>CM053586.1:65989245-66026903 GCA_028646515.1 Pseudochirops corinnae | reverse complement strand
AGAGCAGAGGAGAGGAGAGGAGAGGAGAGGAGAGGAGAGGAGAGGAGAGGAGAGGAGAGGAGAGGAGAGGAGAGGACTTGAATTTAAGAATACCTCAAAGGGTCAATCAAATTTTTGCAGTATTTGACAAGTCTGTATAAGGAGTAGCAAGAGATACCTCTCACTGTCAAAACCTCAAGGAGGATAGCTAAGGGGCTCAATCCCAGTGACTGTTGGATTCAGCAGAAATGCCACCTAGGAGACATGGACCAATAAGCTATACCAGAGACAACATCTTCTGGGAGCCAGACACAGAACATAAATATTGCTTACTAAGGCTATTCAGGACTCTGAGGTAAAATAGCACATAGGCTGGTGTTGAGCATCATTATTTCCCAAGAGTTGTTGGGAGCCCTAATTGTTTTATTTGACTTGTAAATAAGCCTTTTCATTGAGTCTTGAGACCCAAGTGCTGATGAGGGGAGCTGCTAACAGCAAATTGGTGTTAGTGAATTTCTCAAGTTTGTCTAGGTGAAGACAAGGAACTCTTTGCATCCTTCATGCTCTAGGAGAGTCTCTGACAGCAAGGTAACAGTAGTAAATCCTATTTTAAGTACCTGGCAGGTTGGTGAGATACTTAGGCAATAGGTCAGAGGTATTATATTAGGAATCAAGACAACCAAAGTTCAAATCCTGCTTAGGTAGCTAATAGCCACATCGTCCTAGCGAAGCCACTTAAATCTCTCAGAGATGATCATAGCACCTACCTTACAGTGCTCTTTTAAAGATCAAATGAGATAACCTTGCAAGAGCTTTGCAAACCTGAAAAGGAGGAATAAGCTATCAAAGCAAAGAATGCCCTGTAATCTCTTCTCTTGGGAGCTCTGGAAAGCTAATAGTAGAAATATGAAAATCCAATAGATGGTCCCAGCTGGCTGGGTCAAGGACTGGCCACCCAACTTGGACCTCCAGGGAGGAGCTGGCAAAGACTTCTGCTTTTGAACCCCAGCTTGGGACACCACAGGTAGCGTGAGAGACATTAAGCAGTGACATTATATTATAAATGTGGCCTTCCTTTTATCCTGCCCAGTCTGAAGGTCCTAGCAGGGAGACAGAAACAAATAAGAGGAGACTACAGGTAGGTTTTGATGCTTAGATAAGGGAAGGCAAAGGAAAGAGGAAAACCAGCAGTAACTGGCCCTGGAGATGGTGATATAAGAATGAGAGTGGAAGGAACAAGGAACAAGAGGGCATTTGTTGAGAATATCAACTCAACAGCATTCCCACAGCCCCTCTGTAGGGGTTGGTATCTGCTGGTCCAAAACCTTCTTGAGTTTCTCGAGGAAAAGTTCTACCTCCTTTCTTCCATTTGTTACCACCTCTAAATCAGCTATTGGATTTGATTCCTCCTCTTGCCATCCCATGATTATCCAACACTGTTGTATAGGTTCTTTTTTTTAAAAATTGTTTTAATTTATGGAATAAAATAAGCATTTCCATAACATAGTATGATTTAAAAAAAGATGATTGTATACGAAACTGCAAATCTGCTATGCACAAGTTGCTATTCCCTTCAAATATACAACAAAATTATCATGTAAATGTGATTTTTTCCTTCCCTCCCTCTCATCTCCTGCCTTAGAGATGGCTACCATCAGACACAAATAGGTATGTGTGTATATATGTATGTATGTATGTATGTATGTATATATAGAGAGAAATATACACACATATATGTATATACATATATAATTATTCTATACATATTACTATTTGTCAATTCTTCCTCTAGATGCAGTTAGTATCTTTCCTCATATATTTTTATAATTAATTTGGGTGTTTATAATAATCAAAACAACTTATTTGCTCAAAGTTGTTCTTAAAACAATATTGTTGTTACTGTATACAATGCAGTCATATAAGTTCTGTTAGGAGCTATTGCCAAGGAAATAGAGAATAGATAATTAAATTATGCTGGTAATTAGCCATCTCTGAATCCTATTGACACTGCTATAGTAATAATGGTATGTAGCCATTTGCATAAATTAGTTTGATTGTCCCAGGAAAGCTTTTACTCCCTTGGTGGTTGGGGGTGTGGGAAAGTGAGGGGCAGAGTAAGGGCTGGGAGAATGTGAGATTGGAGTAGAACAGTTTTCAGTCATAATAGCATTCCATACATGAATTCCAACAAGGACAAACAGAACATACAAGGAAAAGTCTAAGAATCTTCTACAGGAAATATTTAATTATCCTTTTAATAAAAAAGTTGCTAAGCATTGGACTAGGTCCTGGGGATGATACAAAGACACAAAGAACCATGGTCTCAGCTGTTTGGGATTTACAACCTAGAAATAACGATAAGGCATGCAGAGATATAAATATAATACAAATTAGAAGGCAAGGACCATTCATTCATTCATCAACAAGCACTTATTAAGTGTCTACTTTATAATAGGCAGGGTGCTTAGCATTGAAATAGAAGCTGTGAGAGGCAACATAGAGTTAAGAATCCTGGGTTAAATCCTTCAGGCACTTGCTAGCTGTGGGACCAGGGGAAAGTCACTTTCCTTACTCATAAAATGGAAATATTAATGCTTACTCTACCTAATTTACCAAATAGTTTAAAGTGACATGCAAACCTTCAACTATCATATAAATATGGATTATTATTGTTAATAGAAGACACTAGATATACATACAGAGGAATACAAAGGATTATGGGATCATAAGAGGAAAAGTAACAAGTGCCAGTTTGACACACAGTCACTCCCTCAGGATGGAGGAGGGGGAATGAATTTAACTAGTGTAATCAGATAGGCATCTCCAGGAGGAATTTGAAAAAAGAAGAGCATTTATCCATCAGATACCTGCATTCTAGTCAATGCTATCCTATGTCTGATCTATGATAATCTGAAAACACCTCTTATTAAAACAGGTCATGGACAGTTCCTGAACAGGGGGGATCAGGAAGGAACAGCAAGGTGATCAGCTTACTAGCCTCGGTGGGCCAGTCAGTCAGGTGACTGCCAGAGATCTGTAGCTGGTAGGAAAATGAATCAATGCTTTTTACTAAGCTTCCTACCCTCTCATATGACACTTAGCTATGTACTAACCAGCAGAAACTGGGATCAGATTTCCCCATAGGCAAATTTCCGCAGTAACTTGATGAAATTCTAACCTTATTCTCATGACTCCAAAGACAAAGTCAATTCTTTGTGGAGATCTTCACTCATTCAAGAAAACAAAAAATATAATGTTTCCCCGAAACACAATCTTGATCCCTATAGTAGGAACATGAAGGAACAAGGAGGAACCCACAAAGTGGGTAAAAAGAGGACCAGATCCTAGGGCCACCAAGGACAAGGGAGAGGGAAATATGTATGGCACAAATTTCAGTGGGGGTACACACTCTGAGTAGGGTTCTGAGCAGGAAAGTTTTATATTTTAAAAACTGGCTTGGTTGAGAACAGGTAATTTCTGCCATATGTCAAAGGAGGCATTTCTCATCAGACCCAGATAGGACAAGGAAATTCCCTGGGTCACTTATCAATAAACAGAGTTGAGTGGGGGGTTGAGTTTAAGTTGGCAATCAGAGACTCCAGGGATAAGGGTGATTCACTGTCTCTGTTGTCAGCCTGGTGTCTCATCCAGTCAGGAGGTGTGATTATTTAAATGCCTGACACAGAGTCAGACCAAGTCAAGACAGCGGAAAAGTAGACACTGTCATTGCTTACATGTTTATGGCCACCAGGACCATTTAACCTAAGTGACTCCATATTAGAGTCATATCATAACTAAAACTTCAAACAATATATTTTTTAAAATCACAATAATCACAGTCTATTTTGTGGTCCAAATGACCATGTAACAGCTGGCTAATAATGATTATATCTTAGCTCTAGTGCCTGGAGGTATGGAGGAGTTGTAAGAGAAACTGTGGCAATAGAAAAGAAGTTCTTGACCTGGGAGGAGACAGAGAAGAGATTTTTTGAATATTCTTATTCAGTTTGTCAGTTTGTTTAACCCAGAAAAACATCCATTTGGACCTTGCGAGTGTCCACTTGTACGCCATAGGCTTACAGATCAGGTGAGTGCAAATGGAAGCAATTAGCCAGATGTTATCCCTTCCACATTGTGATTTTTCCCATTGCAGGTTGTCATGTGAAATTAAATAGGAATTTGGGGGGAGGTTTTTGGAAACCACAGATGACACATGTGCAGGCCAGCAGATGGCACAGAAAAAGTGTAGTAACTAAAAAATGCATAAAATATATGTATATTATTATGTAATAGCAACATACTTTACCTTTTAGTACCATAAAAATACCATAATTTAATACCATAATTCAATACCATGATTCAATACCATAGTTCAGATTTCTCTGATACAAAGCAAAAGCCAAACAATTTTATGCAGATTTTCCAGATTGCTGGGCACCACGTCCCTCACAGCTGTGAAGTGGAAGGGATAACTCTATATATGCCAGGAAAGAATGACAAGAGCCACCCATTTGACCAGACAATGAGTTTCTTTTCCTTGGCCATGGTGTTCCAGACTCTGAATTTGTGTTGCTAGGCTAAACTTGTCTGTGGTCCTGGTTTACGGACAGATCTTAGCCTGAGATCTCCTGGGAGTTCATATTTCCCCATTTTGAGGTGGGAGCAACCAGGGTTGACATGAGGGAGCTCTGACTGATTTGAAGCAGACTCTCATTTGATCATACCATACCTCCTGACTATGTCTTTCTCCCTCTCCTCAATTAAACTCTCTGAGAAAGATGTCTATACCATGTGACTCTGCTTCTTCTCCCACCTCCTTCTAATATTTCTGCACTCTGGCCTGTCATCTCATTTTTCAATCGATTGCCCTCTCCAAAGTCATCAATGATCTCTTAATTGTCAGATCTAATGGACTTTTCTCAGTCCTCATCCTTTTGGACCTCTCTGTAGCCTTTGACACTGTCAATCACCATTTCCTCTTCTATACTCTCTCCTCTCTAGGTTTTTTATGTCAGTACTCTCCCCTGGTTCTCCTCCTACTTTATACACCATTCCTCAGTGTCTTTTGTTGAGCCCCTGTTCAAGTCATATCATTAAGGTAACCCTGAAGCCTTTATTCTGGGCTCACTACTCTTCTCTCCATACAATCTCACTCAGTCATCTCATCAGCTTCCCTGAGTGCAATTATTATTTCTATTCAAATGCTTTCCAGATCTATATATAACCAGCTCTCGTTTAATGATTCCAGATCTTTATATCCAACCCTCCTGAGCTCTAGTCCTGCATCACAAACCAATCACCTCTTGAACATCTTGAATTGGATTATCATGTAGGCATCTCAAACTCACTATGTCCGAAATGGACCTCATTATCTTTCCTCTCAAACCCTGCTCACTCTCCAACTTTCCTATCACAGTCAAGGGTAGCACTAGCCTTCTAGAATCTTAGGCTCACAACCTCAGGGTCATCTTGGACTCTTCACTGGCAATCACCCCACATATCCAATCTGTTTTCAATTCTCGTTATTTCTACCTTCATAATTTCTCTTGTATATGTCTCCTTTCAACTTAGCCCTAAGTAGACTCTCATCACATTTCACTGACAATTACAAAAATCTTTTGATTGGTCTCTCTGTCTCAACTTCTCTGATACTACTTCTAGTCAGCTGCCAAATTGATTTCCCTGAAATGGCACATAGTAGCTTCTTAATAAAGGTTGATCAATTGATGAATTTAGAAAAACCTGGAAGACTTGTATGAACTGATGCAGAGTGAAGTGAACAAAACCAGAGGAATATTTTATATAATAACAGCATTATAAAGAAAAACAACTTTGAAAAACTTAGGTCTGACTTAAGACTGCCTTAGGAACTCTAATCAATGCACAAAACATTCCAGAGGATCAATAATGAAACATTTCTGTCTGATTCCTGATAAAGAAATGAGGGACTCAATGTGCAGAATAAGATATCAATTTTCAGATGTGACCAATTTTCTATTTTTTTTTTTGCTTGACTATACATATTTGTTACAAGAATTTTGTTTTCCTTTTTCTCAATTTGGTAGGGGGGAGGGGGAGTTTCTTCCAAGAGGAAGTGAGCTCTAGCAATAGGACTACCAGAAAGAAAGAAAAACAAGAGAAATCATTAAAGGCATTTTTAAATGCCTAGAAGAGAATATAAAGGAAGCCAAAAAGAAAGACAAGCCCAGCAGCTTTGAAAGGCATGTATGGGTGCTCTGCCCAAAGGGAATGTAAATTTTATTTTAATCTCTGAAGCTTTTTTTTTTTAACCCCAAGTCACTCTGGCTCTCACAGGTTGACCAGTAGGCCCCAGGCCACTTGGTCATGTTGGGCCCTGATTGGCCCATAATGAATATACATAGCAATTGTTTCTGTTTTGGCCAGAAACCCTGAGGATCTTCTCCCAGATTGATTTTTTTTTTAAAAACTAGGTAAAAAGGTCATTCTTGGCCTCATTTCTTATTAAGCCTTAATCACTGTATGAGTTTTGCCTCTGTCAAACTGAGATCTGTTGAAGACCTTAGCCTGAAAAGGTCAAGATCCCCAACTGCATCCTGGGCTATCTCCAATTGTCTTGATCTATATCTGACCATTGAACACAGATGGCTCTGGAAGAGAAAGTGAGGCTAGTGACTTTGCCTAGCCCTCCCTCTCTTAAATCAATACACTTGCATGTCATGGCATCACCTCCCTGATATCGTGGTTCTCTTTAAGAATGAAGGACAAAGCAACAAATTTATTATATATTTAAAAGGAAAAGGAAGATGTCCACAACAGAGACTTGTAGTTTCATGTGTAATCCTATTTTTGTATAATACATTGTATTCAGTGGGAGAGAGATTAAAGAAAGAGGGTGAGGTCAGCTAACTGTACCACAGCAATACCTAATAGTTACACAGCATTAAATCTGACCCCATTTGTCTTTGTACATTAGGTCAATAGACAGTAAAATCCTCCTTCCCCAACACCCACCTCCCTCTCCTATTGGACTAGTTCAAAGCCCAGTAACATAAGTTACATTCTCTTGAGAAATATCCCAGGGAAAACATGAGGATAGAAACAGATGATATGTCAGTGTGCCAAAAAGAAGACAGAGGATTTTAGTTTTTGGATCCAAAACATAATGTGCTATGCTATACATCTGGAATACATACAAGGGAATCATGTTTGAGAACATCTGTGAGGACACCTTTTTTTTTATTTGAAATCTTAATGAGAATTTAATAATTGCAGTGAACCCTATGAATGTGATCTGAGTACTTTACAAGTCCAAGGATAGATGATCTGTGTGGGTGGGGAAGTGAAAAATGTGCCAACTCTGTTAGTGGGATCCATTATCAGCCCCATTTCAACACATTATGACAACTTTCTGACATATGATTGAAATTGTCTAAAAATGCAAGGCTCGAAGTCCACATTCCATAATGTGTGGTATTTGGATTTTCTTTCTAGAGAAGATGGCTGGTGGTAAGGGAAAATACCTTAGGGTCTAATTCCTTAAAGCCCTAAATTATGAGACTAAAGTTGCCAAAAGGAATACTTCCTTGTCTTGAGTTTTCAGCCTCATGTCTGATAGAGCTGATAATACATGAATAATTCTTTGACAAAGATAAATATGTTTGCCTTGTGAAAATCTCAATTCAATTATGTTCTTTATTTTGAAACATTCTTTCAACCCAAAGGATGTTATGAATAGGTCTGAATTTTTGGTTGTTTTTTTTTTTAAACCAGTAACCATCAAGAATTCCATTTGGCCAACAGAATTTTGTCTTTTTCCTGCTCTTTCTTGCTCTTTCTCTGAGCTGTCCACACCTCCTTTGGCAGTTCTCTAGCCTAAGAGAATTCAGGCATCTGCAACCTGGACCATTTCCTCCCTAACCCTCACTTCTCAACACAGATGCTCATAAAAACCCACCACAAAGGAAATAGGAAGCAGATGAAGAGCATGTCATTTATTATTTCTTTTAAGCCCACTATTCAGTTCTCATTAGATCTGTTTTGAGTTCTTTTAGACTAGTGGGCCAATATTTAATTTCATGGCTGTTTGCATGTTATTTAATTCCATAGCATGGTGGTAAGTAAAATCAGCTTGAAATTGGCCCTAACACTTAGCAGTTGTGTGACCCTGAGCCAGTCTTCTAACCTAAGTCTACGTTTTCTCATTGGAAAAAAAAAGTCTTCTTATTGCTTACCTCATTATCATAAGGAAAGCACCTTACAAATCTCACAGCAATAAAGAAATACAATTAGTTCTTAATCAAACTTTTTGTTTTACTCAGCCACCAGCAATATTGGACAAGTCAGTGAAATGACCAAAGCAGTGAATTACTCATCTGAACTGCTCTGCATGCCTGGTTTAAATTTCATCTTTGGGAAATAAGGTGCCTTTTTCAGATGTGGATAATTGGATTGATGTAAAGAGGAAGAAACAGGGATGTTGCAAGAGAAACACTGAAAAAAACAACAACCCAGTCCTGCAGAGAAAAAGCATGTCCTAAGCTAAAGATGACCAAAGTGTCCTGTTCCCAGTAACTAATTTGTATATGACTAAAGGAAAAGATTTTGATCATAATACAAAATACTGATTCCAAGAACCGTTTTGGTGACTATTGGACAAAACCCATATTGCCTCATCGTGGTGTAGAGGGCAGAAATATGAGTTCTGGTTTATTACTGTGACATAGAAGTGAGGCCTCTTACAGAAGAGATCCTGCTTTGGACCAGAAAGGGATAAATGAACTGAGCAGAGCAAAGGACTCCGAGCTGAGAGCTGAGTGGATCTAAGGAAAGATTTTTTTGTGAAGTCTGGGAAGAACGCTAAGAGCTTACACTATAATATGCTGCTGAGAAGAGCAAATAAAAAAATAAAATAGAAGCTTGCCCTTTGTTTTTCCTTTCGTTGATGCCTACTCCTAGAGAGGTGGTGACTTTTCAGAATCCAGACAAGGGAGCCAATCTCGAAAACTTCAGCAGATCCCACCACTAAGTTTCCTGCTTTTGCTGAGAGAATTCGACAGTATCTCAGCAACCCAGAAGAGGAACAGCCTGATAAGAAGCAATTGTGCCCATCAGTGAATTATTTTATATACTGTTCCTGATGGAAATAGTAGACGGCAAGGTTCAGAGCCCTGGGGCATCTGTGTTCCCTACACTTGTGCTTCTTTGCTATGATTCTGTAAATATGTGACCACTATCCCTCCACAAACACCGTGTATCAGTGAGAGAGGGGTCTTCTGGCTTACAGTTGGAATGTTATGTTGTTATTATTCCTGCTTTGCCTTCAGTTAAATATGTTTCTGATAAAGAGTTAATGGAGTTCAACTGGCTGACTTGTTAAATGGGAAAGACAATGGTGAGGGGCTCAAGTGCTAACTCCTACAGAGGTAGGTAGGTATTTCTCCCATCAGGGTTACTCCTAGAACTCTCAGAGAATGAGTTGGAGCAGTCGCCATCCTCCTAAGACTCTCCTGACCTTCAGATTGATTGAGTGAGCCACTCAACTACCTACCTGCCATGTGATTGTTAAAGGAAGTGACCAATTGTTAGAAATTTGTGTTTTAGATAGAGATTGAATTAAATGTCCTTTAAAGTCCCTCCCAACTTCAATTGTCAATAAAATAGCAATAATGATAGCTAGCATTTATAGAACATTTTAAATTTTGTGAAGCACTAGACATATGGTATCTTATTTCATCCTCATAACAGCCCTGTGCAATAGCTGTTATTATTAGTCCTGTTTTAAAGAGGGAGAATTTGAGATATCAAGATGTCAAATGAGTTGTCCAAAGTCCTACAGTAAATTTTTCAAGGCAGATTTGAACTTAAGTCTTGTCTCCAAGTCAGGTGATCAACCCACTGTGCCTGCATCCTGACCCACTGCAGTACAGAATTTAGTATAACCCAGATCTGACATGAACTTCCTCTGAAGGAACTAGTATATATGAAAAAGACTTTGCAAATAACAGCATCCAGTGTCATGGCCCAAGAACTGTGAGAAAGATTTTTGTGCCTTGTACTTCATGGCGTGGGATCCATCTTGACTCGTCTTATGATTTTCTGAACTATATTTGGGGGAGCAAAACTCTGCAGGGTGTGACACCCTCAGACACAGGCCTGTGGTTTAGTCATGACTTGGCATACTTTTACATTGCAATTAGTTTTAATTATCCAAATAATAAGCTTGGCCCCTAGAGGACAAATCGGTGTGCTTGCATTCTTATGAGGCAAAATCCTAGTTGCTGGGGATTAACGGCCAGAACTCTGTCTCCTTCTTTGCTACATTCCTGGGAAAGAATTTGGAAGGAAGGAAAAATAATGGACAATAAGTAACATATTTCAATTGGGAAGACTAAAGTTAAATGCTGTATGTAGCTAACCACCAGGAAGCCAGGCAAGTAGTTACCAGAGCTAGGCATTTCCAGATAGCTTAGAAGCGTCTTACTATTTTTATAACTAAGAGAAGGTTTTAATGCTCATGGTTCATTAGTCGAAGTATTTATTATCTCAAGCCACGCTTCAGCCAAAGCTTCAGTATTGTGGCGCCTGTTATGTTTTCTAAGGCAGAATAACATGGTCTCTCCTTTTACTGGCTTCTTTTCTTCACAGGGTTAGGTGATTTCACGGGCATAGGCAGTTTCCTGGGTGAGGAAATTCTCTCTATGAATACACATCAGCACCTACTCTACAACTTTAAGGCTTACAGAGTTTCTTGGGGTCACTAACAGCTTAAGTGCCTTGCCCATGATCACACAACTGGTATGTGTCAGAGAGGTTGAGCTGAGGTCTTCCCGTCTCTGAAGCTGGCTTTCTCATCACTATGACAGGCTGCCTCTCATTTCTTCCCTTTATTCAATAAAGAATGAATTCTGCAGCCCTTTTTAACATTTTAAACCATTGCTGGTTTCCAGAATTGGGAAAGGGGGTCTAATGAATAGAGAACAAGACTGTAAACTAAGATTCTTATACCCCATTTTCAGTCTTTGGTCAAAATCTGAAAGAATGTACTGAACTTAGATTTGAAGAGCATCTCTCCCCTACTAAATTTTATTTTTTTCTTTAATTCATTAAATACCCACATTGAAGACACAGACTATTTTCTTCATATTATAGGAATTATTTAATAGTCCATATTGTTTATAGGAGAAGTGTGAGATAATAGTTGTATCTTCCTTAGCTCAGCTACTGGCCAATCTAGCTTTCTAGCCTGTTTTGAGAAAGGATGTCAACCAGGGAGAGAACTGGGCTTCTTTACAAGACAATTTATAGCACTGAGCCTGATCCAGTGTCCACGGCCCAACTCTGAGCACATCTCCATGCAAAACTGGAATAAATAGATACAATCAATGACTTTTTTTTTAAGGCTTCCAAACTTTATGTTTTAGATCAGGAAGGCCATGAGAGCAGGGACTATCTTTTGGGGTTTTTTTTGGTTTGTTTAACTTTTTTTTGTTTGTTTGTTTCTATTCTCAGTACTTAGCATAATACCTAACACACAGTAGGCACTTAATGAAAGCTTGGTAACTTGCTGACTTGACATAAGACAAAGGAGTTTTAACTTAAATTATCTCTAATCAAGCCATTAAGGGTTTACCAGGTAAGCCTTCAGACTCAGATTCTCAGATTCTCAAATTAAGTTTTCTAAAATGGAAGGCTTTTACAAGTCATGAAGAAATAACCAAGCATATCTCAGAAAACAGCTCAAGAAAAGAAACTGCTTGTGAATACAAATTAAGGCAGGAAGGAGGAAGAAATTCCTTGATCATCTTGTCCTTGCCTGTCTCCTCTCCTTTATAGGATTCCAGAGTCCCACATTCTTGTTTCACGACGGCTTTCCAGTGAGGAGTTGAGAGGAGCAGACAGCTATGTCATGGGGGAAGGGTGGCAGCTGTTTGTGGTTGTTTCTCATTAGCAGTTCCATTAAGCCAATAAATGTTGTAACTGTTCACTATAATAAGCAGATGGTGGGTATAGAGTCTGGGCTGGCCAAAAGCAAAGTGTCATTTCATATCTGGAATGGTGTTCTCTGCTCACACAAAAAACAGAAACAGAAGTGGGAGAAGCGGGGCTTGAAAGAGGAAGAAGAAAATGGTGAGAGGTTGTGTTGTGCCTTGGAACAGGAGGTAAGAGTTATGGCCCTATTAATCTTCAAGCAGTTTCGATTCCATTGGCTTACCCAAATAGATAGCTTGGAGTCCTGGGAAGTGCACTTGATTTAGAGTCAGAATTATCTAGACCTGAGCCTCAGATCAGCAACTTCTTGACTGTGTGACCATTGGCAACTGACTCAACTTCCCTGACTCTATTTCCTTGTTTGTAAAATTAAGATAATAAATGCAATGGGGTGGCTAGGTGGCACAGTGAATAGAGCACCAGCTCTGGAGTCAGGAGGACCTGAGTTCAAATCGGACTTCAGACACTTAACACAAAACTAGCCATGTGACCTTGGGCAAGTCACTTAACCCCAACTGCCCTACCTTTCCCTCTCCAAAAAGCAAAAAATAAATAAAGATTATAAATGCAAGACTTGCTTTTTGGGTCATATGAGCTCAGACATATAGACCACAGAACCACTTTCCTAACCCCTTTCCCTTTTTTTCCATTCCTTGTATTCTGACCCCCCCCCATCTGTTTTCATGAAAACATACTATTTTACTAAATCATCAGACATTATCTTTGCCCCACCCCCAAGCTAATCCTTCTTCCTGTCTTCTCCATTTCTGGCAAGAACGTGACTATTCTTCCAGTCATCAAAGGTTGCGACCTTGAGGTCATCCTTGACCCCTCCTTGTCCCTCCCACCACATATCCAGTCCATATCCCATTGATAAGTCTTATTAATTTTACCTCTACAACGTCTTTCACATGAGTGACCTCTCCCTGTATGGAGCTACCACACTACCTCAAAACCTGTCAACATGGACAATTGCAGCAACTTTCTAGCTGGTAGCTTTGCTTTTACTTTCTCTCTTCACTAATCCATACTGTATGACATTGCAAATTGATATTCTTAAAGTGCAGACCTTTTGGTATCACTCCCCTGTTCAAAAATCTCTTGTAATTCTCTATTGCCTCAAGGACAAAATACAGAGTTCCTCTATATGGCATTTAAAGTCTTTTACAAACAGTTTCTGCCCTATCTTTTCAGTCCATAATTATCATTTCCCTTTCATTCACTCTATGTTACAGTCAAATTGCCTGACCACAATATATCTCTTATTTCTAACCCTTTGTAAAATCTTTTCTCCACATCTGGAATGAACTCATCTTGGCCTCTTCGAAAACCTCTCACATAAGACTTTTCCTGATACTTTTATCACCCGGAGCTATGTCACTCCTTGAAATTACTTTATATTAACTTTGTCTCAGTTTTGATTTGCTTCTCTGAGCACCTCTTTTCTTTCCTGACAGAAAGTTAGCTCTCTGAGGGTTTAGAATAGCTTCTTGTTTGTTTCTTTGTTTGTCATTGTATCCCTACCGCCTTGCTTAGTTCCTGAGTCGTCTGCGTTACTTATAAACAACAAATATTTGTGCATCCATTGATCCTTCTAAGTTTGGGAGAAATGAAAACATTTATGGATTCATTTGCCACCTCCTCTTCCGCCTTATCTATCCCTTTAACCCAATCTACTTTCTCCTCATTTTATTTGATTTGTTCATTATATCTTGATATAATTAAATTATACATTTTTAAAGGGCATCCTGTCCATATTTCTTACATTACAAAATTGTAATTATTCAGATAGCTTAATATGTAAGCACTAACATGAAGCTTTCATGTATTCTCAAAGGTTCTGTCAGCAGAGAATAGTCTTTTGTTGTTGATTCATTTGAGTTGTACCCAATTCTTCATGATCCCATTTGGAGTTTTCTTCACAAAGATGCTGAAGTCATTTGCCATTTCCTTCTTGTAATAGTAATGAAATTTGAAGTTCCTTTTGTATTGCTAAGCTGGGAGGTACTTAGCCCTTAGTAATTAATCAAGCCTCTGTTAAAGAAACAGAAGACGAACCCCTGTTGCTGACATAACAGAAAGGAGTTGAAACAGGAAATGGCTGAAACAGGAAGGAGCTAATGACATGTGTGTATATAAGGAGAAGCCCCTGATGGGTCAGACAGATCTTCTTGGAGCAAACTTTGTGAAGGCAAAAGCTGCTGCAGCTGGGGAGGCTGAAGAGGAAAGGCCCCCCAGGCTGGACGGAATGATTTTGATTTTGGGAACCTGAGTGAAGTGATGTTGATTCTGGGAACCAGCTGGAGCCTCTGCTGAGGTGCTGCTGAGTCCAGGAGCCAGCCAGAGCTTCTGGGAGCTGCCAAAGATGTCCAAGAGCCAGATGGAGCTGCTGCAGACTGAGGAAGCATGACTGTGATGCTGGTACTTTGAATGAACCTGTTTTTGGCTTTGTTAAGCCTTAACTTCTCAGGAATAGAGACTGTGAAGGATTTAAGGTGGACTGGATGCTGTGAGCTTCAGCATGGAACAGGAAGTTCTCGGAGAGCTGGACAAGGACCTGAGACCTGTCTGCCTTTGAACCCAGGTGACAGTTTGGTGAATCCAGGTAGGATCTGAGACCATTGAAGGGGATCCAGGGAATCTGAGAGCTTACCCCAAGTCAAGCTGAAAGAAGACGTTACTTGGATACTGTGTACTGACTGAGAAATTGTAAATTATTTGTGACTAAGGGGTAGATGGTCTGTGTATTTTACACTACCCCTTAAGAGAGTGCTGAGTAGTTACTGATATTGTAACTTAGTGTGCCCCATGAGTAGAGAACTTTGACTTTTGTGTTTTGTGACCCTTAAGGAGGCAAGCCACCTTAAGGATGATTGAATGATTGGATGATTGAGTTACCAAGAGACTGATTGACTAAATGAGAATACTTTGTTCAAAACTATGTGACCACTGTGGTGAAAACTATGTGGCCATTTTAGTGATAAGTCATTATGAATGCTATATTTTGATTATCTGTGATAAGTTGTAACACAGTGAATGCTGTACCTTGATTTTCTGTGAATGTTTTGCTCTGCTTTGTTATTGAATAAATAGAGTTTGCTATACTATGTAATCAGAACCTTGAAAGCTATTCATAGAAGCATTCTTCTGGAAAGCTGCTTCTGCTTGGCTTTACACTTCTCCAGCTCATTTTGTAGATGAGGAAATTGAGGCAAATAGGGTTAAGTACCTTGCTCAGGGTCACACAGTTAATAAGTGTCTAAAGCCAGATTTGAACTCAGGAAGATGAATCTTCTTGACTTCCAGCCCAGTACTCTATATACTTTGTTACCTTGCTACCCCACCTCAAACTTTAAATGTTCAAAACTGATTTGACCTCAAGATGAGTGCCTGGCCTGGCGCTCTATTCACTGTGGCATCAAGCTGCCCTACCAAGTCCTACTAAGCTTTAAAAAGGATGAGTATAGATTCAATGATAAAGTTTATATATGTGTACTATGGAATAGTCTAGAAAAATTCAGAGAGGTTTATCACCAGAACATTGTTCAACAACTGAGGAAGAAATTTTTGTCTATAAAAACTCAAAAAAACAGATGTAAACACAAAATGGTCCTCATTCCTAGGTGGTCAGTCAGCTTCCACTTCTGAGGTGATATTGATGGAATTGCAGAAAAGGTTGGCATTCTCAATGTTGGACACTTGTCCAATGACCAATGAATTGGTACATTCCTTTAGGAACTGAGCCATGAATGTATCAATAATGTTTTCACCATAAATGAAATCAAGAGTTGCTGCTAAATGGAAACATAGCTCAAAAGTTCTTAGAGAGATGAATGAGGAGTTAGCAAAGTTGATTTCATCCTGTCCTCTAAGAAAACATGAAGTATGAAGTATCATTTTATTGCACACTTAGTCACCTCACTTTCAATATTTGTGTTGAATGAAAATGTAGCTCTTCATGACTCCCTCAAACGTTGGTCCCTAGAAAGCTGGTTCTGAGACACATTGTGAGTCAACATCTACTCTCACAAGCCCTAACAATGAGTTCCTTTTACCAAAGAGAATAAATTAGTTCTAAGCAAAAGATATTAAACTAGACAACACAGAAAAATAAGTCATAAAGATTTCCCTCCCCATACACATGGAGCTTACTATACCACAGTTTACTACACCACCAGTGGGAGAGAAGGCACATTTGGAGAACAGTTGTAACCAGGGAACATGCACAAAAAACTTGCATGATCAAAAAGTGGCATATTAGGAATATTACATAGTTAGCATAGGTAGAAGGTAAGAAGACTGGTGAGAAGGTTATTATAAGTCAAGAAGATATGAGAGTCAGAACTATGGTGGTTTCTGGAATTGTACAGGAGGGGAGGGGCTAAATGTAAGAGAATTGCAAAGATAGGCTATAGCAAATAAATAGATGTAGAAAATGAGGTAAAAGAAGAAGTCAAATATAACACCAAGATTTTGTGTTTAGGTAACTGAGAATATAGTGATACCATCAATAGAATTAAGAGGGGTAAGGTAAAGGACAAGCTTTGAGGGAGAGAAGGTATCTCATTTTGAACATCTTAAGTTTGAGGTAGGGGCAGTGAGGTGGTAGAATGGATAGAGTGCTAGGCTAGGAGTCAAGAAGACTCATCTTCCCAAGTTCAAATCTGGCTTTGGACACTTAATAACTATGTGACCCTGGGCAAGTCATTTCACCCTGTTTGCCTCAGTTTCCTCATTTGCAAAATGAGTTGGAAAAGGAAATGGCAAACCATGCCAATATCTTTGCCAAGAAAACCTCAAATGGGGACATGAAGGGTTGGCTGTGACTATAATGATTGAACAACAAGTTTGATGTGACAGTGAGGCAAGCAGCTAGCACATTTCAGCAGGCAGTTCTAAATTTGGGGCTGGAGCTATGGCAAGAATATGGGTTAAAATGGGGGAGGGAGATGATAGGCTTATGATAGATGACAGGACACTGATTGGGATTATCAAGTGAAAGAATATAGGGAGAGAAGAGAAGAATGACAGAGCTTCAGATGGTACTTGTGTTTAAGAAATGGAAGAAAAACAAGGAAATGAGCAAAAAGAACAGGAAAGAAGCATTCAGAGAAATAGAAGAACCATAAGACAGTGGTGTCATGGATGACCAGAGGGAAGGACCAGGGCTTACTTGACAAAATACTACAAAAAAAGTCAAGAAAAACATACTTTTATATCCATGACTTCAACGCAAAAATGGAGAGAGAGAATGATAGTGTTTCCATATATTGGATTGTGATAAAGAATTAAAATAGGCCAAATGCTTCTAGACTTTAAAAAGAAGATTTATATCTACCTATTTTAAATGCTTTCTTCAAGAAAAGAGTTTGAAGGTACTGGAGGTGGTGAGTAGAGAATATCTTCATGGAAAATGAAATTGACTCTAACCAAAAGGAAATAGGAAGCTACAGCTATAGAAATCATTGCAAAATCAGCTTTATATGTGTTCTCAAATCATCTGCTTGTCAGGGCAAAGGTTAAAATAAATACCAGATTAGAAGAAATAGAAAAGATGAGTAGAGAACAATTTCTTCAATTATAGTAACTGTTTAAGCAAGCTGTCAACTTAAAAAAAATGGAAATAAATGAAAGTGAAAAGATTGACTGTCACTATTACCATTTTCTAGAAAAGTTCAATTGATTCAAAAATGGAGCCATCAAAAAGAAGTCCAAAGAAACCAGAAACTTCCTTAGCTAGCAAACACTTAGCCTCCTTCCTGGTTAAGAGATGTGATGGCCAAGAAAACTATCAGTTTAGTGTACAAACTTGTTTGTAGAACACTGTGGAAGAGCAAGAGGAGCGTGGAAGATTTCAAACTGTTATCATTGCACAGTCAAGAAAAACAATTCGAGAAAAAAATGAATTCACAGAGAGCATGGCGTGAGATCCATTCCATTAAGCGCATTATCCAGGGAGCATCTGAGAATGAAACCAGAAGAACCACAGAGACATAAAAAAGAACAGGCCTGCCTGCGTTTTTATACTTATTCTAACTGGCAAAAATAGTGGCACCACCTATTTATTGGAATCTTCTACATCTGATGTTATTGTTGCTTGGTCATTGCAGTCATGTTCAACTCTTTGTGACCCCATTTGGAGTTTGGTTTTTTTTGACAAAGCTATTAAATATTAAAAGACTTCAGGGCAAATGTGAAGATTTTAGCTTATGCATTAGGCAACGAATATTTTCATCGGATTCATTGCACTATCATGGGTTCTGAGGATGCATAGTCAGGAGCTCTGGATTGTTAGAGAGAGGAAATAGACACATGAAATCAACAGACGCGAGTACTGATATTCCAAGATAGTTGCGGGAAACCTTCCCTGATACTGCTCCTCCTCAGAAGTAATCTTGAATTCTAACACAGCTGGAAGTGATCTTGAAAGCTTCCTAGAAAATTTTAAATAGTAGATAGAAACAATAATGGACAGCTAGGTGGTGAAGTAGATAGAGTGTCTGTCCTGGAGTTAGGAAGTCTCATTTTCTTGAGTTCAAATCCATTCTCAGATACTTGCTAGTTGTGTGACCCTGGGCAGGTCACTTAACCCTGTTTGCCTCAGTTTCCTCATCTGTAAAATGAGCTGGAGAAGAAAAAGTGGCAAACCACTCCAGTCTGTTTGTTAAGAAAACCCCAAATAGGGTTACAAAGACTTGGACATGACTGAAAATGACTAAAAAGCAACAGATTAATAATAATAGTATTCATTATTTACCTATTACTATTATCATATATATGCTTTATATAATTTAAGGTATGCAAAGCAGTTTACAAATATTTCATTTCATCCTCATGACAACACTGGGAGACAGGTGCTATTACTACACTATTTTACAAACAAGGAAACTGAGCCAGACAGGAGTTAAGTGATTTGTTCAGGATCACACAACCAGTAAGCATCTGAGTTCACATTTGAACTCAGGTCTTCCTGACTCCAAGTACAGCACAAAGCTGCAAGCTTCTGCAAGCAATGGTAGAAACCATCTAGTCCAACTCCTTTATTTTACAGATGAGAAAACTGGGGTCCAGAATGGTTAAGAGATTTACCTAGACCAGCGGTTCTCAACCTGTGGGTTATGTTCAATTTGTAACAATGAAAATACATCCTGCATATCAGATATTTACATTACGATTCATAACAGTAGCAAAATTACAGTTATGAAGTAGCAACGAAAATAATTTTATGTTTGGGGGTCACCACAACATGAAGAACTGTATTAAAGGGTTATGGCATGAGGAAGGTTGAGAACCACTGCCCTAGACTGACACAGTAAGTTTGTGGTAGAGTCAGGACTCATATGCAGGTGTCTTGAATTTTCACACACAGTTCTTTCAACTATATCATACTCATTTGTCTGTATCACTTATCTAACATTTATACATTGACATGTAGTTAGTTTTCCATATATTTGAATATACGTGTATATACATTTTTAAATCTTGTTAACTAGATTGTGGACCCCTTGAAGGAAAGGCAGTTGGCTTATAGTTCTTTATATTTCTCTTACTGCCTGATATCTCGGGTGTGGTAAGTGCTTAGAAAATATTCCATAGAATCATTGGAGTCTCCCAGATGGCAGGGAACTCAGAGTTCATCTAATCCACCCAACAGCCACAACAAAGATCCCTTGTACAACATCTCTGATAAGCTGCCATCTGGTTTCCACTTGAAAATCTTCAGATGTAGGGAATTTACTGCCTCCTAAGGGAGCCCAATGAACATTAGCACAACTTAATTGTCATGATTTAATTTCCCTTTTATTAAGCTAAAGCCTTGCTTCATTGTGGCAGAAAGAGTCCAGACCCTAACTTCTCAAAGATTATGCCAATAGAGTGGGAGCTCAGGTAGGGCCTACCAAACCTGAAAAACTTTGGGTATGTCCTGCTGGTATTTATTTTCCAAGGACCAACTAGCTAGTTTCAGACAGGCCCATTACTAGATTAGCTGCTAGGCAATCATTTTATTTTATTTCATTCACGGTAACTTTTAAAAAGTATTTTCTTTTCCCCTAATTACACGTAAAAACTATTTTTAACATTCATTTTTAAAACTTTGAGTTCCAAATTCTCTCACTTCTTTGGTCCTTCCCCCCCCATTGAGAATGTAAGCAATTTGATACAGATTATACATGTGTAGTCATGCAAAACATATTCCCATATTAGTCATGTCGTGAAAGAAAATATAGGCCAAAAAAACCCCTCAAGAAAAATAAAGTAAAACAAAGTATGCTTCAATATGTGTTCAGACATCATCCATTCTTTCTCTGGGGATGGATAGCATTTTTAATAAGTCCTTCAGAGTTATCTTAGGTTACTACATTGCTGAGAATAGCTAAGTCATTCACAGTTGATCATCTTACAACATTGCCGTTACTTTGCACACAGTTCATTTGACTTCTTATTAGATCACGCAGGTCTATCCAGGTTTTTCTGAGAGCATCCTGCTCATCATTTCTTATAGTATAGTAGTATTCCATCACAATCACACACCACAATTTGTTTCACCATTCCCCAGTGGTTAGGCATCCCTTCAATTTTCAATTCTTTGCCACCAGAAAAGAGCAACTATAAATATGTTTGTACATATAGGTCTTTTTCCGGTTTTTAAAAATCTTTTTGGATATAGACCTAGTAGTGGTATTGCTAGGTCAAAAGGGTAAGCATGGTTGTAGAGCCATTTGGGTATAGTTCCAAATTGCTCTATAGAGTGGTTGAATCAGTTCACAACCCCACCAATAGTGCATTAATGTCTCAGTTTTCTCATATCCCCCCAAAACTTGTCATTTTTCTTTTCTGTCCAATTAGCCAATCTAATCGGTATGAAGTGGTACCTCAGAATTGTTTTAATTTGCATTTCTCCAATCAATAGTGATTTAGAGCATTTTTTCATGTGGCTATAGATAGCTTTGTTTATGTCATCTTAAAACTGTTCATATCTTTGGATCATTTGTCAATTGAGGAATGGCTCTTATTTTTATAAATTTGACTCATTTCTCTATATGTTTGAGAAATGAGGCATTTATCAGAGAAAGTTGCTTCAAATTTTTTTCACAGTTATCATAGTTAATTGTATTTCCCTCCATTCAAATCCCTGTCCCCCATTTATTCTACACTCTCTCCTTTTACACTGTCCCTCCTCAAAGGCATTTTGTTCCTGACTACCACATTCCACAATCTGCCTTCCCTTCATCATCCTCTGCTTCTCTTATCCTCTTCCCCTTCTATTTTCCTCTAGGGTAAGATAGATTTCTGTACCTAATTGCATGTTTATGTTATTCCCTCTTTGAGACAATTCTGATGGCAGTAAGGTTCACTTCACTTCCCTCCTCTTCCCTTCCAGTGTAAAAGCTTTTTCTTGCCTCTTTTATATGAGATTTATTTATCCTATTCTACCTTTCCCTTTCTCTTTCTCCCAGGACATTCTTCATTTTCATCCCTTAATTTTATTTTTTAGATATCATTCCTTCATATTCAACTCACATTTGTGCCATCTACCTATCTATCTATCTATCTATCTATCTATCTATCTATCTATTCCTTCTAATTACCCTAATAATGAGAAAGTTCTTATGAGTTATAAGTATCATCTTCCCATTTAGGAATGTAAACCACTTAACCTTATTAAGTCCCTTATGATTTCCCTTTCCTGTTTACCTTTTTACGCTTCTCTTGAGTTTTGCATTTGAAAGTCAAGTTTTCTATTCAACTCTGGTCCTTTCATCAAGAATGATTCAAAGTATTCTATTTCATTTTTTCCCCTGAAGGATTATACTGAGTTTTTCTGGGTAGGTGATTTTTGGTTGTAATACTAGCTCCTTCGCCTACTAGAATATCATATTCCACACCCTCCAATCTTATAATGTAGAAGCTGCTAAATCTTGTGTTATCCTGACTGTGGTACTTGGATTGTTTCTTTCTATCTGCTTGCACTGTTTTTTCCTTGACCTGGGAACTCTGGAATTTGGCTAGAATATTCCTGGGAGTTTTCATTATGGGATATCTTTCAAAAGGTGATTGGTACATTCTTTCAATGACTATTTTATCCTCTGGTTCTAGAATATCAGGGCAGTTTTCCTTCATAATTTCGTGAAAAATTATTTCTAGGCTCTTTTTGATCATGGTTTCAAGGTAGTCCAATAATTTTTAAATTGCCCCTCGTGGATCTATTTTCCAGGTCAGTTCTTTTTCCAATGAGACATTTCACATTGCCTTCCATTTTTTCATTCTTTTAATTTTCTTTTATTGTTTCTTAATAAAAGTCATAAAGTCTCATAAAGTCATTAGCTTCCATTTGCTCAATTCTAATTTTAAGAAATTATTTTCTTCAGCGAGCTTTTGTACCTCCTTTTCCATTTGGATGATTCTACTTTTTAAGCAGTTTTTTTTCTTCAGTACATTTTTGTACTTCTTTTTCCATTTGGCCACTTCTACTTCTCAAGGAATTCATCTCCTCGTTGGCTTTTGTACCTCTTTTACCACTTGACCTATTTTGTCTTTTAAGGTATTATTTTCTTCTGTAATTTTTGTGTCTCCTCTACCAAGCTGTCGAGCTTTTTTTTTCATGATTTTCTTGCATCACTCTCATTTCTTTTTGCAATTTTTCCTCTACCTCTCTTACTTGATTTTTGAAATCCTTTTTGAGCTCTTCCATGGCCTGGGACCAATTTATATTTTTCTTGGAGGCTTTAGACATAGGAGCTTTGACTTTGCTATCTTCTTCTGAATATGTGTTTTGATATAGTAACTTTCTATGGTCAGGTTTTTTCCTATTATTTGTTCATTTTCCCCAGTCTATTTTTTGACTTAACTCTTTATTAAGATAGGGTGGAGGGTACACCATCCAAAGCTTCAGTGTTTTTGTGCAGCTATTTTCAGAGATACTTCCAGGGACCTGTGAGTTTTCAGGTCTTCCAAGGTAGTATGATCTAGGGAGTGGTGTGTTTATTGCTCTTCTGGCCTGTGCTCTGGTCTGAGAGTGACCACAAACACTCTTTTCTGCCATGAAACTGTGCTGGAACTGTGACAAGGGTCCCTTGCTCCATTGCAAGCTCTAGTATGCTAGTGGTCCTTCTTGCCCTGGGACTGCTGTCCAGGACTGTAACCCAGATCTAAGTATGGGCAAAGCAACACAGTCATGCCCTAGTGCCAACAAACTAACCCTTGTCGTTCCCTTTTGATAAGTTGACGTCCTTACCATCTTTGGACTAAGAGCTCTGAAAGCAGCTGCTGCCACTGCTGATTCAGTGGTTCCCAAGGCCTGCTCCTGGTTTGCTTGGGCCTGGTCTGAGCTGGCATAGTCTGCGTTGGACTGTACTCTACTCTCACCCAGGTGCGACAGACCTTTCTTGCCTACCTTCTAAGTCGCCTTTGGCTTGAAAATTATTTCACCCCATCCTTTTGTGGGTTCTACCACTCCAGAAATTATTTTATAGCATTATTTAAAGGTGTTTGGGAGAGTTTTGGGGAGAGCCTCTGCAAGTTGCTGCCTTTTCTCCTCCATCTTGGTTCTGCCTTCCCATTCACAATAACTCTTGCAGGCTCCTTACTGACATATAGAGAGAGGAGTTGGTCATTTTACTCATTAGCAAGATTCCACACACTGACAAAATCTCAGATCCTGGAAGTATTCGTAGTTGTCACAATCAAGGCCAAAACTAGCCACAATGGAGCTTCAGTTCTTTGCTCTTGGTTCTGTCCTCTGGGGCTGGAATATGTGAATAATCCTTCAAACACTTGAAGTCCACCATCATGTGTACATAAATATCCTCTTATCTAGGTTAACTCCCCCCAGGTCTTTTAAATGATGCACATAGGACATAAATCATTTGTGTCATTTCTGTCTATCTACCTATCTACCATGTAACTATCTTATATATAGATATGTATGTATATATGTATCTGTATGTATTTCTTGGGACATGAGTGGTTCATCTTTTATTCCATTATACTATTTCTTGAATATACGTTAATATTGGTCACTTGTTATAGCCTCCTTACATCTACCGTGTCTCTTTTGATTATCCTTTGGGTTATTTATCATCTTAATTCTTTTGGGATCATGCTATTTGAGGATTTGGAACAAAGTAGTATCCCTGGCACAGTTACCTTAAAAAGGTGGACTTTTTTATGAGTGAGCAATTTAGGATCATTGGAAATACTATACAATTCGCCAGAAACAAATGAGTCCTATCTCTTCTTACTCAATGTTGGGTTCAGTTCATTGTACATTTCACTTGTCTAAGATACACATAAGAGATGGCCTGCTTGGCTAACTAAATGCCATAATCTAGGAAATATACATTCTTATACACATTGTTTTTCACACATGGATGCTTAAGTCAATTTCCTTCACAATATTATAATTTTCACTGAGGGGGTTTTATAGAGTTCCAGAGTCTGGCACAATGTAAAAAACAGGAAATCCTTCTTTTATATTGACACTATACAGATCATCTTTCATAACCTTTTGGTGAACATATGTCTATTGTTTTAACACTTCGTATAATGTCAATATTTAGTGGATCACTGAACAAAAATTATTTTGCAGTTGTCTTTTACATCTTGTATAATTTTTATACACATGAGAGATGCCTTAAATGAGGTGATCATTTAAGGATAAGTTTTGCTCTACTGAATAAACTGCTTTATTAAAATCAATTTGCGATAAGCAGAGCAGAGTATATTCTATATAACACTGTCAGTTTTGTAATGATAAAGACATGATCCTCAATGGAACAAGCACTTGTGAAACCTAGCTACTGAGTTCTTGTGTTTTCAAGTCAAATCAAGTCAAGTGAGGTGTGCTAAGTGCCGGGGACACAAAAAAAGGCAAAATCATTTCCTGTTCTCAAACTTTGGGACTCTGAAGATAACCTAACTGGATTCAAAATCCAATTTTTTTTAATAACAATGAAAATAAGTATGTGAGGTGGTACAAGCTTATACATACACATACATATAACCATTTCAAGTACCATTGCAATTCTCCAGCCTTTTGGAATCTTTCCCCCTGTGAGGTATTTTGAGAGTTCACTGACCTACCTTCCTTGACAGGTTTTAAGGCAGTGATACCTTTAGCATAGATTTCTTACACTTGTACTTAGGCCCAGCTGCTTTTCCTAACTTCATCTTGAATGAAGAAGCCACCAAATAATTGTTAAGTCCTTAATACATTCCAGGTACTATACTATGCCCTGGAGATACAGAGAAAGACAAGAACAGTTGCTGCCTTCAAGGAGCTTACATTCTAATGGAGGGGACAATATTGAAACAACTACTGATATAAAAAATATATTCCGTATAGTTTGGAGGTAATCTCAGAAGGAAGGTATATGGGAACTAGGGTATGGGAACTAGGAAAGGCAGAAGGAAGAAATGAGGCAGGAGAGCATTCCAGGTATGGGGAACAACCAGTGAAAAGGCATGGATGGAATTGGGAGAAGGAGTATCATATGTGAGGAACAACAAGGAGGCCACTGGATCATAGAGTAAGGGGAAGGGCATAAATAGTAAGAAGACTGGAAAGATAGGGAGGGGCCAAGAGTGAAGGGCTTTTGATGGCAAATGAGGAATTTTATACTTGATCTTGGAGATAATAGGGAGTCACTGTAGTTTATTGAGTAAGGGAATAACATAGTCAGATTTTAACTTTAGGAATCTCACTTTAGGAGCTGAGTGGAGAATGGACTGAAAGTTGGGAGAAATTTGAGGCAGAAAGACCATCCACTCCCTCACATGTACATGAGATACAGAAATAGGCAGCTAGGGGGCACAAGTGGATAGAGTACAGGGTCTTCTGAAGTCAGGAAGACTCATCTTCCTGCATGCAAATCTGGCCTCAGACTTTTGCTAGCCATGTGATGCTGGACAAGTCAATCAACCCTGTTTACCTCAGTTTCTTCATCTGTAAAATGAGCTAGAGAAGGAAATGGGAAACCTCTCCAGTATTTCTGCCAAGAAAACCCCGAAGAAAGTCATGATGAGTTGGATTCAACTGAAGTGACTCAATAACAATGACAAGGTGAAGCATACACCTACATTAGGCCTATCCCTGTAGGACCTGTGTTTCCAAAGGCACAAAGAAGCATTAAAGTTATTGGACGATCTTTCTTAAGAGCCATTCCTGCTCTCTGATCTCCATCATAGGCATCTATCCTCAAATCAAGGTGATGATGATGGTGGTGGTGGTGGTGGTGGTGGTGATAGTGATGCCAAGAACAATGATAATTGTATGTATATATTGCTTTAAGTTTTGCAGCTCACTTTATGAATGTTGTCTCACTTGAACCTCATAACATATCTGCAAGCTAGGTGTTATTTTGTCCTTAGTATATAGATGAGACTGGAAAAGTTTAAGCACTATCATTATTTCCATTTTACAGATGAGGCTGACAGATATTAACTTGTTCAGGGTCACACAGTTAAGTGTGTTAAGGTCTTCCTAACTCAAAGTCCAACACTCTCTGACTATAACACCACCTACCTGCTTATAAACAGATTGTTAGACTGAACTGGCTCTTGGTTTGCGCTGTAAGGATTAGGCTATAATTTTCTTGTGAACAAAAAAGCAACCCTTCCTTCAAGTCCTTTCCCCATGCCTCACTGTATCACAGACATCAACTTTGGTTCTCTAAAGTGCTCTCATAGTTAAGCAACTAGAAACTCATAGTTAACCAAGTTGGAAAGGCTTTGCTAAATGAGAAGAGTACATGGTGGTCATGAATAGGTTTTAACATATAATCAACAAAGAACTACAAAAAGAGTAAAAAGACATTGTTAAGATATGCAAAGGGAAGAAAAGGTAGACAAGTAATAAGGTTAGCCAAAGAAGACCAAGGGTATCCTGACCATGTCGAGAAAACACCAGGAAGGCCTCCAACACAATCAGATGGTTCCCCTATGGAGAATTTCTGAGAGAACATGAACAAGGATGAAGAGGAATGGACGTTTTGCATCTCTGAAGGTTACTCATGAATACATGAAACCACAGATGCATTTGAGTATCCTCAGGAAGATTTTTAAACATTGGCATAGTATTTATTTTGTTGTTCTAATTCTTTCTTTGCTCCATATCACTTCATATAAATCTTTCCATATTTTTTATATTTTTAAAATTTTTTTATGATGCCCTAATTATTCCATGACATTCCCCTTCCACGATTTACTAAGCCGTTAATCAATTGTTGGATATGTAGATTCTTTCAAGGCTTTTTTTGTTGGCATTATGAGTCAAGCTGCTATGCATATTTTTGTGCAGATGGGGCTTTTTTCCCTTTTAATAAATAACATTTTAGGGCATGATTCTAGGCATGAGATGACTGTGTCAAAGGATGTAAACAGGTTTCAGATTTGCCATTTTTGTCATATATCACCATATTGGCTTTCCTAAAAGGTTGTGCCAATTTACAGCTCTACAGCAATCTATGCATTCCATGCTTATCTTTATCTGTGTGATCAGACATAAGGGAACAGAACTTAATGAAATGGAAATATATGTCATGTGAATTTTCTTTAGCCTGGGAAGAAATGGACAGTCCTGGTTTCATCTCTTTTTTTTTTTTTCACTACTGAAACAGAATGTGAGAAAAAATGTTCAGACTTGTCCTGACCTACATCTTTATGTAATTCATCAAACACACATATTATCTTAAAGTTAAAAAGATACAGAGAAAAATAAAGGTTTTGGATTTCTTTCTAGAAGCACACTTAAATTATTCATTTAAACAGGCTCTTCCAAGTAGCTATGTGCAGGGAAATGTAAAACACATTCCCACTGCAGTCTATTTTGTAACTGGCTTGTTATATGTGGTTTGGAAGAAAAATAGATAGCATCTAGAGAATCAATCTATATTCAGGGAGGGAGGAGAAAGCTTTAGGAAATGGGAACTGCATTGCTTCTGTCTCTTGAGAAGCTTTTAGAAACAACGCTATCTCAGGAGGTAACTAGGCGACAACAATCATCATTCTTCTTTTGAAGAGAAACTGAGACACAAGGTTAAGTGATAAGCTTAAGTATTTGGCCTTACCCAGGGAAAATATACATAGGACAAGTCCCTTGAGTATCTTCTTCAATAAGTGGGGGGAGTGGGACATGGGAAAGAGAAATGGGAGAGGGACACAAAAAAACCAATACAGAAGATCAGGAACCCAGGAGTCTAGGATCAGGGCTGTAAGTGGCACCTTTTTCTGCAACTAGAGCAGAGCTAGAATTTTGTTATTGTTCAGTCATGTCCACCTCTGACTTCATTTGAGATTTTCTTGGAAGACATACTGGAGTGGTTTGACATTTCTTTCTCCAGCTCATTTTACAGATGAGGAAACTAAGGCAAACATGGTTAAGTGACTTGACCAGGGTCACACAGCTAGTAAGTGTCTGACGCAGGAGTCCAGGCCTCGCACTCTATTCCTTGTGTCACCTAGCTGCGAAGAGCTGGAAACTTGACTAAAGCAAATTTCTAAGACAAATTCAATGGGTGTGTGTATATGGTGGGGAGGCAGAGATCCTAAGGGGAGGGACAATGTAAACCCTAGAAGGAGGGGGCCACTTACCTGGGATGCCTGGGAAGGAAACATGTCATTTGGTAACTTCCTATTTGAATTACTCTTATTAATTAGGTGCTAAGTCCAGACGTGGCTATTCTTCTTGAGTTCAAATGCTTCCAGCACCCTCCATATGTTAGTGCCCCTGCAGCAAAGCCCCAAATGTCCATCCTTTTGTTTAAAGATTTTTAGTTATGTCTAACTCTTTGTGATAACTTTTGAGTTTTCTTGGCAAAGATACTGGAGTGGTTTGCTTCTCCAGCCCATTTTACAGATGAGGAAGTTGAGGCAGAAAGGGTTAAGTGACTTTCCCAGAGTCACCCAGCTAGTTTCTGAAGCCAGATTTTAATTCAGGTCTTCCTGACTCCAAACTTGCCACTGTTTCAGCTAGCCTAGCCCCATCCAACCCTAATTATAGCTTTTATAGGACTATCCATACCACAATAGCCAGGCGGCTCTGTGTTGGGAGATTTCTTATATTTATGTATTTCCTTCTTTCTTTCTCTCTCTTTCTCTCTCTCTCTCTCTTTTTCTCTCTCTCCCTTCTTCCCTCCCGCCCTCCCTCCTTCACCTTGGGACAATAGAATGATGGCAGGCAGTTTAAATAACAAGTGAAGTTTATCTCTATTTCCCTGTTGTCTTTCAGGATGAACCTTCCAGGTTAGATTTTTAAGGAGGGTTCCTGTGTCTGGGGAAATGAAAGCTGCCAGCACTTGTCTACAAAAATCAGCAAGAATACTGCTGTTAATCGCACAAGTATGAAAGAATTTGTGGAAATGGATCTTTTCTCTGCTTTTTGTGTTTGGTGAGGAGGCTCTGGGCTCTGTGAAATTAATGAGAGGGAAGTTAAAAATAAAAATTTCAGAAATACATCAAGTCACACTCCACTTGTACTTTGTACTTTTATGACGAATAAAAAGAGATGTGGTCCTACTAAAATCATGGACATCAAGCCTTACTTGAGTAGGAACTGATCTCTTGGAGATCACAGAAGAATCCCTTCTTCATATAGCATTACTTAATTGGTCAGATGCTCTATTATTATTTTCTTAAACTTGACATTAAATCATTAAAGAATTCCAGTTCTTCATTGAAATGAAGCGGATGGGGTGGAGGAGGGGGTGATTTATATACTCTCAGTCATCAACTGGTGAATATCAGGAAAAAGATACAGATAAGCAAAACCAGTGGTCTAGCCTGGCTCAGACTTTGAGTTAGACACTGAAATATGTCATGTGCAGAAAGTACCCAGTGGCAACATTTTATTCAGTCTGGAGAGAAAGGAAGACAGAGAGAGGGAGATGGAGGAGGAGGAGAAAGAGGAGGAGGAGGGGAAGGAGAGGAAGGAAGGAAGGAAGGAAGGAAGGAAGGAAGGAAGGAAGGAAGGAAGGAAACAAGGAAGAAAGGAAAGAAGGAGGAAAGAAAGGCAACATAAAGTTGGTCCTTCTACCATATCCTGTATGAAATCTTTATAAGAATCACAGTATCTCAGAGTTAGATGGAGCATCAGAGGTCCTCTGATCTGATCAGTATATAAAAAGAAATTTCCTCTAAAATATGCCCAGGAAGTGGCCATTCAGTCTTTGCTTGAAGGCCACTAGTGAAAAGGAGCCCATTACCTTCAGAGATAGTCAATTTTACTTTTGTACAACTCTAATCAATCAATAGCCACTATTTACCTAAATAAAGTTGATTATCTGTCCCCCTTCAACTTCCACCCATAGCTCTTTGTTCTATCCTTTGGGGCCAAGAAAAACAATTCCTCTGACATTTGATAGACTTTCAATATTTGAACTCACTGTAAAGTAATTTTCAAACCCTAAAATGCTATCTACATAAATGCTAGTAATAATGATGATAGTAATATGCCCTCCCCGGTCTTCGTGTCTCTAAGCTACACATTCCCATTTCCTTCAGTCAGTCTTCACGTGCCATCTTGATTTTTCTCCTCTGGAATTCTCCAGTTTAATCAATGTCCTTCTTAAAGGGTAGCTAATTATAGGATTGTCATGATATCTAGATAGTTATCTTTGCCTCTATTGCCCAGTAGGTTTCAGAGGGAAAATGGTCAGCATAAGGGCAGTGCAGCACTCTGAGGTCAAAATTGATCTGATGATTGCCACTTATTTTGTAGCTACACAGATGAACCTGTGTGGGTTAGTGGGGTCTGAAGCACAGTGGGTCATAAAATGACCAAAGCTTAAATCATGCAAAAGGGACCCCTTTGCTAAGGTATTAACTCAGAGAGCTCTAGTTTACTACTCCTTTTCAAAGGAACAATCTCCTAGGCCTTTCTAAAGAGATGTTACCTAAATAACAACAAATTGCAAATGTGCTTTCTATACCAAAGGAATGAGGGATTGAAGGCACAGCCATGAAAGCTGATGGATGAATGTCACACTAAGAGATGGCAAAATTTTCTGAAGACTGCATCTGTCTGGGGGGCAGTGTGATATAATGGACGGGAAGCAATCCTGAGTTAGAAAGACCTGAGTTCATTTACTGCTTCAGAAACAGACTGGCTATTTGACCTTGAACAAGTTACTGGACTAGGCAAGCAATCTCTAAGGCCCAGTCTAGCACTAAATTACTGAGTCTAATACTTATGCCACTTCCTGGGCATATTTTAGAGGAAATTTCTTTTTATATACTGATCAGATCAGATGACCTCTGATGCTCCATCTAACTCTGAGATACTGTGATTCTTATAGAGATTTCATACAGGATATGGTAGAAGGACCAACTTTATGTTGCCTTTCTCTCCTTCCTTCCTTTCTTCCTTCTTTCCTTCCTTCCTTCCTTCCTTCCTTCCTTCCTTCCTTCCTTCCTTCCTTCCTTCCTTCCTTCACCTAATACTGACCTTTAGTAACTGTCCCTGCAAGACATGTGTTGGCACATGGTGGCAGTAGAGAGTCACACTCAGGATACACTGGTCTCAGATGAGAAATTAGCAAAATTCTAGCTTTTAATAAATAATAAAATTTTAAATTAAATAAATAGCCCAAACTTGAGTAATCAAAACTTAAGTATGTATGGTGCCATACGGAGTCTCTTGCCTGCCCAGTTCTTATTCAATTTGATTGAACAAGAGAATTTTAATAGGATTTGAATTTGAATATTGGATTTTCCATTTATAAATTCTGTGGTCTTAGTCAAGTCACTTAATTTATGTAGGCCTCAGTCTTCTCAGCTGTAAAATGGGCATAATACAGTAACTTAAACTACCTTGCAAGATTCAATTTAGTTCAATTCAATATTTGGAACTGGGAAGAAAAATACAAAAAAGAGCCTCTGCAATCAAAAGGCTGTCAAAAATATGTATTAAAACTGTATTCTGCATTTTTAGGCTCAAGTTTACCAGAGATGATTGTGTTTAACTTAACACTAATCTATATCCAAGCCATGTTTAACTTGAAAAGAGATTTGTTCAAACTGGCAGAGTGCTCCCATTCTCTAACTGGTAAGCCCCAAGAAGCTATCAGATAACATTCATAGAAACCTTGAACAAGAAAAATATATGTTAAAATATAGTCTGTGTTAACATTGCAGAATTGTTGAGTAACAAGATCTCCAACCCATTTCCTCAAGGCTCACCTCTCACTCCAAAGTGAAACAATGGGGCATCCTCCTTCCATTGATGTCAGTCCTTTCTCAAGGGAGAAGAGAGTGTCTTATATTCAATTGCTTCCAGTGGGGATTCTGGCTAATTAGAGACAACTGAGTACCACCCTTGCTCCTTTTCTACATGAAAAACCTTTTAGTCCTCTACTCACCTTTCCAAGGGGCTTTCCCAAGGATTTTGGGAAAGATTTTTGAGAGGAAAATGTTATTTCTTGATATTTTTAGTTTTACTAAAAGGAAGGTTTCAAAGATATGCTTCCAATGAACTTACATTCTACTAGGAAGTGGGATACAAAATGAGCATATACAAGTAAGTTCAAAGTGTATGCAAAGTAAATAAAGAGTAATTTTGAGAAGAAGACCACCACCACGGGGTGTGGGTAGACAATTTGGATTCAATCAAGTAATCAATAAACATGTATTAAGTGCCTACCGTATGCCAGGCAGGATACAAAAAAGAGCAAAAGACAGTCCCTACCCTCAAGAAGCTTATAACATAATGGGAGAGACAACCTGCATATATAAAGCAAGCTAAGAAATATTTACAGAGGCAAGGCACTAGAATTCAGAGGGTCTTAGGGAAGGCTTCCTGTGGAAGGTGGGATTTTAGCTAGGACTTAAATAAGTCTGCAGGAAAAAAAGGAGCCAGGGAAGTGAGTGGTCATGGAGGAGGGGAGAATTCTGAACATTGGTGGTGCCTAGGAAGAATGCCTTATGTCGAGAGATGGAAGTATATGATATATTTCACTTATTAACAAAATCAAGGGATCCCAAAAGTCTAGTGCAGTCTTATTCTTTCAATAACAGAGGATTTGGGGACTGAGATTTTTTTTTCACTAAGAGTTTTAGGACATCCTTTATTTATTTAATGCCTACTGCATACAGCATATTATAGACCCTACTTGCCACTCTCCTATAATACATTATTTTCTCTGAAATCAACTTACCCAAAGTATCTCTCTATTTCTCTAGGTTTTATTAATCTGCATCCCTCCCCTTCCTTTGATCAGAAAGCAGGAGAAAATTTCCATCTTGATGTAAAAGGTAAATTTTTCGGTGTGATATGCTTTTCAGCTATTAATAAAAGAAGATAAAATCCTCAGACGCATGCTATTTTTTTCATAACCAATTTCTAAGTGTTCCTAATATCTAATCTTAGAGTCTTGCACTCAGGCTTCCCTAACTCTACATCAGATATCCTGGTCTCCTCCGCCAATCTAGATTTCCTTCTATAGATAAGAGAACCATCATGGCCAGCATCCTGGCTTCCCTCAGGGAAAATGGTACCACTGGGCAGCTTGATTACATGAAACCATACAGTTGGCTTTTTGTTGGTTGGGTGGTTTTATTTCTTACCCCTTTCTGGAAATGGTACAGTGCTTATCTTGAAGCATGAGGGCCAGCCTTGCAAGAAGGAAACTGGGCCTGGACCCAGGCATACTTTAACTGACTGACCCTGAACAAGCTATTTCAGTCCCCAGTGTTATGTGTAATTCTCTAAAGCTGTAAGCTGAAGTGGTACCCGTAAACATACACATATACATAAATGCACACAAATACACATATATTTGTGTATATATGTATGCAGTTATCATTTCCATGTCACAACTTTCCCCATCGTGGTTTCAGCATGAGAATTAAATGGGAATTTTGGGGGAGTTTTACAGAAGCTACAGACAACACACAAAGACCAGCAGATGACACAGAAAGTTTAGAAACTCAGAAATGCATAAAATATATGTCTACTATTGTATAATATCAGTATATTTTATCTTTTAATATAATAATTCAGATTTTTCTGGTATGAAGGGGGAACCAAAAAATTTTAAGCAGATTTTCCAGATTGTGGGGGTTGCCATGCCCCTAACTCCACCCCCTGCAACGTGGAAGGGATAACTGTATGTATGTATATACATATGCATACATAATATATACATATATATTTATATATGTTTATGTATGTGTGTGTATGTGTGTGTATCACCTCACACCTGAATTATTACAATAACTTTTTGGTTATTCTCCCTTCGTCCATTGTCTTCCCACTCTGGTCTCTCTTCCACTCAGCTACCAAAGTGATCTTACTAAAGCACAATTCTGACCATATGACACCCTCTCTCCCCCACCCTACCTCAGTCAACACCAGTGTCTCCAGGATGAAACATAAAATCCTCTTTCTGGCTTTTAAATCCCTTCATAACTAGGCCTCTCCTATCTGCTAATACCATATCCCTTCCATGAACTAACTCTCATACACCTGTTACCACAGATTTAGGAAGCTGATCAGTGTTGTCAACATAAGGCCAGGGAAAAGCCAGGGAAGGGGATAGAGTGACTTGAGGGAGAAAGCTGTCCTGTGCTGGAAATACCCTTAGCTAGTAGGATGTGCTCCCAGAAGCCTGAAAGACACGTTCTTACATATTTCCAGGCATCTGACAGGTGTTTTCTCCTTCCAGTCTCCTCCCAGGGAAGGGCAGTAGCGCTTCCCACTTCCCCTAAATCCTCTTCTCTGCTCTGGTTCTCACTGATTGGCCAACAATAGGTCCCAGGCCAAGGCCCGCTCAGTCATCATTTGGGCCCAGATTGACTCTTAGTGAATGTAAATCGCAATTGTTTGTTTTGGCCAGAAACCGTAAGGATCTTCCCCTATCAGACTGATTTTTTTTTTTTTTTTTGCCTATGTTAAAAAGGCCATTCCAGAGAATTTCCTCATTTCTTACCTAACCTTAATCATTGAACGGGCATTGCTTCAGTCAGACTGAGATCTGTTAAAAACCTTAGGTTAAAAAGGCCAAGTTCTCTTGCTGCATCCAGGGCCATCACCAGTGGTCCTGATCTATATCTGGCCGCTGGACCCAAATGGCTCCAGAGGAGGATGTGAGGTTGATGACTTTGCACAGCCCTCCCTCACTCAAATCCATTCACTTGCATGATCTCCCTGCTGTCACAGTCCTCTTTGAGAATGAAGGACAAACTACTATCACAACAGGCTCCTTGCTGTTCTTTACATAGGACACTCCATTAACAGACTGATTTTTTTTTCCCCTGGCTGTCTGCCATGGCCAGAATTCTGTTTTCATCTCTGCCTTCTGACTTCCCTGCCTTCCTTCAACTCCTAGCTAAGATTTTACCTTTTTCAAGAAACCGTTCCTGATTCCCCATAATGCTAAAGCCTGCCCTCTGAGATTAGCTCTGATCATCCTGTTTACATCTTGTTTGTTGATAGTTATTTGCATGTTGTGTCTCCCCCATTAGATTGTGAACTCCTTGAGGGTAGGGACTGTTTTTTTTTTAACTTTGTGTCCCTAACATTTAGCAAAGGTCCTGACGTATAATAAATGGTGCTTAATAAATGCTGTTTCACTTGACAAGCTGATGGGTCCAAACCACATCAGGAGAAAACAAAAGGAGTTTAAAAAAAAAGAACAATCTTTGATAAATTGAACTGATTCTATTCGATTCCACATTACTCACAGATCAGTTTAGAATCACATTTAGTTTATTCTAAATCAGTCCTAACAAGGGTACACTAAGTAAATAACATGAAAATAGATGAAGGTGCAGGAATGGAAGGTTAATCTACAATGGCACTCTTCCAAAGGTATGGTAACCAGTCTTCATTAATTTAACTCCCTCACAAAAAAAGAGGGTCAAAATTTGGGGAGCAATGGACACCCTATAGGTCATTGCCCTTTTTCACAATGGCCCAGGTAAGGAAGGCCCAGAAAACACAGCTGGAGAAGGAAGTTTTTTTCCCCTCTCCCTCACTTCCAACAAACTTCTTTCCTTAATGGCTTCCCTTTTAAGAAGCAAAGTCAAGAAGAGTCACTTTAAGTGTTAAGTAGAACATTGTGAACTGGAAAAAAACCTTTAAAATTATAATTTTACAGGTGAGGAAACTGAGTCCAGAGAGGTAATCAGATTTTTTTTCAAGGTCTTTTTTAGGCTTTGCTGTCAAACTGGAATAGAAAGAAGGGAGACGGGGATACTAATACATATGCAGGATCCCTGCAGAACACATATTGACTAAGGTTTAAAATGTAATACTATATAGATCTTATATCTTTATTTATTTTTCAATTACATTTTAATCTGATTCTGGAGGCACTCAGAAGTAGTGTGGGTGTTAGACACCTCTCTTCTTAGCAATAACTAATAACACATAAGGATTTGAACTGACTCCAAAATCCACCACTATTACCACTAGACCACAGCTGCCTCTATCCACTAATAATCAGTTAACACCTTAGTCAGGGTTAATTGACAACCAGCTGTGAATGAGAATTGGCTCATCCAATAATTACTAAGTTCCTACCATATGCAAAGGAAGTGTGATAAAATTAGAAATGCAAAGATGAAGTCAGCCTCTAGAGTCAAGGAACTTCTCGTCTGTAGTGGAGATGATGCACCATGCAATTATACCCAAAGTAGGTAAAGAGTGCAAAGGAGAAATCCATGAAAGTGCTATGAAAAATTTAAGGAAAGATCACCTGTGGCTTAAGGATGGGGCAAGAGGGGCCAGAGTATGAAAGATCCAGGGGAGATTTCAAGAAGACTTAGCCAAGAACACAAAAGGGGACTTGCCCCAATCAGGAGGAGAGAGGTGCTAGATAGGGGAGGCGAGAGAGGCCAAAGTCAAACTTTGCACTCTCTTCAATTTTGTCTAAGGTTTTGTCACTCAAGAATACCATTGACACAATAAAAATGACAATTTTACCTAAATTAAATTACATATTTAGTGCCATACCAATCAATCTACCAAAAAATTACCTTATAGAATTAGAAAAAATAGTGACAAAATTCATTTAGAAGAACAAAAGGTCCAGAATATCAAGGCAATTAATGAAAAGAAATGCTAGGGAAGGTGTCCTAGGTGTACCAGATTTTAATTTCTATTATAAAGCAGCAGTCATCAAAACTGCTTGGTATGACTAAGGAATAGAGTAGTGGATCAATGGAATAGATTGAGTACAAAAGACTCAGTAGTCAACGATTATATTAATGTACTGTTTGATAAGCCCAAAGACCCCAGTTTTTGGTATAGAACTCACTATTTGACAAAAACTGCTGGGAAAATTGGAATATAGTATGGCAGAAACTGGGCATAGACCATCATCTAACTATGTACACTAAAGTCAAGTCTAAATGGGGACACGATCTAAGTATAAAGGCTGATACTGTAAATAATCTGGGGAAGCAAGGAATAGTTTACTTGTCAGATTTATGGATTAGAGAAGACTTTACGACCAAAGAAGAGTCAGAGAGCAGTATAAAATACAAAATGAATAATCTTGATTACATTAAATTGAAAAGTTTCTGTACAAACAAAGCCAATGTGACCAAGATTAAGAAGGAAGTGGGAAATTGGGAAAGAATTTTTGCAACCAGTGTCTCTGATAAAGCTTCATTTCTAAAATATACAGGGAATTAAGTAAAATTTATAAGAATACAAGTCATTCCCCAGTTGATAAATGGGCAAAGGATATGAACAGGCAATTTTCAGAGGC
>CM053586.1:65957314-65971150 GCA_028646515.1 Pseudochirops corinnae | reverse complement strand
GCCCCCAAAGATCTTTGAAGTAATTCTCCTAATAAATTACAGGAGCTAAGGACCATTGCTTCCTACAGTCCCCAGACTCTGATGGTCCCTCCTCTGCCTTCCACATGCAAACATTCTCTTCTTTCCTGGTGTGGGAAATGGGTGCCAATCAAATTCTGCCCATGGTAAATCAGGGATGGTTTTTCTTAATAAAAAATAAACTTTCAAAGCACTGCATTATAGAGCGGGCTATGGCAAAACATGACTTACTTTGTACGGTGTTTGTTAGAAGGGCACTTTCTAAACCTTAAAGTACTATCCAGTTTCCAATTTTTTTTTTGTTTTTGCAGGGCAATTGGGGTTAAGTGACTTGCCCAAGGTCACATGGCTAGTAAGTGTTAAGTGTCTGAGGCCAGATTTGAACTGAGGTCCTCCTGACTTCAGGGCCAGTGCTCTGTCCACTGTGCCACCTAGCCACCCCTTTAAAGTACTATCCAAAGGTGAGCTATGGTTACTGTTCTTCTTATTAGTTACCTCTTCTCACTCCCCTCCTGCTTTAATCTCCCAAGATTCTGAGAGTATCCTTCCCAGTGAGGGTGTGTATTCATGTTATATCTGTATCTACCTATCTATCTATATCACATTTTTAGAACAAACAGGTCAGTGCAAGGAAGACTTAATGAAACATGATAACTGTGAATTACTTCCCTGCTGGGGTTATCCAGGAGTACAACTGGAAATGGGCACTCTAGCCCCTTGCTTAGTGCTTTTTGAAATGAGAATTTAGCCAAGAGAATAGATGGCACTTCCCTCTCTTAGCATGACCCCAGAAGTAAAGGCAGGGGAGAAAACAAAACATCACCAGATTATGTGTCAGGAATGCCTTGCTTATAGTAATGATAGGTGGTGTTTATGTAACACTATAAAGCTTCCAAAGCACTTTCCATAGAAAAATTTAGGTATACAACAATCTTGTGAAGTAGCGTAATATTATCCCCATTTTACAGATGAGGAGATGAGTCTCAGAGCAATTAAGTGAGTTGCCCATGGTCACTCAGTAAGTGTCACAGACAGGATCCAAACTTCCAGCACTCTATGCACTCCATGAACTGCCTCATTAAGCAGGTACTTGTTGAATTGAAATGGGTTCCTCAGTTTCCCATGATCTAAAGTCCCTTTACCATCTCTGCTCTCTTAAAAGAGCCATTTCCTCACTCTGCTCTAAGGTCCTCCTCATTAGAGGATGGAGCAAATGTTTGTGACATGCTTAAGAGTTCTTCAGAAAGCTGTAAAAAATTGCATCTTGAGTAGCATCAGGTCTGGAATAGACACAATCACAATAGAAAGGGGCTCCTTTCAGAATTTAGCATTTAGGTATTTACTGAAAAAGACAGCTGGGGCAATCCTCTGGAAGATAGGTACTATGTTACAATGGAAAAGAGTCATAAGTGTTGGGTTCAAATCTAATTTCTGATGCTTATCATCTGTGTGATCTTGGGCAAATTAATTAACCTCTCTGGATCTCAGTCGTTACAGCTAGAAAGGGGGAGGGTTGGATTAGATGCCTCTAAGGTTCTTTCCAATTCTAGAAAGGTAATCTTATGTAGGTATTGCTGTTTGACTAAAAACTAAGGCAGAAAGCACTATTGCCACCAACCTGCAAATATCTGCTTGAGGAATAGTAATAGAATCAATGGAGGGGGGACAGTAGTATTTGTCTACCTTTGCGTTTAATAGGCATGAAAAATGGAGAAGAAAAAAAAGGTGTCAAAGAGTAGAATACCTAAACACTCAAATGGCTATTGGATGCCTTCGAGGATGCAGGTTGCAACCCATATGTGTCTTCCCATTTGGTACAATTCTTGCTCATGTCATCCTAAAAGTTCACCACCAGAGTTCATTCAATATCTTGCTACTGCAAAGGTACCAATGGAGTTCTTTGGATAGACATCTGTCTTCCTTCATTCTTGACATATAACCAGCCTATTTTTTCACCCATCAAATCAAACCATCTCAGCAGATAGACTAACCCAAGTTGGCCTCAAAATCATCAATGAGTTAGGGGGATGTCTATCCAAGAATGTGAAATTTTCTCTAGTGGAATGGGCAGATGAGAACAATTTTTTCTAACAGCCACGAAGGTGGCTGAAGCAGGCACTGTGGAATGTTTACAGCCGGGTCAGACATTAAAGATGCCAAGATCATCCTCTGCATCCCTGGCCATTGCCAGTTGATCTGACATTTGTCCTCCCTCTGGACTTTGATGGCTCCGCCAGAGAGTGAGGCTGATGACCTTGGGTAATCCTGCCTCAGTTAAATCCAATTCATGATCAAGTCAAGACATCACCTGTGATGTCACTGGTCCTCTTTGAAAACAAAGGAAAGATCACAAAATCAAATAATTCTCTGATGATGTATTTTACTCCTGTTTTTCCAAATTCCTCATTGGCTGTCTGTATGTTGAAGCCTGCTCATACCCATCCTGTGCCTATCCATTGTTCTTTACATGATATGCATTTTGACTTCTTCGGATGTAGTTGTATTCTATGCATCACTACCATAAAGCAGAACTGGTAGAATATTAGTATTGAAGTGATGAGCCTTTGTTTTATGAGAAACTTTGGGTGAGAAAAGATTTTCTATTTTCTGAAAGCAATGAGTTTGTTTTCCTTCCCAGAATACTGATCAACTAATTTTACTAGATAGCTATCTAAATGCATATTGAAATCTGGGCAGTAAACATGCTTCATCTTGGTTGTCTTTATCCAAACTCCACTGAGTGATTACGGGGTTACACTGAATTTTTAAAAACAGAAACTTTTACTTATTAAAGGGTAGAGGAAGGAAAAAAGAGGAAGAGGAAGAAAGAAATTCTCTAAAATGCTTATTTCGATGTTCTTTTCTAGTCCTTATCTCCATATAGAGAAGCAACATGACTTAGTAGTAGTTTTTTGGTCATTTCAGGCACATCTCATTCTTTGTGACCCCATTTGGAGTTTTCTGGGCAAAGATTATAGAGTGGTTTGTCATTTCCTTCTCCATCTCATTTGACAGAAGAGGAAACTGAGGCAAATAGGATTAAGCAACAAGCCCAGTAAGTGTCTAAGGTTGGATTTGAAATCAAGAAGGCTCATCTTCTTGACTCCAGGCCTGGCACTCTATCTATTGTACCATCTAGCTGTCCGTGACTTAGTAAAAAGAGCACCAAACAGAAAGTTAGGAGAATTGGGCTGGTAGCTGAACAATCTTAGGCAAGTATTTTATCTCTCTACTCCTGTTTCTTCACCTGTAAAGATGAGGATTTGGACTAGATGGTTTCCAAGTTTTCTTTTAGTTTGACATGTGTTATTTTCCAAAACAACCACACATTCTGTGGTGAACATGATATATAGGGTAGCCAGATCTAGACACCCTCCAAAGAGTTCCATTAATGGTCAAAAGAAATGATGGAGTAGACACTAGCCTTGTGTCTGGCATGTTGAAGGCAGATAAACACACCCTTAGCTATTAACTGAAATTATTCATCTATCACATTAACCAATTATTACTAACAATATAGAAAAACATTCCACTTATTTGCCAGATAATTGAATCCTCTATGGTTTCTTTGCTTCAGCTCTGGGGAAAACCAATTTACTCATTTTTAGTGTCAACACTGTGAATGCCCTGGGTGATTTGTATGGGGGAATTATCTGCCACCTTGAATACCTGCCTTTCCAAAGGCCCAGGGATGTCAAGAGGACAAATGAGATAATATATGTGAAAACATCTTGAGCTGTCTGGAAGAGAGGTGTCGTCTGAATACATGAGATAATTGTGATACAGTGATTAATCATGATACCCACAATCACACAGAATAACATGAAAGTTGGCAAGCTGTCTGAAAAGAGAAACTCTTGATCAGGAAAATAGCTCAGAGAAGGATTTGGAATCAGAACTGAGTGCTTTCTGGGTGACCTTGGGTAAGCTGCTGGCATCTCTAGGCATTAGTTTCTTCATCAGTACAACAGGGATGGGGGTGGGGGAAAGAGGAGAAGGGTGAGATTGAGATGATGCCCAAAGCCTCCTTCTTCTAATGGGAATATTCAGTGATCCTTTGGTGCTGCTTTTCCCAAACTGTCATATTATAATTTCTGTAGCCCCCTAGAGTATTTTCTTTGGAAACAATTTAGTGCTTTGCCCAACTACACAACAGATATATTTATGAAAAAATAATGAACAAATCTAATTTTTGTAAATTGAATCATTGTTTCAGTGCATGGAAGAGTTCACTAAAGAACCTTATGGGGATTCCTTTGGGAAAGTGAAGAGGCCTCTCCCGCTTTGCCCCCTAATTCTGTTTTTCTGAATTTAAATTTTCACATATTCCAATTTTCTTAAAACAGGGCAAAATTGCTTCACATACAGAAGAAGTCACTCACTATGTTGTTGCTTGACTTTTCTCCTATTTACAAATGGGAAGAATTCCCAGTAACTCCCTATTCTGATTCCTGTATCCAAAAATATCTACTAGCTAGTTCTCTCTACAGGAGTAAGAATAATTTTTTTTTTCTTTTTATTCCCCCTCCTCCTTCTCATCCCCTCCAGCTAGCACTGTGCCCTGCAAGTATTTGTTGAATGAATTCTGTGGCTGCCCCCAAAGTCCCTAATACCTTGAAAATCTCCACCATGAAGGTACCCAAATATGAAAGATACTAGTTTGGGATATATATCTATATATCTGAACACACAACATAATATTATACATAAATATATTAATATATAATAAACATAAATGTGTTATATACAGTTCAAACATAGAACATATTATAAATAAAATTTATATAATATATATTTATTATATATAGTAGAACCTCAATTTACAAGTATGCTTCACTGGACAAGGAAAAAATGTGCAAAATTTGTCTTGCAGGATGAACAAAAATGTACAGTACAAACATTTTTTAATGATAATGCAATGTCACATTCCTTGACATTCTGAAAAAACATCAAAAACAAGTGTCATTAGATAGATTCCTAGTCAGAAGTGAATGTAAAGAAAAAAAAATCAGCGAGTCGAAACATGAAAGTGATTCTAAAAAATGAAAAATAAGTGAAGGCAGTCGTGTTAGTCTTACTTTCAGTGAAAGCAGCATAAGAGAGAATACTCCCCACGTTGAAATTCCCAGTGTTCTCATGGAAGGAGATTCTCCTTCCAAACAATAACTCTTCCTCCTCCTTCACATCTCCCTCATGCTAGCCACAACTCTTCTCAAAGGTAAAGGGCAGGTTAATTTGTTTTATTTTGGGTTTACATTGTGTACTAATCATTGCTATTGTTTTTCAGGTGCATTAGAGACAAAAAACTTACTTAAAATTATAAATAATTATTTTTATATTTATATTTTGGGGGCTGTGGTACTGATCATCTGACTTTACATTATTTCCTATGAGAAAATTCACTTTGCAATGCAAACAAATCACACGACTAGCAGAATCTCTGAACAAATTAAATTTGTAAACCAAGGTTCTACTATATTTATGTATAATATAGTATAAATTTATTATATATAAAATATAAATATGTATTTTACCTAAACTCATGTCTTTCATACTTGGGTACCCTCAAAGTATACATATATATACATATATGCATATATGTATATACTATGTGTCCACATATATGCACACATATATAGTATTTTGATATGATGGGTTTCCTTTATAATCATGTATATTTCATGTGTTTAAAAACGTCATTCTGTGAAGGGGTACCTAGGCTTCACCAGACTACGAAAGAGGCCCATGTCATAAAAAAAAGCTAAAGAATTGCTTTTTTAGGCTGTAATGGTAATGAAAATTCAAGATCCCTTTGTATTGGAAAGCTAAGAGGTACTTAGCACCTAGTTTCAAATTAAGCCTCTGTTAAAGAAACAGAAGGTGTGATTTCCTGTTGTTGACATAACAGGAAGGGGCTGAACAGGGAGAAGCAATACTGTATATAAGGAAAAACCCTAGCTGGGAAAGTGAGGACTTCTTGGGACAAGCATCTGAAGCTCCTCTAAAGCATCTGAAGGCTGGGCTGCTGCTACTGGACTGGAACTTCTGTGTAGAAAGTGATTCTGATTTTGAGAACAGAACATATGGTGCTGAAGACTTCTGAGGGCTAGCTGAAGCTGATGAGGCTGCTGAGGATTTTCAAGGATAAGCCAGAGCTGCCAGAGAAAGAATGACTGTGGTGTCAGTACTTTGTCTGTCTGTGGCTCTGTTAAGTTTTCTCTTCCCAGGAACAGAAACTATGAAGGACTTGAGGTGGACTGGATGCTGTGAGCTTCAATATGGAGCAGGAACTGCACAGAGAGCTGGATAAGAAGCTGGGAGCCGTCTGCCTTTGAACTCCGGCAGCAGTTGGTTAGATTCAGGCAGGAGCTGGGACCATGGAAGAAGAGCCATGGAGACTGAGAGACTGCTCTGAGTCAAGATGAAAAGAACTCTCTATGGGTACTAAGTAGTGACTGAAATTGTAATTTACTAGTGACCTAGGGGTGGATGGATTGTGTTTTTCCCACTACCCCTTAAGAGGGTACTGGGTAGTGACTGATGACTGAACAGTGACTGATGATTGAATAGTGAGTGATGACTGAACAGTGACTGATTTGTAACTTAGCGTGCCCTGTGGATGGAGGATTTTGACCTTTTGTATTTTGTGTCCCTTAAGGAGGCAGCCTCCTTAAGGATGATTGAATGATTGAGTTACTAAATGATTGATTGACTAAATTATTGTACTTTGTTTGAAACTATGTGACTACTTTGGTGAAAATTATGTGGCCATTTTAGTGATAAGTTGTTGTGAATGCTATATTTTGATTTTCTGTTGTAAGTTGTAACATTCTGAATGCTGTACCTTGATTTTCTGTGAATGTTTTACTCTGATTTGTTGTTGAATAAATAGAGTGTTCACTATACTATGCAATCAAAATCTTGAAAGCTGTTCACAGCAGTAGTCCTCTGGAAAGCTGCTTGTGCTTGACTTTACATAGGCTAACAAAGGTACCCCTTCCATCATCCCCTCTTTTGGGGGCTTTTTACATACTACCATAGAGGCTCTAGTGGTATGTGGTAATCTCTTCTTCCCAGTAAAGTGAAGGAACTGCTTAGTTTACCTACATCTTAGGGTGGAAATAGGACAGAGATTTAGCCCTCAGTTTCTGCACAGTTAAGTTCCACTGTAGGCACAGTTGGAGAGAGAGCCAGGCCTGGAATCAGGAAGATGTGAGTTCAAATGTGACCTCAGATACTTACTAGCTGTGTGACTTTGGGTAAGTCACTTAACCCTGTTTGCCTCAATTCTCCATCTGTAAAATTATTTGGAGAAAGAAATGGCAAATCACTCTAGTATCTTTGTCAAGAAAATCCCAAAAAGGGGTCACAAAGAGTCAGACACAACCTTTATGACTGAACAATAAGAAAGTTTGCTTGATCATGTCGGTATACAATCAGCAAAAAGGCAGTGTGTGTATTGGATAGAACAATGGGCTTGGAATCAGGAAGACTTGGTTTTGAATTTTGCATTGGGCATTTCATAACTGTGTGACCCTGAACAAATCATTTAAATTCTGGGGGTTTGAGTTTTCTTATCTGTAAAATGGTGGGATCAGACTAGTTTAGATGGCCTCTAAAATCTCATCTAGCTTTAAATCTATGATTAATTTAATCTTCTATTGGAACAGATTGTTTTTATACTCTCTAAAGAGACTCAGTCTTAGATTTCAGAAGTTGAAAGTCATAACCAACAGGCATTTATTAAACTCTGTAAGCCAGATATGTGCTAAGCACTAAGGATACAAAGAAAGGCAAAACTAATCCTTACCCTCAAAGAACTTACATCCTAATGAGGGAGACAATATGTAAGTAAGTAGGTACTTACAAGAAATGTAGGATGGATTAGAAAGAGGGTGAAGTGAAAGTAAATAAACTAATGATAGCTCTTGTATCTAACATCTTAAAGTTCCAGCACAAATTATTATAATAACTCACCTATAGACAAATGCTTTCATTCAGTCGTTTTCAGTTGTGTCTGACTCTTTGTGACCCCATTTGGAGTTTTCTTGACAAAGATACTATAATGGTTTGCCGTTTGCTGCTCCAGATCATTTTACAGATAAGGAAACTGAGGTACTTTACAGTTGGTTGTAAAGCACAATACTTACATAATCTTATTTGATTATTACAGTGATTCAGTATCATAGCTCACCTGTGGATTCACAATGAAATCAGGACTGTGAGGGGTCACTGCCCTTCCAGCCTTGGCAAGATGGCGACACCTACTTTTCTTTTCTTTTTTGGGGAGGGGTGTGACTGGGTCTAGGGATTTTAAAGCAGGTAACATGTAGAGTTAATTTGGTTAACCACAGTGTTGAGATGTGGACAGGAGAAAAGGGAAGTCAGAGTAGGGACATACCTGGGAAAGTATTAAGGATTATTCAGTCATTTTTCAGTCATGTCTGGCTCTTGTGATCCTATTTGGGATTTTCTTGGCAAAGATACAGGAGTGGTTTGTCACTGAAGGATTGGAAGTCCCTGTGAAGATGAAGAATAGGTTTAGGAGAAGTAAGGCACAAGGGGAAATGACTCATAGGAGGTCATAGAGGAGTGTGCAAGTTATTGATTAAAAAAGTAGAATACTTACCAATGAAAGTAACATCCAGGGTGTATACCTACCCATGTATGGTTGAATCAGAGAAAAGGCAGAGATCATGGGATTTAAGAAGACTGGAGAGCTGGGAGGTTTGGGGGTTTGAGGAAGAATGAACTTTGATGTTGAAGTCCCTTATACTAACAGGGGCAGGAGTTAGAAAGGAAAAGAAGGTAAATTAAATGCTGAACTCCATGAGAAAGGAGGGAGAGTGATCTGAAGGTTGGCACATAACAGCCATTAAGAGTCTCCTCAGAGGACTGGATTTAGAGTTAGGAAGATCTGAGTTCAAACTCTGCCTCGGACCCTTACCAGCTAGGTGACCATGGGCAGATCACTTCACTTCGGTTGGCTTCAGTTTTCTCAATTGTAAGGGAACAGAAGAATAGTGTTTACCTCCCAGGACTGTATAAAGTAAAATGAAATCATTATTGTAAGATCAAATGAAATTTTTGTAATTTTGGGTTTTTTTTTTAGTTTATTTGAAATATTTGTAAAGCATTCTGCAAACCTTAATGTGCTTTATAAATGCTAGAGATTATTCTAGTTATTGTTGTATCGTGTGAATAGTGGGGAATGGTCCACCTGATTCCCTTCCCTACTACCACTCATTGCTTCTGTCAAAAGTTTATCTATTCTTCTGATAAAGTTTTCTGTTAGTAAACAAAAGGGAAAATCAACCCATTAATAAGCATTTATTATGTACCTACTATGTTCCAGGCAACATGCTAGGTGATGAAGATAAATCCTACAAAACCGCAAATTACCCCAGCATTTGCCTGCAGATTTTATAGCCCCAATCCCAACAGTCCTCTTTCTCTCTTGACACTGTTTATCTTCACTCAATGATGGAATGCAATTGTAGCCTTAACCTTTCACCTCTGGATACCAGAGGTCAGACTCTTATTTTCATTGGCAGCTACTTCATCACCAGACCTGCCATTTGTCCTTCTTCTTACCCAGCTCTAGAACATTTAAGAGAATCCTGGAATACTTAAAAGAAAGACTGCCCAGAGTTTCATTTATTAATGCTAACTTCCTTTTTTCCCCCTTGATTGTTCTGATCTGTTCAGTTGGCCAAGGCTATCTTTACATAAGCAAATGTCGATAAATTTAGGGATAAACTTTAAGAAATCTTAAAGATAATTCCATCTCACAACCTCACTCTACAGAGGACAAAACTGAAACCCAAGAGGACAAAAAAAGTGACTTGCTTAAAAGTGCAGAGGGGCTTAGAGGAAGATATAGGGCTAGAACCATGGACTTCTGCAACCCAGTCCAAAATCAAAGTGCCGTTGACTTGTCTTTATGCTCTCACCTCTTATTTTCACGTCAACTAAATTATAATTGTAACTGTAAATCTAGGCACACATTTAAAGATTCTTTGGCTCCTTTCTTCGCCATTTCTCACCTCTAACTCTTTCATTCTTTGGTCAAAAGTGAGAATTAGATGAAGATGACTATTTCCATGGGTGATATTTTAGGCTCCTTGTCATGCTGATTTCTTAAAGGAAAAGACGTGCTAGGCTTGACTTGAATTTGGTTGCTGGAGGTTTTTTATCTCAGCTTCAAATCCCTCCTATACATCTGTTCTTTTAACAGGATGACTGCAAGCAACAGAGGTTATTAGTACTCAAAGCTCAGGAAATGTATTTCATTTCCTTTTGTGAAGGATTTGCATTATCACAACAAGCAAGACTCCTAAGAGTCTTATTTTATTCATTGTCACTAGCAGGACAGAGCAGTGAAATCCCAAACAAATAAAAATCTAATACATTATGCAATCTCTAGTCCTGGTTTTGGAGAAGGAATTGTTTTCCAGATTTTAAAAAATGCTCACTCCTTTTGTTGTTGTTCCTTTAATAAATACACCAGGGAGATCAGAACCCCAACTCCCAGAGCATCTACATCTTCAGCACATTTATCTGAGAATAATGAAATAGCCAGATTCCCTCCTCCCCCATCTTCCTTCCCCTTCCCCATTTTTAAATAAGAGAAAATGAACAGATCATGTGGACTTGAATGGGAAAGTGGCATAAACCCTAGATAGTATTGTCATACTTCAAAGATATTCAAGTATGCTTTATTTTAATATATTATTTCTTCTGGGTTTAAAAATGGGAAAAGTGATTTTTCAAAGTTATAATAATAAATGATACAATCAATTAGTCTCCAGTACATCATTGCAAATAGTAGTTCCTTAACAAATTATTGGATTAACTCTCAGAATTGTTGGAATAATGCCCTATCAGGAAAACATTCTTTTTATTTTCCCTTGGGAAAAGTACCCTATTGGGTTATCTTTGCTTAACTTGAATTTATAATGCCAACTCTATTATTTCCCCTAGTTGTTGGGGCCTGCACAATAGAACAAGACTATCTTTACCTAGGCATGTGTCTATACAAAGGTTTCTTAAGGATAGACTCAAGGTCAATGACCTCCTAAGGCAGGGGCTTTTACCCTTCAGGGCAGAACTACCTGGACTTACAGACTGTGCCAGAGAGGCTAGTGTAAAACAAATGTTCATGAATAGAATAGACTTAAATGCACTAGGAAAACTTACTTTTTCACCATATTAATTTGTGCCTGTGCATGTGCGTGTGTGTGTGTGTGTGTGTGTGTGTGAAGCAAAGAGAGAGGGACTCTGGTGTAGAAGAAAAGACCCTGGACTAGGCACAAGTATGCGAAGCTAATACTAAGGGATCACTGTTGGACCCAGGGGACCTGAGCTGCTGTATCTACTCTCTTTTCATTTTCCATGCTTGGTTTCAAGTCCTCAGACATTATGCTTCTTCCAGGATAGGTTCACCATCAGAAATCTCATCGTCATGGAGACGTTTCAGTCCAATATTTCCTCAGTACCCATAGTTGCCTCCCTGCCTTGATTGAAGGACTGGAAGGCAGAGAAACAAATACCTCCCAAAGTCTCCCTTTATAGAAGGATCAGAGAATTTCCAGCCATCTTTTAATTTCTCACCAGCACCTCCTTTTCTTGGTTTTGACTTCTCTAACATCATGGTCCTGCTGAGAGGTACCTTCCAGAACCACCACCACCATCTCTTCAACTTTCTTTTATGTATTGTGTATTGTCTTCCTCCATTAGATTGTAAACTCCTTGAGGGCAGGACTTCTTTCTTTCTTCTTCTTTTTTTAAATTTGTATTGCCTTATCTTAAGATGAAACATCCCAAAGAACCTCTCATTAGGTATTTTGTATTTCACTTCTGCTGAGCACTGTCTTCTTCAAAGTTCATGCCTTCTGACCAGCCATTTCAGAAGCTTAGGCTCTTACTTTTTTCCGTGACTGGTTTATTTGAACGTACAGGATTCCATTGATACAAATTAGCACCACTCACCGAACCTAGGGATTACCAGACCTCTTGAACTACAAGCCTAGATATGTGCATCAAGGACAATATTTGGTCTTCTACTCAGGAACAGGAAGCAGAAAAGGTAGCCAGGGGACAAGAGCAAGCTCACCTAAATGAGTTCGTGTTCCATGTAACAGTAATGGTGAATGAGAAGAAAGAGTATAATGCTGCCCCCTTCCCCTCATAGGGAATTTAGTGCTAGAGAACACTACTTCCCAAATGGGAGAAAAGCAACAGAATGAGTAGGAAGCCATTATCTCTTCTTTTTAACTGATACTACCTTCTGCCATGTCACAGAGTTGGAAAAGTACTAAGGGACCACCTAGGATGGCTTACCAAAATCCCAAAACTTTTCATTGAGTCACCACATGTCTCTGCTTTGGAGTCCTCAAGTATTTGGGTTGGGGGTGGAGGCAACATTTGTATGTCTGGTCTTGCAATCTATAAAGACCCATCTGTAAAAGCTAATGTATGTTAATTGGCTAAATGTAACTGGGGCATTAATTCGGGTTAAATGGAACAGCAGCAGCTTACAGTGGGGCAGGAGAGGAAGAACATACTGGAATGAGTGATCCTATTGATAGCAGCAGAGAAAACACATCCAAACCCTTTGGGATACCCCTAGAGCCCTGAGGGGAAGATATAGCAAGTCTTACTCTGGAAAAGTGACATTATAATTGTTTTACTAATATAGTATTTATGTAGCCTGATTGTATTAGTTTAAGGGGAAAAAATCATAGTATTCACTCATCTTGAACTTCCATTCTCCCAGGCTGCTTTCAGAGAACGCCAGCGTTCTGAAGAGGTAGCAGAATTTATTGATGAATTCTTGTTCTCATAAGCAAGAGAGATAAGCAAAACACAAAATCACAAATTCACATTCCCTTGTCAGTTTCTGTCCTGTTGTTGTTATTCTTCCCTTCCTGTAGTTGCTGAAATAGGACATAAAACTTTTATTTGCAAACAGTAAGTAAACATTGTGTTTTGATGGTGAAACTTTGCCAATACATCACTTTTATTTTCTCCACCCAGCAATAAATTTTCTGTCATCCTCCCGTTTTTCATTTGTGTTTTCTTTGGTCCTGTCACATCCATCACTTTTGCAGGCATGATGTATGTATCTTGCACACTGATTCAGTAGACCCCAGCTAATAAACAATAGACTGCTTTCCCTGGCACAGGTATAGCATTTGTAGAGAACTTAGAGAAGCCTAAAGTGCCATGCAACTCTCAGCACACTGACCACTTTCAAAGTCAGCTTATTGTGCTCAGTTTATAAATGGGAAACCGAGGCAAAAACATGCCCAGTGACTTGCTGAGTCAGAAGCAAATGTGAAACAGATTCAGAAATTGATACATGAAGTATAGATTTCCTCGATTCATTCTTTTCCTTAACTCCCTGATAAAGCCACCACCTTTCCCAGGATATATAAGAATCAGTGTTATGTTGGGAGAATTAGGAAGAGAGTTAGATAAGTCCCGGAAAAAATTCATTGACATTACTTGATTGATTGAACTAGGGCATGGCTGGCTTAGAAGTAGTTTCCTAGTAAAACGTGCTCCTTCCTTCATCTAGGATTTCTCATTTTTTTACATAGTCTATAATAATGATTAGCTCATGATTAACTATAACAACAAATCAAATATGGAACCAGAAAACTCCTTATTCCCCACTCCCTTGTTTTAACCATTGCCATACCACCATTCAATCAACAACCTCTTCTTTAAAGTTCAAGCCAAGACTTTATAACCCTTTCACCATCATTATCATAGTCACGAACTCACTTCCTGGTCATTTTCCATCTTTCTTCA
>CM053586.1:65932120-65957214 GCA_028646515.1 Pseudochirops corinnae | reverse complement strand
TTATAACTGCATTACTTATTATTTCTACCTTTTAAGTTACAGAGAAGCCTTAATAAGGATCAAAATTTCTTCATCCAACATGAATTATAACTCTACACTTCTTAACTTTTTAATGTCCTTACCCATTCTCTTCTTCTTTCCTCTGGTCTCAGAGGAAGAAGGTGCCCTGCTTCTTGCCAGAGATAGCCCTTCTACTTATATTGTTAATCTCATTTCCTTTTGTCCTCTGTGACTTCATCCCATTCATCATCTCCCACACATCTTCAATTCATCCCTTTTGTACTGGTTTCTTCTCCTTACTCAACTAACTCGTTTAGGTTTCTCCTCTTCTAAAATACCTTCCCTAACCTTATCATTTCCTCAAGCTATTGGCATCTCTTTTTCTTTTCCTTCACAGATATATTTCTAGAAAGACTTGTCCATGCTGTCTCATCTGTACACTCCTGAACCTCTAGGTGTTCTTTTTTTTTTTTTTAAATATTTTATTTTCCCCCATTTACATGTTAGAACAATTTTTTTTAACATTTTCTTTTTATTTTTGTTTTGAATTCCAAATTCTATCCCTCCCTCCCTCCTCTCCCCCTTCCTGAGATAGTAAGTAATCCAATGTAAATTCTACATATGCAATCATGTAAAACATTTCCATATTTGTCATTTTGCATAAGAAGAATCATTTTTTTAAAAAAAATAATGAATGAAAGTAAAAAATTTGGGTGCTTCAGGCTGTATTCTGACAATATCAGTTCTTTCTTTGGAGACAGATAGTATTTATATTGCTGAGAATGGCTGTCATTCCCTCTTCTTCATCATACAATATTGCTGTTGCTGTGTACAACATTCTCTTGGTTCTACTCACTTCACTTTATGTTAGTTCATATAAGTCTTTCCAGGTTTTTCAGAAATCATCCTACTTGTTAATTCTTATAACACAATAATATTCCATCACAATCATACACCACAACTTGTTCAGCCATTTCCCAGTTGATGAGCATCCCCTCAATGTCCTAATTCTTAACCACAACAAAAAGAACTGCTATAAATGTCTTTGTACAAGTAGGTCATCCCTCTTTTCCCCCTTCCCAGGCCTTTTGATGTCTTTCAGATATAGGCCTAGCAGTGGTATTGCTGGATCAAAGGGTATACGTAGTTTTATAGCCCTTTGGGCATAGTTCCAAATTGCTCTCCAGAATGGTTTGATCAGTTCACAACCACCAACAATGCATACCTGTTCATATCTTTTGATCATTTATCAATTGGGGAATGACTTATATTTTTGTAAATTTTGCTCAGTTCTCTATATATTTGATAAATGAGGGAACTTTATCAGAAATAGTTGTTGCAAAATCCACCCCCTGCTCCCCCTGATTTCCTGCTTTTCTTTTAATTTTGGTTACATTGGTTTTATTTGTGCAAAAATTTTAATTTTATAGAATCAAAAATCATCTGTTTTACATTTCATAATGCTCTCCATATTTTCTTTGATCCTAAATTCTCCCCTTATCTATAGATCAGATAAATAAGCTATTCCATGCTCTCCTAATTTGCTTATACTATTACCCTTCATGTGTAAATTATGTAGCCATTTTGACCTTATCTTGGTATGTGGTATGAGATGTTGGTCTATACCTAGTTTCTGTTATACTGTGTTCTACTTTTCCTAGTAGTTCTTATAAAATAATGAGTTTTTGTTCCAAAAACTTGGATCTTTGGGTTGATCATATGCTGGATCACTATGGTCATTTACTATAATGTAATGTGTACCTAATCTATTCCATTGAGCCACCATTCTATTTGTTAGCTGGTACCAGATTGTTTATTCCTGAACCTCTTGTAATTTCTGTTCATATCACTCTTTTGAGGCTATTCTCACTAATATCCCTAATAAGATGGCTAGGTTATATAGTGGGCAGAGAGTTGAACTTGTAGTGAGAAAGATCTGAATCCAAATCTGGTCTCAGGCACTTACTAGCATTGTGACCCTTGGAAAAGCACTTAAATAGCTCTCTGCCTCAGTTTCCTCATTTGTAAAAAGGGGGTAATAATGGCAACTACCTCTTGGGGTTGTCGTGAAGATCAAATGAGATAAAATTTATGAAGCACTTTACAAATCTTTGAGCACTATAGAAATGCTAGCTATGATTATTAATGACCTTCTTATTGCTAAATATCTTGATTTGTCCTCATTTTCCTTAAGATCTCCGTAGCATCTGAAATCATGGGCCATCTACTCTTAGATACCTTTTCTTCCCTGGGCTCCTGTGACACTTAATTCTTATAATTCCATTCTTACCTATTTGACCACCCTACTGTTTCTTTGGCTGGGTTTTCATCTTTGTATCATTTCTCCCAAAGTTCTCTCCTTATCCATCTTTTCTCTCTATATACTTTCTCTCTTGGTTATTTCATCTATTCCCATGGCTTCAATTATCACATCTCTGCATATGATCCCTAAATCTATATCTCTATTATTAACCTCTTCTTAGAGCTATAGACATTTATTATATACCAGACACTGGGTTAAGCAATGAGTTTGCAAAGAAAAATTTAAAAAATAGTCTTTGCCCTCAAGGAGTTTACAATCTAATGGGGAAGACAACATATAAAAATTAGAATATGCTCCTAATTGCCCACTGGTTATTTCCATCTTGAGGGCATACCATCACCACCTATTCAAACTTTTCAAAACTATCCTTTCATCTTGACTTCCAAAACCTTCGCTTCCCCTTAACTTCTGTGTCTCTATTGATGGCACTATTCTAAGAGATCGGTTATCTAAGCTTGTAAGCAGAATCATACAATCACAGAGTGAGAAAGGAGTCTTGGGCACCATTTTTGTCCCATCCATATCTAACCAAGAAGTCTTTCTACAACAAGGCTGGGAAATGATAATCTAGTCTCTGATAGAAGAATCCGAAGGAGAACTCACTACTTCTCGATGCACGTGATTCCACTTTTGGACATTTCTAAGTGTCAGGAAGTTGTTGTTTTGTTTTGTTTTGTTTTGACCTCATAAAATCAAACTGAATTCTACCTCTTTGGAACTTCTAGTCATTGATTCTGGAATTTGGAGAACAAGCTAAGCAAATCTAAGCCCTCTCCCATAGAAAGTGGTACAAATGAATGAAGATAGCAAAATGTGATCCTCAAGTCTTCTTTTCTTGAGGCTAAACATCCTCAGTTTATTCAGGAGATGGCATGGCTGACACCCACGTCATGAACATCAGTCCTCCAAAACTACCTAATTGAGAAATTAGGTAGTTCACATTTCTCCATCTTAAATAAAGTGTTCCAAAAGTCTTGGTGTAGTTTGAAGCTTTAATAGCTGAAAACTGCATAAAGGCTTTTTGGGACATTCTGTACACAAGACAATACTTTATGTAAATTCTCATTCAGTAAAATCCTTTATGTAAAGAATTCTGGGAAAAAAAGCTGCATTAAAAAAAAAATAACACCTATGTTGACTTTACTGTATGGTACTGTACTCTTCCTCCACTCTTGCCCCTTGCACATGCTTCACGGCCTCCCTCCAACAAAATAAAAACCTAAAAAAACCCAAAACCTCCATGTGAAAACAGAACAGATAGAGAGAGATTGATACCAGTGCTGCTGGCTAGGAACATGGCCTGAGACCTCTGCTGGCAGAGAGGAGACCTTTGCCTGCTCTGCCTACCCACTTGTGTCTCTTCCATTTGTTCACCTCTTCCCCTGGTTCTGTTCCTGGCCTCCTGCCTGTAGTCCAATCTCTCCACTCTGTGTCATTTGGCCCCCATGCTTACGTAAAAATCACTTTACATAGAGGTCTATGGAATGGTCTATTTAGGTAAAGTGACAGTTGTCTATAATTCAAATTTCTCCACAAGGAGAAAATGAGAAACGTAGTCAGAATTTTGCTAGAGAAGTGAAGCTAAACCTATAGTTTGCTTTCTACCTTCTTACCTTTTTGAAATCGAGCATTTGCCATTCTCCAGCCTATTTGACAGCTCTTCCAAACCTCTGATATCTCCAAAAGTAACTCAGCAATCACACCTATCAATTCTTCAGTACCTAGCATGTAATTGGTCTAGGCCTGGTGACCCGGCCTAGTTGAGAGAAGTGAGGCTCTCCCTCCTCACACATCATCAGTTTCAATATTTCTCACCATTTTTCTGTTCTATCTTTCCCAGACCGAAGCTAATTGTCCTTAGCAGAGAAAATTGGAGCAAAAATTGAAATTGAATAGTTCCAGCTTCTCACTATTATCGTTATCTATCTTTCCTGAGCAACAGGCTTATATGTGCCCTCTTTGATTATCTTTTTACGCCTCAACAAAACTTGTAAAAAATTCAAAAAGGTGGTGGGGTTTTTTGTTGTTGTTAGCATTTAATTGCCACAATCAGGTCATTCCAGGTTTTGGTATTCTGGTACCGTTCTAACAAGATCAAGCTGATCTTTTGTACCCACTCTCAATTACCTACCTTTGCTTCTATCTTCTGTGCATTTCTTTGAAAAGATGTGAGTTGGCTACGAGTTCTTCAAGCACAATGCCTGGTACCCAGTAAGAACTTAATAAATGCTTGTAAAAGACAATTCCAAAAGTCTCATGTTGGAAAATGCTACCCCCATCCAGAGAAAGAACTATGGAGTCTGAATGCAGAGCGAAGCAGACTGTTTTCCTTTTTTTTGTTTTTTCTTTCTTGTGATTTTCCCTTTTGTTCTGATTCTTCTTTTAACAACATTACTACTGTGGAAATCTGTTTAACATGACTGTACATGTATAACTTAAAACAAATACTGACTGTTGATGGGCTTTATCTTGGAGCCATATTTGATTCTTCACTTTATCATCAAATCAGTTGCTGAATCCTGTTAAATTTACTATCTCAGTTCCAGTATCTCTTGCGTCTGTCCTCCTCTACTCCCATTGCAATTACCTTTCTTCAGGCCCTCATGTTCTCTGACCTGGAGTATTGAAATAACTTCCTAAACAGTCTTCCAGCTTCCCATCTATTCTCATCTCCATACTTCGTCCACAAAGACTAGTCTTTCTAACCCATTTCCATTATCTCACTCCTCTAACTCAAAATATTTTTAGTGTTTCTTCATTATTTGAAGAGTCAATTCCTGATGTGCCACTTTCACAATCTTAATCCAACCTATCCTTTTAACCTCATGTAAACCCATAGTCTATGTTTTTTTTTTCTTTCTTTTTTCTTTCTGGCTTTTCGGAGGGGGGAAGGTAAGGCAATTAGGGTTAAGTGACTTGCCCAAGGTCACATGGCTAGTTTTGTGTTAAATGTCTGAGACTGGATTTGAACTCAGGTCCTCCTGACTCCAGGGCTGGGGCTCTATTCATGTTCTATTCAAACTCAACTGCTCTCTCTGGAATGGACTCCTCTCTCTCATTTTTTGGAAATCTCTTCCTTCTTTCAATTCCTAATGCAAACATTAGCTCCTCCCTCATTCCTTTGCTCATATTCTTTGCTCCCCAAGTGAAAATGATCTCTCCTGACTGAAAGTTACCTGGTCTTCTCCTTGCTAGGTATCTAGGTATCTCACCTCATTTGTATAAACTTACCCTCTTATATACTTACCCTCTTATATACTTGTCTTTCCACCCTATTATATTGCAAGTTCCTTAAGAAGAAGACTTTTGTCAAAGCTATTTTTGTAGTCTCAGCTTCTAATCTTAAATATTTACTCAATAAATGTTTTGTAAATGAATGAACAAATAAGTGGAATCCTATGAGGCAGGTGATGATGATAATGCTGGTGATGATAATAATAAACATTTATGCAGTGCTTCAAAGTTTGCAAAACACTTTACTTGTTTATGAGAGGACTCTCATTTATTTCAAAAACAACTCTGCCAGGTAGGTGTCACTATTATTCCCATTTCAAAGATGACAAAACTGAGGCTGAGAGCTTAGGTGAATTTTTTTTTTCCAGAGCCACATAATTAGTGAGCATCTGAGGCAGGTTTCAAACACAGGTCTTCCTCATTCAGAGTCCAACCTATGGTCTATAATTCTACCTGGCTGATTCCTAGATTTACACTTAGCTAGGTTAAATGATTTGCCCTTAGTCACATGGTCATTTAAGTGGCAGAACTTTGATCCTAACCCAATTTCCTGACTCCGATTCTAGCGGTCTCTCAACCATACCAAGCTGCCATAGTGAATGTACAGGGTTTACATTTGGCAGCTATCCAGTTTAACCAATCCAAGCTAAAAGTGAAACTATGAAAATTCATTTGTGTAATTTATTGTTTGGCACTTAAAGGTTTCATGTATCTTAATAGGGATTTTTTTCAAAGGATAAGTCATTTAACAAATCAGACTTTCCCTTCCAGCAGTGTCTTAGACAATTAAATCTATGAACAGAGATCAAAATATATCTTTTCTGCCACCTAGAGAAAGTGACAGATATAAGGAGAAAACTTTAGAAGTCAATGGTTCTCCATAGGAAATGTAGTAATAATAATAATACAGTAAAGTGAATGCTGTGGGTAAAGACTAGCAAAATGTACCTCAATAGCATAGGAATGTAGATCTGAATTGAGAAAAGCCACTTAGTCTTAATTTCTTCATTTTACAGGGTAGGAAACTGAGTCCAAGAAAGGATGAGTGACTTGTCTAAGATTACATTGTAGCAGAGTCAAGATTTGACCTAGGGCTTCTATCTCCAAATTAGCTCTCATTCCAAGGTACCACTCTGCCAGTCTCCGCAGCCTAAAATGATCACTGGTGACAATTTGGGAAGACTATTGCAGGGAAGTAGGAGAATCAAAGCCACTGCAGTTCTTTCTGATTGCCAACTGAAAGGAGAAAAGCATTAATTCTCTTTTTTGTTTGTTTATTTTTTTATTTTCAGTTCCAAATTCTCTCCCTCCCTCCAGCCCTGCCCCACTCATTGAGAAGGCAAAAAGTACAGTATGCATTATACATATGAAGTCATGCAAAACATATTTCCACATTAGCCATGTTGTCAAAAAAAAGCGAGAAAAATACAGTTTAAAAAATGAAACATTAACTCTTTAATAATGCCAGGGATAGGCCATAGCCTATCCAACTTACACGAACCCGGAAGCATGGCTAGCATTGGTCTAGAGCAGAAGGTGATAAACCATAGCCACTTGATTTTTTACATTGGTCTGTGAGTTAGAAATGTTTTGTTTGTTTTTTTGTTTATTTTAAAATAAACTCTTACTGTATTTTAAAAATGTAAAAAGCATTCTTAGCTTACAGGCTGTACAAAACTGGGTAGTAGGCTGGATTTGGCTCTCTAGTCATAGCTTGCCAACCTTTGGTCTAAAAAGGAAGCTTCATCCAATAGGAAATATTAGTTTTAGAGTTCTAAGATGTTTCTTTCGTTTTCCTTAATCAACAAATATTTATTGAACAGTTATCATGTGCAAGGAACAGTACCAATTACTATGGGAGATATAGAGATGAATGATAATAATAGGTTACATTCATATAGTAAATAAATGCATGTAAAGACAGCTAGCCTATTAGACATTGAATACTCAAATATTCAGACAGATCTGTGATCTCGTCAATGTAGATATTCTCTCCAGTGATGCAGATTCCAAACCATCTTTTCCTGTCCATTCTGCATTACTGCCAGGCATATCTTTCCACAAATTTCCTACAAGGGGGTCCAACTCAATATCCCAGGGGCCTTCTTTGCTTCTTCCTGACATCAGGAAGATGCTGATGGAGCACCTGCTCTGTCTACATCTCTTCCCTCCTTCTTGTCATGTGACCAGACCATTTCTTTTTCTTGAACATTTTTCCCTGACATCCTTCACTCCTCTTTTTATGGAAGTTCTTTATTATATGGTGCAGCCTGATCATACATGCCATGCACTGTTCCATTGCCCCTGTGGCCTCCAATGCCCTCCATTGCCCCCCTCATTTTTAATTCTTCAGAGACTATAGTGCTTGTGACTCAGTTACACAACTCTTGTAGAAGATAGGTAATATAAGGATGAGCCTTTGCTCTAGAACTTGGAGCACATACACATGTAGGTTTATACATACATATATATGTATAGACCTATGTACTCCATATGCTTTCTTCCTTCCTTCCTTTCTTCCTTCCTTCCTTCCTTCCTTCCTTCCTTCCTTTCTTCCTCCTCTCTTGTTTTCTCTCTCTCTCTCTCCACCCACCCCCCCCCACTGCCCTCCTTCCACCCACCCTTTTCTCGCAAACCTCTAGCAAGTGGGAGGAACCAACTACTTCCTGAGACAAACTACTCTACTTTGATATAGCTCTAATTGTTACTTTATGTTTTTCGTTGATTCTGACTTAGACCTAGCCATTGGTAGTTAGACTCAGTATTGGAAAACATGAGACACTTGTAAATCACTCAACAACTAACAAAAAAGAAATTACTTATCCACAATAGGAGAAGAACATTCAATATAAGATAGTCAATGAAGATGCCTATGGTTGGTTTAACTGAACAAAGCTCCTTGCTTGAGCAGTCCAAGGTCCATCAGTCAGTTTATTAAACAAGCTTCAGATCCTCCTGGGACTTTTTATGGATGTTTTCTACTCAGGTGAGGAGGAATCAATGCCAACAGCATGAACTTTTAGTCTCCTGAGTCAACCAAGTCTCAAGTTGGTCTCAACATCGTTTAAGGGAAAAATTAAACTAACTTGCATGGGGAATGCTGGGGTCAATTAGGATATTACTTCTAGCACACTTTCTATTAAGGAAAATTCTCTCTAGAAAGAAATATTTGTTTAAGTGTGGACATTTCAATTAATGTCTGGAGAGACCTCACCATCTGTCTGATAGTAGGAACCAGATTTATAATTTTGCAAATGGTATGTACGTAGTCACAGTCAGAATCAGCCAGCAAGCACATATTAAGCACTATGTGCCAGGTGCTATGCCAAGTGCTAGGAAGATAAAGAAAGGCAAAAACCAACCCCTGACCTCAAGAACCTCCCAGTCTAAAGGATCTGGCCCAGAACTTTAACCTTGGGGATTCAAAAGTCCAAGAATGCAAGCAGGGAGTCATAGCCAGCCTAGCAGTGATGCCCTGGGGAAGGAGTGTTGGAGAACTCTAGCCTTGATGCCTGCTTTGAACATGAACTTGGTGAGAATAGTATTATGTGGGAACTGAGCAAAGTTTTTTATTTGTGGCAATTAGGGTTAAGTGACTTGCCCAGGGTCATGCAGCTAGTAAGCATCTGAGGCTGTATTGGAACTCAGGTCCTGTTGACTCCAGAGCTGGTGCTTTATCCACTGCACCACCTAGCTGTCCCCAAACTGGGCAAAGTTGTAGATCTAAATCCTTCTTTTCCTTCCTCTTCAGTCCCTTAGAGACTAAGGTAGTATTTGGTGTTGTTATTCAGTTTTTCCAGCTGGGCCCAACTCTCAATGATCCCTTTTGGGGTTTTCTTGGCAAAGATACTAGAGTGGTTTGTCACTTCCTTCTCTAGCAAGTGTCTGAGGCTGAATTTGAACTCAAGTCTTCCTAACTCCAGGCCCCGGCACTCTGTCCACTGTGGCCACCTAGCTGCCCTGAGGTGCCATAGGAAAGATTATACGTCTGAGGTGTTGGGGAAATGTTTATACATAAATGCACATATATACGTGTGTATATATGTGTGTGCATTTATACAAATATACAGATGTATAGATATGTGTTTATATATGTATATATATGTGTGTGTTTATACATATATATTTGAAGTAAATATTCATTTATAAAAGCTATCTGATATTAAATGGTTAAATGGCACTCAGGTGCTAGTCACTGGATCCCTAAAATGAGAGGTGCATAGTTAATGAGTGCTTCAGATGATGATAAAAGAGATTCCTCAACCTCTTAAGGATATTTCAAAACTTGGAGGTGGGCAAAATATAACAGATCTGTTCCTCAGGAGGACACCTGGTTCCAGAAAAGGGGTAGTGAGAAGGGAAATAGGATATAAAAGGGGGAGCTATGGTTTTTGAACATAAAGTTTTCCTAATTTACAGTTTTATTTAAGGGAGGACTAGACAGATTTTCTGCCTGATTCCATTAACTTGTTCTAGGTAGGGTTTAAGAAATAACATCTAGAGTAGAGGGATATTTGGGATAAATGTGATTATATAAGAAACAGAAGATATTAAAAAAAACTTATTTAGACAGAAAAATATCAGACTCTTTCCTGAATAGATTATATGGAATTAAATAAAAAATTGGAATGTGATATTATGAAAATAAAAAATAAAAAAACCAAGTAGGTGCCTAAAACAAACAAATAAATGAATGAATGAATGAATGAATAAATGAGAAATAACATGTAGAAATCTCGAATTAAAAATTCTGATTAAATCCTGTTTCTCATAACATCTCTCTCATAGTTCACTCCAGTGATCATGCCCCAACATAGGCCCAAACCTTCATTAGAGTCTCTGAAGTAACGGGACAGGGCACTATCTGCCAGGATATTTAGTACTGAATTCTGGAAACATGACCTCCCTCCTTAAGCGCTGGCTCCCTGGGTCCCCTTTATTAACTTTAGTTCCAGAGCTGTAGTTCTCATTCCAGCAGGTGCAATGTTAATCTCACCTGCCACTCTGTTTTTGAAGTTCTTTCTCTGCTTGACCTCCTTTTTCAATAAGGTTGTTACTTTAAAGGTCATAGTCTAGGTTTATTGCTTTAAAAAGTAAGGCAATTAATCATCAATTTAACTATGTTCTCTTGAATTTTTAGGTCTTGCAATTTCATTCATTAATAAGTCACCTGTATGGCTGACATTGATTTGTTCATTGCCTTCAATGTGCCTGCTGTGAAATATATATAATATGACTAATATAACATAATACGATGTGATATAAAATAATATAATGAACACACGTATGTGTGTATGAAGCAAGATTTTTTCCTAAGCTGAATCCAAATGTCATATTCCTTTTTATTATTTGTTATAGCTCAGTTTATCACAGTTCATCATTTATTATAGCTTAGTGCTCCACAGAATCATAGCTATAGAGTTAGAAGGGGACATAGGGGCTATTTTATCCAGTCTCCTCCAATTTATTCTTGAGGAAAGTGAAGCCCATAGAGGCTCTGATTTGCCCAATGTCACATATGTAGCAAATGTCCAGCAGAGAATTTGAACCCTAGTTCTCTGATTCCCAAATCATCGAACTTTCTCTGCCTTCTATTCCGGGAATGAACTCTTTATTTCTACCTGTAATATTCTTTCCTTTCCTTCAAAGACCAGTTTAGGGACTATGCCCTCCAGGAAACATAATGAACAGCAACTGAAAATGATTTCATTTTATTCAAACTTTTCGTCATGTTTTATTTGGCTGTCTGTTGGCATTTATCACAGGCTACCTAGTACCACACTTATTTTTGTAAATGCAGTCCTCACATCTATATTCCTTGAAGGCAGGATTTTTCAAGTTTATATCCAAAGATTTAGTATTTGCTGATATCATTGAATGTGTAGGCAACACATTCACTTGAGGAACGGTAGAAACCATTCATCTGTGAGCTATCACATCAATAGTATAATTTTTGGTCATGAGTAATTACAATAGTCTCACTCAGCATAACACGAATACCTCCTACTCCATTTTCTATGGGGAGCCATGTTTGCCCACTCATAATCATAGAATGGTCCAGCTAGAAGGGATTTTAGAGACTTATAAATGAAGAGACTGAAGCCTTAAGAAGGGAAAATGACTGAATTACACCCAGAGCTAATTACAAAACTAAGACTATAACCAATGTCTTTCAATTCCTAATCCTGGTCTCTTTCCAGTACATTAAAATATATTCCCTCCCTCAATAACCCTTATATGCCCACTTATTTTAATTAACAATAACAATAATAATAACAATAATTATAAGAACTAGCATTCACATAGCATTTTAAGGCTTGCAAAGTACTTTATAAATATCTCATTTTATCCTTACAATAAATCTGTGAGATAGGTGCTATTACTATCCCCATTTGACGGATAAGAAAACTGAGGCAGAAAGCACTTAAGTGACTTGAAAAGGATCACTTTGATTATACAAAATTTAAAAGTTTTTGCACAACCAAAATCAATCCAACCAAAATTAGGAGGAAAACAAAAAAGTGTGGAAAAATTTTTATAGCAAGTATCTGTGATAAAGGCTGCATTTCTCAAATACATAGAGAATTGAGTCAAATTTATAAGACTACGTATCATTCTCTAACAAATAGTCAAAAGATAAGAACAGGCATTTTCAGACAAAGAAATCAAAACTACCTATAGCTTATAAAAAATGCTCGAAATCAGTATTGATTAGCGAAATGTGAATTAAAACAACTCTGAGGTACTATGTCACAGATGGACTATCAGATTGGCTAACATGACAAAACAGGAAAATGATAGATGTTGGAAAGGATGTGGGAAAACTGAGACATTAATGTATTATTGGTGGAGTTGTAAACAGATTCAACTATTCCAGAGAGTAATTTGGAATTATGTCCAAAGGGCTATAAAACTATGTATATCCTTTGATCCAGCAATACCACTGCTAGGACTATGCCCCAAAGAGATTTTTTTTTTAAAGGGAAAAAGGACTTTTTTTTTTTTTTTTTTACAAAAAATGTTCTTTTTAGCAACTCTTTTTGTGATAGCTAAGAATTTTTCTTGGAAATTTACAGGATGCCCATAAATTGGGGAATGGCTGAACAAGTTGTGGTATATATTGTTATGGAATACTATTCTGCTATAAGAAATGACAAGCAGGATGCTTTCAGAAATACTTGATACAAAGTGAATTGAGCAGAACCAGGAGAACATTGTGCACAGTAACAGCAATATTGTATGATAAAAACTGTGAATGACTTGGCTAGTGATCCAAGACAATTCCAAAGGACTCAAGATGAAAAATGCTATCTGCCTCCAGAGAAAGAAGTGATATTGTCTGAATAAGAGACTGAAGCAAACTAATTTTCCCTCCTCCTTCCCTCCCTCCTTCCTTCCCTCCTTCCTTCCTTCCTTCTCTCCTTCCTTCCTTCCTTCCTCCCTTCCTTCTTTCCTTCCTCCCTTTCATCTTGTTTTGTTTTCTTGAACAAAATGACTAATGTGGAAATGTTTTACATGATTGCACATGTATAATCTATATTGGATTACTTACTGTAGGAGGCGGGGGAAGGAGGGAGAGAGGGATAGAATTTGAAACTCAAAACTAAAAAAAAAAAGAATGTTAAAAATTATTTTTACATGCAATTGGAGGAAAAGAAAATACAATAAGGGAGTTAGAATACAAAAAGATGTTGCCTGAGGTTTCAACTCTCACTCCTTTTTTAGTATGAGAAAATAAGAGGTCCCTTCTCTACACTCTTCTGCACCCCCACCCCAAAAAGCCACAGCTCCTGCAGTCCTTGGATCAGAATTCACTAAGGGTTTGTCTTGTCCTACAGGCATCAATATCAGCTGCACACCTGCTTCTTGAGTACATTATCATGGAGCCAGGAAGGGTGTTAATAAGGAGCTTCATATTGAAATACTTGTAAAACTCTTCCCCAAGCTCTCTTAGATGGTAAATATCAGAGATCAAAGGGGGAAAAATATGTGAATCACCATTGTTAACACAAAATACCATGTTTCATCTTGCTTGTAACATCTGTGCTATTAAAATTCATAATTTTTACTGGCTTTATGTTAAACTAATTCTGCTGTAATTCAATTTCCTTACTTGGTAAACTGGGAAGATGAATCTTGGATACTTGACAATGTTGTAAATTTTCATTCATGTATAGTAAACAAGGTCTCCCCAGCAGGCAACTCTTTACAAGTCAGTTCTGTTGACGGTTTCTTTTTAAGGCTCAAAATCCTAATCCTCTCAGAAGCGAGTTATCTCAGCATAAAACTCAGCCAGCCATTTGAAATATGTGAGAGCTATTTATTATATGTGAGAGCTTTTGGTACTTATTGTCTGTTTGTCTAGCACACATATAGGCAAAATACAAGTGTGGGCCATACATACAGAGTCGAACCTCTTCCCGGTTCAGATGTCTCTCTATTTTGCTCTCAAAGAGGTCTGATTTACTCTTCTTTCTATCTCCAATCCACCCCAAATTAGGTAATTATAACAGAATCATAGTTTTAGAACTAGAAGGGACCTTAGCAATTTCAGGTCAACCCCCTTCTGTTATAGAAGAGAACACTGAAGCCCAAGGAGAGTAAGCAGCAGAGCCAGGATGTATGTGTCCTGTTGTCTTCATTGGATGCATAATGATGATGAACCACCTTCCATTTGTCTAGTGCCCAAATCCTCCCCTCAGCATCCCTGTGAGGCAGGTAAGGCAGGTATCACTCCCATCATACAGCTGATAAAGCTGAAATTGGGGGTGGTGGTGGTGATGTAGTGATTTCAAGATTAAGAACAAGGTAATCAGATCTCAGGTCTCCTGGACATCAAGTGAGCAAAATCCCTTCTGTTTTGTTATTTGAATACAACCCCTCAGGTTCTCTTCCTTAGTACCCAGACCCAAAGCTCCCTCCTCTACTCATTCTGGATTCTTCAACTTTGCTCTTAGCAATACCCTGCATCACTCTTCCTTCACTTCTGCCAGCCTCAGGACTCCTAATCAAGTTCCACTCTTAGGTTTCTTGATGGATGAATCAGTTACCAATTTCTGCCTGTTTACCACCAACTATGAAGGTGCTTCCTATTTCCAGTGATAATGAGAACACACAGATGGCCTATAGTAGGGGTGGGGAACCTGTGGCCTCAAGGACATATGTGTCCTTCTAGGTCCTTGGGTGTGGCCTTTTGACTGAGGCCAAGTTTTATGGAATAAAGTCTTTTATAAAGGGAATTTGTTCTATGAAGTTTGGATTCAGTCAAGGGTGGCACTTGAGGACTTTGAGGGCCACGTGTGGCCTTGAGACTGCAGGTTCCCCACCCCTGGCCTATTGCCTTTCTCACAGACACTTCTACCATGTTGGTTATATAACTCTCACAATGTCATTGTCAAACAGGTAAAGAACATTGTTTCTCATGTAACAAAATGACAATATTACCTTTCATTTATACCAGGAGTTGGCAAACTATTACCTACTGCCTGGTTTTGTATATAGCTCTTGAGTTAAGAATGGTTTTTTAACGTTTGTTATCTGGTTGTTTTTCTTCATTCTCAAAGAGGACCAAAATGACACCACCATGCCAGAATCAGGTTTCAGTGTGGCCGACTGTGCATGATCAGACCAAGACAAGCTTGGACTGCTCTGTCACAGGTCAGGCACAAACAGTCCATGTGAATATTTGGGGTTGATTCTCTAAGTTTGTGCATGTCACATTTCTTTTGAGATACTTCAGTTCTGCTTTGCTCACAGAGCACAGCACCTTCTTTGATGAGGGCATACCATGCTGAGTGGTCCTGTGTCAGTGTCTCCCATGTCACACAATCAATTCCAAAGTTCTTCAGATAGACCTTGAGAGTGTCCTTGTATTGCTTTTTCTGACCACCATGAGAGCTCTTGCCCTGTGTGAGTTCTCCATAAAATATTCTTTTGGGCAAGCATATGTTTGGCATTCAAACAACATGGGCAACCCATCAGAGTTGTAAATATAGTTGAAAACAGAGAGGGGAATAGATTTGATCCTTGGGCCATAGTTTACCATTCCTGGTTAACAAATTTGTGCTGTTAAATTAATGACTTCCTCTGTGTTGTGTTAATCTTCTTTTACCTCTATATAATATATATTATGTGTAATATACTAAATCATGTGTGTGCATACATACATTCACACACATAAACCCTATGCTTCTCTAATATAGATATATGCATGTATATGCACATGTAGCTTAATATGATTCTACTTTTCTTTAAGAAAGGCTTCCTTCAGTCTGGCTATAGTCTATAATGAGCACTAGTTAAATCTACTTTAAATGTCCCATGCTTGACTACCCACAGAATTAGAACCAGTCATTTCATTAGGGTGTGGTTCAGTTTGTAAAATGTCGGAGGTATAGACCACCCAAGACACCGAAATGTTTCCAAAACAGGATTAAAATGTAAAACAACTGAATTACAAAAGTTCTCTCTTCCTTTTCATTCATCTTTCAGATTGGGCACCTCTACTTCCAATCAACCACAAATTTTACTGCAAATGACAAAATCTAGGACTCAGAAAATGTATTCCAAATTAAGTTCTAATAGCATCTACTTTCCCAATTTTCCTCTTATTCCTTCCTTCTTTGAATCTCTTTCTACTTTAACCTTTCTTATTCCTTTGAATAAGTTATCTTGGTTTTAAAAAATATTTTATTTCCCCCCAGTTGTGTTCCCATAGCTTTAATTACCATTTCTGTGTAGATAATTCCAACATCTATATGTCCATCTCTAATCTCTTTCCTGAAATCGAGTTCCATATTACTGACTGTGTGCTGGATATCTTTGTCTGGACATTCCATAGGCATCTCACAGTCAACATATCCAAAACATTATTCAACCTGCCTCAAAGCTTCCCCATACCTGTTGATGGCACCCTCTATCCTTCTAGTAACCCAGGTCTAAAACCTTGGCATCTTCCTTAATTCTTATGTCCCAATCATATTCTCAACTCTCATTTCCAAATGTCTATCAAGTCTTGTTGATGCTGCCTCCACGATATCTCTTGTATCTGTCCTCTTCCCTCTACTCACACAAGCTTTATTCTAGTTTAGAACATCTCTACTTTTGGTCTGGACTGTTATAATATCCTCTTAATTGATATTGGTCTCCCTGCTTCTAGTCTTTCCCCCTCTCTAACACCTCCTCCACACGGCTGTTGAATTTACATTCCTAAAATAAAGAACTGATTGTATCGCCCACCTGCACACACATATACATACTAAAAAAATGTCAATAGTTACTTATTGCTTCTAAGATAAGATATAAACTTTTTAGCATGGCATTTAAAGTCCACCCAAATTTGTCTTTTTTCTTCCTTCCAAAATTTGTTTCATATTACATCATTCATGTATTGTTATGACTCAAATGGGCCCACTAGCTATTCATATAAAACCTTCCATCTCCCATCTCTGCATTTGTGCAAGTGGTCCCCCATGTTTAGAATGCACTCCCTGCTCATATCAGCCTTATAGAATTCCTAGGTTCCATCATAGCATACAGCTCCACATTTTATTTCCTGCATAAAATCTTTTCTGATCCTCTCAGTTACTAGCATGCTCTCTCTGTCTCTGTGTCTCCTTCTCTCTGTCTCTCCCTCTCTCTGTTTCTCTGTCTCTGTCTCTCGCTATATATGTATCTATATCTATCTATCTATCGAGATATATATCCGTCTCTCTCTCTCAAAATCACAATTTGTATTACTTTCTAGTATCTTTTCTCTTTACTTACCTGTGTACATGTTGTATCCCTGCCAGTGAATACAAGATTCTTAAAGGCAGGGCTTCTCATTTTTCTTTTTCTTTCTCCATTGCTTTGCATGATGTTTTGCACATAATAAATTCTTAATAAATGTTTGTTGAATTGAATTCCTTTCCTTATGCATTAAATACTTACTAAGTACCTTCCTATATAATTGTACTAGGTACTAGAGATTTGGGGACTTGGCAGGGCGGGAGTTGGGGAGGTGGGATAAGGAAGTCAGACCTGTAATTTTGTTAGTTTAGGAAACACTCAGCAAGAAAACTCTATTTCAAAGATTAAAAAAAAAAAGAAAAATATGGCATAGCTCATGTCCTTAAGCTCTTACAATGTCCTAAGAGAGCATGTAGGAAATGCAGCAAATATACAGGCATGTACAAATGAAAGATTTCTATCGCTGGAGGGCAGGGTTAGCGAAGGCTTCAAGAATGAGGTAGCATCAAGCGGAGCTTTTAAGTCAACAAAAATTTATTAGCCATTTATTCGTGCCAGTCACTATGCTAAGCAGTTGGGATAAAAATTAAAGCAAAAAGATAGTCCTTGTCCTCAAGGAGCTTGCATTCTTATGAGGGAGACAGCAGGTAAATTATGAAACAGATGTTAGATTTATACAGAGTAGATGGAAAGTATTCTGAGAGGAGAAGAGAAAAATTTCAGAAAATTGATATGAGGAAGGGCTATATTCTAGCTACAGTAGCTAACCTGGGTCAAAGCAAGACCAGATTGAGGTATTGCTAATAGTTCAATTAGATTGAAATGTAGAATGCATACAGAGAAGTAATGTGAAAAAAGCCTGGAGTCAGATGATGAAAGCCTTTAAATGCTTGCTAAAAAAGTGGTATTTTACCCTGAAAATGATAGGGAGCCAGCCACTGAGCACTTTTGAGCACAATAATAATACAGTAGAATTGTATTATTAGAGTGCTTCATTAGGAGAATAATTTTGGTAGCTTTCTCAAAGATGGACTGGGAGACTGGAGCGAGTATAGAAGGAAAGATCAAAAAGGCTATTACAATAATCTAGACAAGAAGTGATTAGGGTTTGAACTAGGGAAGGGTGGTCAAGTCAGAAGACCTAAGGAGACTATGTAACTGAGAAACATGGCAGCAGAGAGCGGAAAACAGCTTAGCAGAGGAGTCCAGAAATGGACTTCCCATATATACAGAGACGTTTTGTGTGTAGTCCTGGGTCAGGGATAATGAGATTGGAGAAGCAATTTCAGATGATCCTGACACATGAGAGAATGATTGCTTTTCCCTCTGCCCCATCACCAGGGGTCTCAGAGGGTATATATTCATGGTAGGCAGGAAACTATAAAATAGGTTAGAGGAACATAAGGTCTGGGATTCAGGCTTAACTTTTTTTTTTATCTTTCCTCTTCCTATCCTGGGGATTCAGGCTTCCTAGTCACTTTGTTGGGATCTATGGGGATTTGTGGGTCACTGGAATGGGACTGGGAGGTCTGGAACTATGGTTTCTTCAGCTAAGGTCTAAGATTTCAATGATCAATAACTGAACCGGCTGTGGACAACCCATAGACAAAGTTACAGTAAGAGAGGAACTTGAAGGCTGAAGTTGACAATTATTGTGACTATTTGGGCTAGTGTGCTAAGAAGAGACTAATTTCCAATGCTTGTTCTCCTGCTAAAGTCCAGGATCCATTGATATGAGTCCTGAACACACGCACACACACACACACACACACACACAGAGCTCCCTTATTTCTTTCTTTGACTCCCTTAGGAATTTTCTCTTTCCATCTCTGAGATTTGAAAAGGTGAATGGGAGGAAGTTAATGAAGCTACCCAAGGTATGGAACTCTATACAGGACTGCATGACCCATCTCCCCCGACCCCTTTGTAAAAATGATGCAATTTATTACATTTTGTAAGTGCCTGAATCCCGTGGGAATTATGACCAGAGAAAGAAGAGGCTAACCACTGGGTGAGGGCTGCAGAGTGCAAGTTTTTAACCTGCAGTCTATAGACCACCATATATAGATTTCTGGGGAATCATGAACACGGATGGGAAAAAATACTTCAATTTCAATATAATTGGCATCCTTTTTTTAAAACCACATTATTCTAAGAAGGGATTTAGAGATTTCACAAGACTACAAAAAGGGTCTATGACAAGAAAAGATTAAGAACTCTTGCTCTGGAGCTATGAATAAACAATAGATTCTAGTTCTTTCCATTGTGTGGAATATTCCATTTCATTCCCTATATAATTCTGAAACTGTCCTACACAAACACTTGAAACTGAAGGCTCAGTAGGTGAAAGATCAGTCTGGGTGTCTACCAGCTGAGTGAATTCTGGTGACCAGTAGCAATAATTCAACCTGTTAGGAAGACCATCTCATATTATGGTGAGTAAAAATGCAACAAAGGTAAATTGAGATGAGATTTCCAGTCAAAATAATTAATAGTGGCACATGTAACTTCATAAAATGGGTCAAACTCTCCCCCTTCAGTGGATCAGTGACCACAATGGGATTGAAAACACCATATTTATTGAGATCCCAAAGGAGAGGGAGAGGGATTCAATTAGAAGAAATGATAAATTACAGCTGGAAATGATAAGTTACAGCTGGAAAAAGTGGGGTGATCTTCAGGTGTGGCTGATCACACCTCTTTCTGACAGTTAAGGAATGCTGATTGCTTTGTGAGACTCATCTGTCTTTAGTAATTTTGGCTAGAAAAATAGAACCATCACAATCATGATCCCCTCCCTGGTTTACCTTCCCCTTAGAGACCAAATCACTCCTAAACTTCATGAGGAAAAGCAAGAATAGGAAAGCTGTCCCCAGGGGAGGAGCTCATCCCAAGTTGGTTCTTCAGTTTATAGGTAAACAAAAGCTAGGGTCTCACTTTAAATTGGTTAGGGAACACCTGCCCCTAGGGGGTAGGAGCTATCATATTCCTCAACCATCATATCTTTAGTTTGGATTGGGAGAGATCTTTTGAGCTACACTGACAAATGGGGATTGACAAAATGGAGAATAGGATGTTATAGAGTAATATCGTTGTTAAATAATACAGCATAATATAAATTTTCCTCATTTTCCCATTTGATTCACTGAGAAACAACAGTTTCCTCAATGAATCACTTACGTGCCAATTATAAAATGGCATTCAATATATCTGCCTCTCAGGATTGATTCATCAGAATATAAAAAAGACCTGAAGATACTAAACACTTCAACAAGGGTTATTTTTATTCTATGTAAATAGTATTTAATTTATCCAATTACATATTTCCAATTACATATTAATTTTTTATAGGATTTTGAGTTTCAAATATTTTCTCCCTCCCTCCCATCTTCCCTCTCCCAAGACAGCAAGCAATCTAAGTTATACATGTGCAATCATGTAAACATATCTCCACATTAGTCATGTCGTGGAAGAAGAAATAGAACAAAAGGGAAAAGACACAACAAACAAACAAAAAAATGAAAATAGTATGTTTCAGTCTGTATGCAGACTTCACAGTTCTTTCTCTGGATGTGGTTAACATTTTCCATCTTGAGCTTTTTAGAATTGTCTTGGATCATTATATCGCTGAGAAGAGCTAAATCAGTCATTGCATGATGTTTCTATTATTGTGTATGTAGCTCTCCTGGTTCTGCTCACTTCACTCAGCATCAGTTCATCTAAGTCTTTCTAGGTTTTTCTGAAACCTGCTTGCTCATAATTTCTTATAGAACAATAGTATTCCATGACATTCATATATCACAACTTGTTCAGCCATTCCTTAATAGATGGGCATCTCAACTTCCAATTCTTAGCTACCACAAAAAGAGCTGCTGTAAATATTTTTGTACATGTGGGTCCTTTTCCTTTTTTACGGTCTCTTTGGGATAAAGACCTAATAGTGGTATTGTTGGATCACAGGGTATGCACAGTTTGGTTGCCCTTTGGGCATAGTTCCAAATGGTTCTTTAGAATAGTTGGATCAGTTCACAAACTCTACCAACAATGCATCAGTGTCCCAATTTTCCTCCATCTTCTCCAACATTTATCATTTTTCCTTATATGTCATATTGGCCATTCTGATAAGGTATGAGGTGGTAACTCAGAATTAAGCTCTTCTGTTAATCTGGTCTTAATTTGCAGTTCTCTAATTGATAGTGATTTAGAGCACTTTTTCATATGACTATATAGCTTTAATTTCTTTGTCTGAAAACTACCTGTTTATATCCTTTGATCATTTCTTAATTGGGGAATAACTTGTATTTTTATAAATTTGAGTCAGTTCTCTATATATTTGAGAAATGAGGTCTTTATCAGAAACACTGACTCTAAAAAGTGTTCCCCATCTTTCTGCTTTCCTTCTAATCTTGGTTGTGTTGGTTTTCTTTGTGCAAAACCTTTTTAATTTAGTGTAATTAAAATTATCCGTGTTGCATTTCTTAATGTTCTCTATCTTTTGTTTGGTCATAAATTTTTCCATTCTCCATAGATCTGACAGATAATCTATTCCTTGTTCTCCTAATTTGTTCACGGTATCACCCTTTATGACTAAATCATGTACCCATTTTGACAATATCATGGTATACAGCATGAGATGTTAGTCTATACATAGTTTCTACCATACTATTTTCCAGTTTTCCTGCAAGTTTTTGTCAGAAAGTGAGCTCTTATCCCAGAGTCATTGGGTTTATCAAACAGTAGATTACTATAATGATTTACTACTGTGTCTTGTGCAACAAATATATTCCATTGATCCACCACTCTATTTCTTAGCAGTACCAAATAGTTTTTATGTTTGCTGCTTTATAATATAGTTTTAGATCTAGTATAGCTAGGCTCCCTTCCTTTATATTTTATTTTCATTAATGCTCTTGATATTCTTGACTTTTTGTTCTTCCAGATGAATTTTATTATTTTTTCTAACCCTATAAAATAATTTTTTTGGTAATTTGATTGGTATGGCACTGAATAAGTAAATTAATTTAGGTAGAATTTTCATTTTCATTATATTAGCTTGACCTACCCTGGAGTAATTGATAATTTTCCAGTTGTTTAGATCTGACTTTGTGTGAAAAGTGTTTTGTAATTGTGTTCCTATAGTACCTGGATTTGTCTTGATAAGAAAACTCCCGAATATTTTATATTATCTACGGTTATTTTAAATGGAATTTATCTCTTGCTGCTGGACTTTGTTGGTACTATATAGAAATGCTAATGATTTATGTGCCTTTCTTTTATATCCTGTAACTTTGCTAAAGTTGTTCATTATTTCAAGGAGTTTTTTTAGTTAATTCTCTAGGACTCTCTAAGTATACCATCATATTATTTGCAAAAAGTGATCGTTTTGTTTCCTCATTGCCTATTCTAATTCCTGCAATTTCTTTTTCTTCCCTTATTGCTAAATATTTCTAATACGATATTGAATGATAGTGGTGATAATGGGTATCCTTGTTTCACTCCTGATTTTATTGGGAAGGCTTCTAGTTTATCTCCATTACAGAAAATGTTTGCTGAAATGTTTTAGATAGATGCAACTTATCATTTCAAGGAAAACTCCATTTATACCTATATGCTCTAATGTTTTTATTAGGAAGGGGTGCTTCATTTTGTCAAAAGCTTTTTCTGCTTGATTATCTTGAGATAATCGTGATTTCTCTTGTTGTTATTGATATGGTTGATTATACTATTAGTTTCCCCCAATGTTGAGCCATACCTGCATTTCTAGTATAAATTCTACCTGGTTATATTGTATTATCCTAGTGATAAATTGCTGTAATTTCTTTGCTAATATTTTATTAAAAGTTTTTTCATCAATACTCATTAGAGAAACTGGTCTACAACTTTTTTTCTCTATATTGGCTCTTTCTGGTTTAGGTATTTGCAGCATATTTGTGTCATAAAAGGAATTTGATAGGACTCCTTTGTCTATTTTTTTCCAAATAGTTTAAATAGTATTGGAATTAATTGTCCTTTAAATGTTTGGTAGAATTTACTTGTAAATCCATATGGCAATGGAGATTTTTGCCTTAGGAAGGTTATTGATGTTATATTATATTCAATTTTTTTTCTAAAATGGGGTTATTAAATATTTTATTTCCTTTTCTGTTGAACTGGACAATTCATATTTTTGTAAATATTCTTCTATTTCACTTAGATCACCACAAGTATTGGAATACAGTTGGGGAAAATAGCTTCTAGTTATCATGTAATTTCCTCTTCATTTGTGGTGAATTCAATCTTTTCATTTTTGATATGGGTAATTTAGTTTTCTTCTTTCTTTTTTAAAATCAAGTAAACCAGAGGTTTATCTATTTTTGTTTTGTTTTTCATAAAATCAGCTCTTAGTTTTATTTCCAATTCAATGATTTTCTCACTTTCAATTTTATTAATCTCTCCTTTGACTTTCAGAATTTCTAGTTTGGTATTTAATTGAGGATTTTTAATTTGTTCTTTTTCTTGCTTTTTTAATTGCATGCCCTATTCATTGATCTGCTCTTTATTTTACTCATGTAAGCATTTAGAGATATAAAATTTCCCCTGATTATTGCTATGGCTGCATCCCATAAATTTTGATATGTTGTCTCATTATTGTCATTTTCTCTCTCTCTTTAAATTTATCTATTTATTTACCTTTAGTTTACAACATTCAGTTCCGCAATCCCTTCAATTCCAAATTTTCCTCCCCCTACTTCTCCCCCTCTCCCTTGCCATGGCAGCATGCAATCCAATATAGGTTATACAAATACCTTCACACTAAACATCAGTCAAGTTGTAAAGAAGAATTATAACCAATGGAATGAACAACAAGAAAGAAGGAACAAAACAAAACAAAAAAGAGAGAGCGAGTAGTTTCCTTCAATCTGCATTCAGACTGTAGTTCTTTCTCTGGATGTGGATATCCCTTCCATCATGAGTCCTTTGGAGTTGTCTTATAACCTGACATTGCTGGGAGGAGTCCAGTCTATCAAAGTTAGTCATCACAGATACAATGTGTCTGTAATTGTGTACAAAGTTCTCCTGGTTCTGCTCTCCTCACTCAGCATCAGTTTATTTGTCTCTCCATGTTATTATGAAGTCCCTCTGCTCCTCAATTCTTATAGCACAATAGTATTCCATTACATTCATATACCACAAGTTGTTTAGCCATTTCCCAATACATGGGCATCCCCTTGATTTCCAGTTCTTTGCTGCTAGAAAAAAAAGTTGCTATAAGTATCTCTGTACACATGGATCCTTTTCCCACTTCTATGATCTCTTTGGGATACAGCCCTAGAAATGATATCGCTAAATCAAAAAGTATACACATTTTTATAGCCCTTTGGGCATAGTTCCAAATTGCTCTCCAGAATGGTTGGATTGATTCAAAACTACACCAACAATGCATTAGTGTTCCAATTTTTCCACATCTTCTCCAACATTTATGATTTTTCTGTTTTGTCATCTTAACCAATTTGACTGGTGAGATGTAGTACCCCAGAACTGTTTTGATTTGCATTTCTCTAATCAATAGCGGTTTAGAGCATTTTTTTCCATATGCTTACAGACATCTTTAATTTCTTCTTTTGAAAACTGCCTATTCATATCCTTTGACCATTTATCAATTAGAGAATGACTCGTATTCTTATAAATTTGACTTAGTTCTCTCTATATTTTAGAAATGAGGCCTTTATCAGAGACACTGGTTGTAAAAATTCTTTCCCAGTTTTCCATTCCTCCCTAATCTTGGTTATATTGGCTTTATTGTACAAAAACTTTTCTTTTTTTTTTT
>CM053586.1:65898266-65931620 GCA_028646515.1 Pseudochirops corinnae | reverse complement strand
ATGGGTATTTTGGGGTGGCTATGTGAGAGCTGCGATATGTTGCTGCTGCTACACCGCCATCTCGGCTCCGCCCCCGGAAGTATCTTTCTCTTATGTAGCTGCATCTAGGGAGTGAATGTTTGAGAAGTCAAGTCTGTTAAATACTTCTGACAGACTTTAGCCAAAATGGGCACTGCCTTTTATTGAGATAAGAAAACTTGTCCCTAATGCTTCCGCCCTCCTTTGTGTGATCAGGCGCTCTCTCTCTGCCCTGGTGCACATCTGAATTCTTGCTTCTTTTCCTATAGGCAGTGTATGGACAAGGAATGCATGTCTTTAGTAGAGATCATTTCCTGCTCTAGGCAGTTTTAAAAGACCAAAAATAAAAGGGGGGGGGGGACCCAGCTGTTATATCTAAAGACTGTAGTTTAGTTGCTTCCAGAAAACTTGAAAGGGGGGATATTGGGTACTGTTTCAAGCTCTTTTCAAAACTATTACACAATACCCCTGATCTGCATGGAGAGCCCACCAGACCTGTGGCTAAAAAAACTGTCAAACTACGGGCCAGTCATTAGGAGTCCCTTTCCTATCAACAGTATATCACCTAAGGAAACTTTCAGGCACTGGTTTATCTCAAGCCAGCCACACTTGTTACAACTTTTTTCAAGATGATCCCTACATGCCATGAGAACATAATCTGTGAGGGAAAGGAGAAAAAAAACCTCAGTGGTTTATGAGTGAATATTTCTCCTTGAAAATAAACTCTAGTTGCCCTCAGGGCAGAAAGACTGCAAAACAGTTAAAAGAATTCATTTTTTAAAGAATCAGTGCCAAATAAAGAAGGGAAAATAGTTTTAGAGCAACTCGAGAGGGTCAGGTTAAGCAGCTGGACACTACCACTTCACTACAGAGAGATTTCTAACCATGGCCCTCCCTGGCAGAGTTAGAGCATTTCAGTGAGAAAAAGCAAGGGAGAGTATGGGAGTTCCTGGGGTAGGGAATAGGGAATGCTATACATGAGCAGAAAATACAAAAAGGAAATGGGTCACTGAAGCCACATAATCTAACTTTTAAAAAATAATGTCTTATTTTTCCCAATTACATGTAAAAACAATTTTTAACATTTATTTTTTAAAATTCTGTGATCCAAATTCTCTCCCTCCTTCCTTTCTCTCATTCTTCCCTGAGACGGTAAGCAATTTGATATAGGTTATACACGTACAAGCATGCAAAACATATTACCATATTAGACATGTTATGAAACATGGGCCAAAAAAAGCACAGACAAAAAAAAGACATGAAAAAATAAAATGAAAAACAGTACGCTTCGATCTGCATCCAGACTCCATAAGTTCTTTCTCTGGAGGTGGATAGCATTTTTAAGTCCTCTGGAACTGTCTTGGGTCTTTGCATTGCTGAGAATAGCTAAGTCATTCATAGTTGATCATCTTACAGTATTTCTGAGATAAGCTTCTTCTTAACCTGGCTCCCCCTTGCACATCACTCCCCTCCAAGCAGACCATGGTCCAGCCAAAATGATTCTCTTGTTATTTTTCATAGATAGCGATCCATCTCCAAGCCTCTGTGGGTGTGCACTACCTGTTCCCCATGCCTGGAATATATTTCCTTCTCATTATTATGTTCCTTAGGGCCATGGGCACCGATTATCAGGACTTGACAAGTACTTGTTGACTGATTGATTTTCAGCTATTTCTAAGTTATTTCTATTTTCGGCTATTTCTATTTCTAATCGTTTTCTGCTTTCTAATTCTATTTTTCCTAGGGAGAGAAACAAAGAAAAAATATGTCTTGGTTCCTAGACAAGGATAGAGTAGACCAAATTTTGACAATATTGAGTAGCCATGCCATGAAATTCCCTACTCAGCTCTCAAATTCTGAGAGTGACAGGTCAGTTATGATTAAAAGTGCTTAACATTCAGGAGTAGCCTAATGTGGGCACTAATTTAATTTAATAAACATTTATTAAGTATTTACAATGTACAGGATCTATTCTAGGTTCTGGAAACCCAAAGACCCGTTCTCTAGAAGCTTGTATTCCACAAAACCAATGACTCAGGGCTTGGGCCAGGAGTTGTGATGGAGTATGGTTTTCTTAAATCCTTAAAGGATAAGAGAAAAGATGTCTACTTAATTTTACTTCTCCGCATTATTCTAACAATGTCTGCTATATACTCTCTCCCCTTCTATGTCTCTCCCATTCCAATACTACTCCAATGTCTAAAAGACTATTGTTATCATTTAGTCATTTCAATCATGTATCTGTCATCCCATTTGGGCTTTTCTGGGCAATGATACTGGAGTGATTTGCTATTTCCTTCTCCAGCTCATTTGACAGATGAGGAAACTGAGGCAAACAGGGTGAAGTTATTTGCATAGGGTCACACCGCTGGAAAGAGTCTGAGGACAGATTTGAACTCAGGAAGATGAATCTTCCTGACTCCAGCCCATGGCTCTATCCACTAAACCACCTAGCTGCCCCGCAGGAACTTTATAAATGTTTATTTCCTTTCCTTCCTTTGTTCCCTTTCCCCTTCCTTCATGCCTCAGACAACTCCCTAAGAGTATGAGTTAGAGAGAAGGCATTTCTGGAATTTCTTAATCCAGGAAGTCCCTACACTAATGAAATCATAGATTCAATTCAAAAAAAGAAAAAAAGAAAATCTTACTTTCCAGGTTCTTCATGAAAGAGCTGAGCTAATGCACTTCCTATTAGTGAGTCAGATTGACATGTTTAACTTATCACTGGTGGGTAAAAGACCCTAAATAGAGTGTGTCTCATTAGCAGTGAATGATAGTAAGCAAAAGAAAAATGCCATCCTCTGAGATAATCGTGGGGCCCAGAAAGCCCGTTTCCTGGGAATATATGGAAGAGTTAGCTACCTGTAGTGAGAGAAAGAATTCTTTACTAGAGTAATTTGTGAGCCTGTGGGTTTCTTCTTCGATATTTATGCTCCTTTCTCCCTCTACAAATATGTTATCTGGAGGCAGAGGTAAGCTAAGGGAAAAGGCTCTTGTGCATTTTCTTTTCAAGGAATAAAAGGTGCACAATAAATTGGAAAAAATAACTCATAGGCTCTGATTATCCTTTTCCAACAAAGCATGGGAAATGGTGACTGAAGTCCCTGGGGGAAAAACACCAATGTTGCTCCTCGATTAAATGTTAGTTTCAGAAAATCTGGATAGGGAGTGAAGATTGAGGTACCTTAGGCTCTAGTCTGACATTAAGAAGCCTTTGAGACTTTTATTGAACAGTTTAACCTTGTGATTTTCTGAGACAGGGATAAGCTAAATTTATGTTCTGTCCTTTGCCCAGTGTGTGGTAAGTACTTAATGAATGTACACCTGAGTCAGAATCCTGGAAAGGAAAACTCTAATTAGAACCCTCCTGTATGACTGCAATCACCTTCTTTGTCAAGGTAAAATATTCTTTAAAAAAACAATAACAGACAAAACATCAGCTACTCATGTTATTTCTTGAAGACACTGCAGTGGAGAGAAAGATGTGAGAGATGGCTCTTTCAGGCAGCCACACGTGGTAAATTTTTCTGGCCACTCTTTATAAATTTGTGAATAATGGATCAAAGCTTATATTTCCTCCATGCTATGAATGTAGAAAAACATCTCCTGCAGACATCTCTTGAGGGCTATTGAATGATCCTACTAATCCAACAGTCCCACTCAGGACAAAAGGCCCCTTCTGAGCAGGAAAGCCTGTTGTGAGTACAGTTGACTCGCCACCAGCAGGACCCTTCAGATTGGATGGACCCTTCGTAATGGTCTGCTGCTCCCACATCGAGAGCATATGGACTCCAGAGGATTATGCAAATAGCTCTCTCTCACTTCCCAGCCAATTAGATGTTTGAGGCATCTGATCATTGCTGCTTACTACACCTCATTTAGAATTTATCATTTTGCTATGGATTTCATATTGCATTGTGTGTGTGTGTTGCTGATTTTTTTACCTCAAAATTAGAAGAATAAGGTGAAACTATTGATGGGCTATTTCATATCTTTTCCAGAGGTCACAGGTAATAGGTGTGATTTGAAAACAAAGGCACCTTTTACTCTGGCAAAATTTTCATTTAGAGGCAGCCCTTATCACACTGCATTCATGGACACCATGACCTAAAACAAATGACCATATATTGGATCAGATTTTCCAATCAGAACAATATTATAATTGGTGTTTTTGTTTTTAATTAGGTACATGGCATCAAAATCATAGTTATGACCAATTATACATATATATATATACATATATATAAATGCATGTCTACAACACATGTAGGCCTCTATAATTACTTTTTTTTGGCAAAACAATTGCAGTTAAGTGACTTGCCCAGAGTCACACAGCTAGTAAGTGTTAAGTGTCTGTGGCTGGATTTGAACTCAGATCCTACCAACTTCAGGGTCAGTGCTATATCCATTGTGCTACCTAGCTGCCCCATAATTATTTTTTTTAATATGTTTTGTTCCTATATAATAATGCCTCCGGGTTAACTAACTGTCTGACTACAGGTCACATTGCCTCTCTTAACCTTCATTTCTCTATCTCTAAAATGATAAGAAAGCTGAAGCCCAGGAAGTTAAGTGACTACAAATAGGCAGTAATTGTCAGAACATAATTTGAGCTTAAATGCCATGATTCCAAGTTGGGCACCCTATATTCCAATACTTTGTTCAGTCATTTCAGTCATGTCTGATTCTTCATGACTCCATTTGGGGTTTTCTTGGCAGAGATATATTGGAGTGGTTTGCCATTTCCTTCTCTGCTCATTTTAGAGATGAAGAACCTGTAGCAGATAGTGTCAAGTGGTTTGCCCAGGATCACATAGCCAGTTTGACTGAGGCCAGATTTGAACTCAGGTCTTCCTGAGTACAGGCTCAGCATCCTATCCATTGTACCACCTAGCTGAACTACGCCATACTAAAGGAATGGCTCATAGGTAGAAATAAACGAGCTGAGCAATTTGATTGGTAGAAATGCAAGCACGACACACTCCCATCGAGGACAAAGAAAAACACACTGACAAATATGTACTGTTTTCTGTTCATGTTCCCCCCTGAAAGTTTGATCTACAAATGTTCTTAGTATGGTATGGCTTACTTGGGTCTCTTGCCAAGGACTTTTTTCCACTTCTGCTGATTTTCACTATTTTATAAAAAAATATTACTTATTATCTTCTACCATCCTCCCTCATTCTTTAAAAATGAGCCAGTATTCTAAACTGGATTCCACCCTTAGCTGCCACGTCAGTTCATTTGGCAAGTATTTGTTAGCTATAATGCTTCCTGGACTCTTTTGACCTTCTAGTAGTGACCATTTGAAACAGTTAACCTTTTGGAGGAAATGGTGATTATTGACCAAATCTTTGCCTTTGTCCACTTCTCTCTCTCTCTTTCTCTCTCTCTCTCCTCTCCTCTCTCCTCTCTCCTCTCTCTCTTTTCTCTCTGTCTCTTTCTCTCTCCTGTTTCAGAGGTTTATTTGAATTGGCAAGGTAGAAATCGTTTTAATTGCCTTATGTTGCCTTTTCATTTCCCTTTTTTCTAATTTGATACTGATTTTTGTCTCTACTAGTCAATGGCATCACTACATATAGATAGTTGATTCCAATAACACTCTCACATAAGTATTTAGTCATTTTTCTGTCAATATCTAGTTAATTTCATTTTTCATGATATTGTTCATTTCTCTCCACGTTTGGTGCCTTCCAACTCTCTTGAAGAATATATTCTTAATACGGAAGAACAATTTGTACAATAACAACATTATAAGGACAAAGACCTTTGAAAGTCTTGTGAACCGTGATCAGTGTAATAATCAATTACAGTTACAAGAGCTGCTTATGAAGCATGCTACCAGTACCTTGACAGAAAGATGATGGGTGAATAGGTCACAAAGATTAGGGTGCTCCATCTGATTTCAGATCCAAAACATCAGAAATTTCTCCACTTTGACAAGAAAGCTGTCCTTTCCTTATTACTGTAGAGCACACTGGAGAAGAATCTTTTTTTTTTTTTAAGAATCTTCATCTTATCTCTCGACTGTGTTCACCAAAGCAGTACAAGGCAGGTAGAGCTTAGTGAAAAGCCAAACTTTAAAATGATTAATACTCGCATAGCACTCCAAGGTCTGCAAGAAGCATAGAACCGAGCATTCTTTATCTCATTCAATATGACAAACAACCTTGTGAGGTCTCAGGTAGTATTGCCTCCATTTTACAGGAAGTTAAATAATTTGTCTGTGTTTGTGCAGTTAGGAAATGTCAAAGGTGAGATTAGATACCAGGGCTCTCCTAACTCAAGTCAAGCACTATAAATCCTCCCTTACAATTCTCCTACCATCATAAATAGGCTACACAGTGGGAAGTGTATTCGTTTTGCAGTCAGAGGACCTGGGTTAGATTCCAAATTCTGTTATTTACTAGTATGACATTAAGCTCTCTAAATCTCAGTTTCGTGACTTTAAACCTCATTAAAAGGAGGTTAAATTATACAATCAGTTGTTTTTCAGTCCTGCCTGACTCTTCGTGATCCTATTTGGGGTTTTCTTGGCTGTCATTTCCTTCTCTAGATCATTTGACTAAAGAGGAAACAGAGGCAAGCAGGGTTAAGTGACTTGCCCAGAATCACACAGCTAGTACATATCTGAGGCCAGATTTGAACTCAGTTCTTCCTGACTCCAGGCCCAGCACTGTCTACTGTGCCACCTGGCTGCCCATATGATTAAATTAAATTCTGTGATTAATCTTAATTCAGTTCATTTCTTCTTAATGAAGCCTCCCCTAACTAGCCCTGTGCCCAATGGTCTCCCCCTCCTATACTCACTTGCCAAATTGGCACAAAACTGGTCATATAAGAATCCGGATCAAGAAGCTCCCTACTGACCCTAGAATAAGACAAAGACTTTTCTGTTTGCCATTTAAAGCCCTTCACAGTCTGGATCCAGCCTTTCCTTCTAGGCTCAGCACTAATCGAGCAGTCTTCACTCCAGCAACTCTGGCTTACTTGCTCTTCCCTGTACATCACACTCCATTTCCCATCTGGCTCTGGAACAGATGACCTCCAATGCCCCATTGTTTTCCTTTCTCCCCTATATCTTTTGGAATGCTAGCTGAAATGACACGTCCTTCAAGTGGTCTTTCTCAATCCCACTTTTGAGCACCCCTCCTCCCTAAAATTCCTTGATATTCACTGTGTATATGTTTTGTGGGTAATTACATGGCATGGTCAATAGACTGCTTGGGCCTGAAGTCAGAAAGACTCGTTTTCCTGACCTCTGACACTTACTAGCTGTGTGACCTTGGGCAAGTCACTTAACTCTATTTGCCTCAGTTTCCTCATCTGTAAAATGAGCTAGGGAAGGAAATGGCAAACCACTCCAGTATCTTTGCCAAGAAAGTCCCAAATAGGGTCACAAAGAGCTGGACACAACTGAAAAACAATTCAACAACAAATATATTTTGCATTTACTTAGCAATTTGAACATGTCGTCTACCCTCCCCGTTCTATTTGCACCTTTGTATTCATAGTACCTAGCACAGTGCCTAACACAGAACAGGCATTAAATATATCCCTGTCAAATGAATTGAATTATAATCACGAACCACACCAATTAGACTGTGATTTTTGTCTTCTTGTGTTTTCTGATTGCTTCACATTTGTTAATCCCATCTCTCAGACTAGACTGATTGCTCCTTGAAGGCAGGAATCCTCTTTTTTACATCTCATAACTCTCATAGTAGGTGCTGAACAAAGACCAGAGAAAAAGAGGTTTGATGTTAGAGTGAAAAGACAACATCCACTAACCATATGACCTTGGGCAGGTCACTTTATCTCTCTAGCCTCAGTTTCCTCACCTGTCAAATGGAAATAATATTTTCGTTGCTTACCTCATGAGGTAGCTATGAAGAAAGTCATTTATAAACCTGGAAGCAGTAAGTATCAGCTACTATTTTTATAATTATCATAAACTTCTATATAGGTAAATTATTCAGTAGAGGGCAGTGTTGCACACATTGGGACATTGTTGTGATTGGGTCCTAGTCAAAAATCATCTTAACTCAGTATTCATTCTCAAATGAGAGATATTTTTAAAATCAATCAAAATAAGGGGAAATGCAAAGAAATAGGAGAGCTAAGAGAATTTGAGCAAAAACACAATTTTTCATTTTATTTTTTCTCTATTAAATGATAGCACTTCCCATTCAATACTAAGGTTTACTTTGAGACAAAGCTCCCATATTCTATGTTGGAAATTCTGAGATGTTACTAAACATCTCATTTGGTCTTCTCAGGGATGTTTTTTTATTTCTTTTTCCATTCAAAAGATGGAAAGTCTGGCATGTTGTCCCATGGAACTTAACACTAAAACATCAGAGTAATAAGAAGAAGTTATTATCAACCAAATCTAAAATATGCCAGAAATGGGCAGACCTCGCTATGATTGTAATCCTTGATTTGCTTGAAATATATATGCTGCCTTATTAGGGATGGGGATTATAAAGGCAAGGAGCGGTCTTGGGATGGCCATTAGCATCAGAGTTGTTTGTGGCTTCCAAGGCACTATCCCACTAAGAGTCAGAACTAGCAATGAACAAAGGCAGGGGCATGAGGGAGGGAGAAGGGATGGGAGGATGGAGTACTTTCTCCCTAGGATGATGTAGGTAGGGGGACCAACCCAGGGTCCCAAAACCATGGTCTCCTTAGATCTCCCCTCACTTCCTCTCCAAAAAACCTCCTCAAGGGTGGCTACTAGACTCTCCTGTCTCTTTGTTGGAAGACTCAAATTAGTAGTTGGACTGTTTCCTACATAATGCTTTGCCTTCTCCAACCCAACTGGTTTTGGCCTAGGTGAAAAAAATCATTAGTTGTGCTTCCGATCTGAATTTTAAGGAGGAGGTAGATGTACTGTTCTCTAGACCACTCATTATTCTTTCTCTTCCTACCCTTTCTCTACCTATTTTTTTTTTTAGTTCTTATTGCCTATGCATTGCAATGCAGTGGAATTCGAATCAATAAACAGTCATTGAGTAAGTACCGACTATGTGTCCAGCACAAGTATAAAGTCTGTTCGTGGGTTTAACCATATCACTCCCTCCCTACTCAAAAAACTCTATCTGTTGTATGCATGTCGGAAATAGGAATGATGGCTTAAGAAACCAAAATCAATCCCCTTCTCTCCCACAATCCTAAAGCCAAACCAAGCCTACAACTTACATGGAAATTATGTGATTTTAGTTCTAGTGTGGTTCAGACTTTTGCAAGATACTTAATGTTTATTTTCTACGTTTGTTTGTAAGATCATTTACAAACTTTGTATAATCCTAAACTTTTTACAAACATAGTTATTTTGTAGTTGTTCAAACTTCCAAGAGAAAAATAAAAGTTATATCCATTGTTCACCTGATTTAAAAAAAACCAAAACTCCAAGGGCTCGCTATTACCTCTAGTATTGAACACCAAATCCTCTGTTTGACTTTTCAAGCCCTTTGTAACCTGGCTCCTTCCTCACCTTCCCAGTCTTCTTATATCGTACACCCCTTCACTCACAACCCAGTGACAGTAGCCTCTTTATCTTTCCTCCCATGTGACACACTCCTGACTCCGCATTTTGACTGGCTGCCTCTCATGGCTGGAATGCTCTCCCTCCCTATTTCTTTTTCCTGGTTTTCTTGATTTCTATCAGTTATCAGCTAAAAATCCCATCTTCTGCAAGTAACCTTTCCCAGTCCTCAATCTTAATGTCTTCCCTCTGAGCCTATTTCTAATTTATCCATATACAATCTATGGATATGAAGAAGTGTGTGTGTGTGTGTGTGTGTGTGTGTGTGTGTGTGTGTGTGTGTTTTCACTCTTCGGTGTTGCTTCTTTGGGAGCCAATCTGGAGAAAGAGTGTAAGTATTTTGATTTTGAAAATTCACAAAATGTCTTTTGAAATAAAGAACCAGTTCTACCCCCAGCCCACCCCACCCAAAAAAAATTAGAATTCAGAAGGATTTTGTTTTTTAGTTGTTTTAGTCACATCTGACTGTGACTTCATTTGGGGTTTTCTTTTCTTCTCTTTTTTAAGCTTTGTGGAGGGCAATTGGGGTTAAGCAACTTGCCCAAGCTCACACAGATAAGTGTCTGAGGCTGGATTTGAACTCGGGTCCTCCTAACTCCAGGGCCGGTGCTCTATTCATTGTGCCACCTAGCTGCCGCAATTTGGGGTTTTCTTGGCAAAGATACTGGAGTAGTTGAGTACTTTGCCATTTCCTTCTCCAGGAATATATGTAGAGAATATATATATATACATACATACATATATATAGAGAGAGAATATATATATATTTGTAAACAAGCATGTATAAAATATATAAACATACACACACACACACACACTAATTGTTTGTATGTTGTATCTCATTAACTTGTGAGTTCCTTGAAAGCAGGGTTTGTTTTTGGCCTTTCCTTGTATCTCCAGTGTTCGACACAGTGTAATGCCCATAGGAGGTGATTAATAAATGCTTTTCAATTTGTCATAGATGAAACAGGCCATAGAGAAGTTCAGAAGCCCATTAGGAATGCAGGATTTAAACACTCAAAATTATTATAGAACAGGACATAGTAGACCATTGTTAACTGCTTAAATTCATGTTCTCTACATTAATTACTGTGAGAGACCAAAAAGGAGAGAGATTAATGTGAGTCAAGAAAGGCTTCATGGAAAGGTAACATTTGTGCTGGGTCTTACAGAATGGGGAAGGTCTGGCTAATTGGAATAATCTACCACTTTTAGGGGATGTTTTCGAAGGGATTCCTGTTCAGATTTGTGTGGGACTAGGCGACCTCTGAAGTCCTTTCCCAATTCTGAGATTCTGTGATTCTTTCCCACCTCTATTTCCTGTGAATTCTTTTCTTGAATAGTGTAAGAAGAGCCAGATTCTTTTTTGAGAGTTGGCCTGCCTTAGAGGACAGAGCACTGCACCTGGCATCTGGAGTCAGGTGTCCCCTCTGCACTTACCAGCTATGTGATCAATATCAAGCCATGTAATATCTCAGAGCCATACTTTTCTCATCTGGAAAATGGGAATGGGATTACGTGTTATTGCCAACCTCCTGGGGTCATTGTGATAAGAAATTTTAGCAAACTTTAGAATTACACATAAATATGAAACATTAAAACTAATTTACTTGCTTAATTCACCTATCTGTGTATTATCTTGTATGATACTTGCTTGTCTATGTTATATTTCCCTATTAGACAATTAGTTCCGTGAAGACAAGAGTGGGTGTCTTACCTAATTTTGTATCTTCTCCATCCCCTCCCACCATTTTCTCCACAATAAGCTCTTAATAAATGTTTGGTGATTATATTGTTGAAGATTCTCAGCAACTGATGTGAAGGAAAGAGAAACATGAATATTTTCACTCTTCTAATTACCATTTAGCATCAAGTAAGATGCTTTAAGCCAATCTTCCAACAGCTTCTTCTATACGTATAGACTTAATATACTTTCTAGTAGTATATCTAGAAGAATTCTGAGAGAACAGGAAAAGGTATATAACCTAACTAGCTAAATAACAGAGAACAGATGTCCACAACCATAGATTTCCCTTAATGACATCTAGTATCTACTTGAAAAATGACTTGTATTATTTTCATATCATATGGGTGGTAAATGTTGGATTCAGCTTCTTTTTTCTTTATTTCTTTTTTCTGGGGGGGAGGGGAAGAGGAGACAATCAGGGTTAAGTGACTTGCCTATGGTTACACAGTTAGTGAATGCCTGAGGATGGATTTGAACTCAGGCCCTCCAGACTCCAGGCCAGTGCTCTATCCACTGTGATACCTGGCTGTCTCTTCTTCATTTAAAAAGTAGAATGATGGGGCGGCTAGGTGGTGCAGTGAATAGAGCACTAGCCCTAGAGTCAGGAGGACCTGAGTTCAAATTTGACCTCAGACACTTAACACTTACTAGCCACGTGAACTTGAGCAAGTCACTTAACCCCAATTGCCCTCCCTTCCCCCCTCCAAAAAAGGAAGAAGAAAAAATGAAAAGCAGAATGACAAAGTTGAATGAACACTCTAGTTGGAACCCAAGAGAAATTTGGGTTCTGTTCCTAGCTCTGATATTTAATAGCTGTGGGACTTTGTTCTGATTTTTGGTTCCTTCATCTCTCAAATGGAGGTACATGTAGAGTATTACTTGTTTCATGGAGTCCTTGTGAGAAAAACACTCTGTGAATCTGAAAAGACTATTGAAATATAACTCATTTTCCCGAGTAGAATATAAGTTAAGAGAAAGAACTGTTTTATTTTTGTCTTTGAATTTTAAGTGTCTATGGGCAGCTAGGTGATGCAGTGGATAGATTTCCTGGCCTGTAATCAAGAAGTCCTAAATTCAAATCTGTCCTCAGATACTTATTAGCTGTGTGATCCTGGGCAAGTCACTTAATCTCAATTGCCCCCCTCCTCTCAAAAAATAATGTCAAGTGCCAAACACAGGGCTTTGTATCTAAAAGTCTTCAACAAATGTTTGCAAATTTAAGTTCCATTCTTGGTTTTACCATTTACTAGTTCTGTCACTTTTAGAAGATCATTGAACTTTTCTGAGCAACAATTTTCTATATAATGGGGCTAATAATTCTTACACAGCCTACATAATGGGGTAGATAGAATCAAATGTGATGACTTCTTAAAACAATATTTCTGGCTGTAAAGTATTATATAAATGTAAGGTGCTATTATTTTTAGTCCAGTGGATTTTTAGGGGGAAACATTTTTCCTTGGAGAGGGGAAGATTTCCTTTCTTTAAGGCTTTTGCCTGAAAGGTTGACTTGTCAATAGGACTATGATTACATGGAATTATTCATAAGTTTTCTCTTCGACGCAGAACCTACAAATGTATTTATGGTAAGGATCATTGAGTTTTCTACTCCAGGCCCACACTTTATAAATCCAAGGTCTTTGCCTGAAAAGATTAAAGGAGCAATAGAGGATAATAAATGGTTCTATCCTTTGTTAAATAACGTCTACACTGGATCAGCTAGTGGGCCTTCAAAGCCTTCTATGCTAAACCATTTTGTCACTGAAATAAAATCCCGTATTTTTGGAGTATAATTTTTTTTCACACAATCATAGTTCTTAAAGAGGCTCCTCTAAGTCTTCACAGCATTGCTCAGAGTTGTTGATGGGGCAAGAATTTTGATAGAAAAACTAAGGTGGCATCTTAGCCAGACTTGGATCAACAACAGGGCGAAATGGGTACAGTATTGGGATTAGAGACTTAGGACTCAGTTTGAACCCCAGATCTGTTCCCTTCTACCTAGGCCAGGGGTTCTCAACCTTCCTAATGCTGTGACCCTTAATACTCATATCTGAGCATATCTGCATGTGGGTGGACCCGCCTGGAGACGGATAGAGGAGCCGTGTCTCCGTTCCTAAGATCATTGGAAATATGTGTTTTCTGATGGTCTTAGACGACCCCTGTGAAAGGGTCATTCGATCCCCAAAGGGGTCGTGACCCACAGGTTGAGAACCGCTGATCTAGGTTACCTTAGTTGACTCATTTAATCTCTCTAGGCCTCCCTTTCCTTGTCTAGAAATGAAGGGTGCGGGCAAAGATGAAAATGAAATAATCCTTGCTCTTATGGAGCTTTGCTATTATTGAGTAGTTTCAGTTGTGTCTGACCGGATTTGGCAAAGACCCTAGAATGGTTTGCTGTTTCCTTCTCCAGTTCATTTTAGAGATGAGGAAACTGAGGGAAGCAGGGTCAAGTGACTTGTCCAAGGTCACACAGCTAGTAAGTGTACATGACTGGATTTGAACTCAAGACTTTCTCCAGGCCTGGCATTCTATCTCCTGTACCACCTAGCTACCCCCATGACATCATCTACCAAAATAATCAATGGGCAGCCCAAGATCTACATTCACAAAATAGAGTAAAAAAATTTGAGGAAAACGATTCATGCATTAGCTCCACTACGAAAAAACTTACAAGAAGACATGAATAGGAATTTCACAGAATGAAAAGGGGTAGATAAATGCCATGTCAGATCTATATGCCCAATAAAACTATGAATGGGGTAGAATCATACACAAGGTGTCCCAGAAGTCTTAGTGAAGTTTCATATTTATTAAAACCTTCAAATTACTCTCAGACCTTTGAGACACCATGTATAAGACATCTATGTAAGTCTATCTAAATATGGATAGATATGACTTGAGATCTGATTTGGCTTTACCAGTCTACAAAAGGACTACCTTTCTTCCTTTCTGTGGCACAGGAGACAGGCGTTGTCTATCCTGCCAACAGCCTATCTGGGAGAAGGACAAGTAAGGTCCAGGACTACCAGGGCCTGGGAGATTTCTTCAGTCTCTAAAAGGGGTCAGAATTATATCTATTTGCTACTCCTCAAATATCTCTAGTCTAGGGGTGCAAGTTGGACTTCAAAAGGAAAACCATTTCCCTGATGGCTCTTGAGCAGGGGAAGTAGATGTTATTTTACTCTAACCAGTTTAGACCGTTCTCACCAGACTTAGGTACAAAAGACACAAATAGAAAATAGAGAGTAAATCCAATTTTTTTTTTTTTTGCTTTTTGGAGGGCAATTGGGGTTAAGTGACTTGCCCAAGGTCACACGGCTAGGTTTTGTGTTAAGTGTCTGAGGCCAGATTTGAACTCAGGTCCTCCTGACTCCTAGTACTCTGGTGCTCTATTCACTATGCCACCTAGCCACCCCAAGTAAATTCATTTTTTAAAAAATGAAACAGCAAAGAGAAGTTAGAAACATTCTACAGACTAGAATATTTTTAAAATTTACAAAAATAAATGAGCTTTTCAGCGGGAAGCAAGATAGGATCTCAGCTCAAATCCTTCACACTCTGGGGAAGTCCACTCTCAGTAGAGTCTAGATTTGCAGACCACAAAACATGGTGGGGACATGATGGGGTTAGCTCTTCTCCATAACTGTATCTTTAAGGTTTTCAATCCACCATTCAGAATTCTCTCTTTCTCGACTGACTTTCTGGAGGCTCTTCTATCTGTGACAATGCAACAAACTGAGCTGTCTTTTATGGTAGGTATGTATCAGCACGCTCAGCATTCTCTCAGACACTCAGGAGTCACCTCTTCCTCCTCATACACGGCACAGAGCAGAGCCATGCCTCCACAAAACTACCCCAGGCATGGTGGAGGCAGCATTACACATAGATTTGGAGCTAAAAGGAAATTCAGAAATGATCTTGTCCAACTCCAGTCATTCTACAGTTGGAAAAGGTAAGGTTCACAGGGGTTAAAGGACTTAACAAGGCTCAAACAAGCAGTAAGTTGCAGATGTCCTCTTATCTTAAACAACTTATCCCAAACAGGGTTTCCTACCCAAAGCCTCTCTTCTTTGTGACTTACCTAAATTTCTGTTGTCCAGTTACGCAGTTTGCAGCCTCAAAATCAAGCTCAGCCTTCTCTCTTCTTTACACATTCACAGCAATTAGTTGTCCAGTCTTACTGGTTCTACCTTCTCACCTCCCACATCTGTCTCTGTCTCTCCCTTCACAAAGACTCCATTCTTACCACGTACGTCGCCTCCACCCTACTTAAGACACTCATCATCTCTTGCCTAAATTATAAAAATAGTGATAACTTTCATCAATATAATGGGCAGCTAAGTGGTGCAGTAGATAGAGTGCTGAAGTCAGGAAAACTCTTCCTAAGTTCAAATCCAGCCTCAGATGCTTATTAGCTATGTGACCCTGGGTAAGTCACCTAACCCTGTTTGTTCCATTTCCTCATCTCTAAAATAAGCTAGAGAAGGAAATGACAAGTTACTCCAGTATTTCTGTCAAGAAAACCTTAAGTGGGCACATGAAGAGTTAGACACAATTGAACAACAACTTGTATATAATGCTTTGAGGTTTGCTAAGCATTTTATATTCATCATTTTTATTTGATGCTTGTGCTGTGTGTTTGTCCTTCGTTTTCAAAGAGGACCATGACATCAGGGAGATGATGACACGATTTGGAGTTGACTTTGATTTGAGTGAGGGAGGGCTGTGCAAGGTCACCAGCCTCACTTTCTTCTCCAGAGCCATATGGGTCTAGTGGCCAGATACTTATCAGGACGACTAGAGATGGCCCAGGATGCAGTGGGAGACCCTGGCCCTTGTAGGCTAAGGTCTTTTCAGGTTCTCACTTTGAGTAAGGTAATGCCCATGCAGTGAATGGGTCTCTTTGAGAAGTTAATCAAGGGTTATTGTGAGCCGTAGTTGACAGATTATAGAAACAGCCATTCATGAGAACTGAAATAATTTGCCGTGGCCACATAGTTTACTAAGTGTCTGAAAGTATGCTTTGAATCTAGGTCTTTCTGAGTGGAAGTCAACATCCACCCACTACACCATGCTGCAATCAACTCTTAATGTGTCCCCACCACAAGGCTCTCTCCACTCTCCACACAGTTGTCAAAGTGATAACCTAAGTCACGTGTCTGACCAAGCATTTCCCTGCTCATTGGTGACCTCATCAACTTCCTGGGTTTCAACCATCACCTCCAGGAAGATGATTCTCAGAACTACTTGCTGTTCCTGGTATACAACATTCCATTTCCCATCTCAGTGACTACGCAGGATATCCCTTAGGCCTGGAATGAATGCTCTATCTCCTTGCCATGAGAAGAGGTTTTAAGGACCTTATTAAAATAGAAGGAATAAGTTCATCAACTTAGCATAACAAATTCCATTTTGCTTTAAGCATCCATTTTGTGATTGGTCTATGTTGGGCATGTCATTTTCCTACAAATTGTTTTTCAGTAATAAGATAAGCCCTTTTGTGGCATGATGTAGTAAACAACATGTGTGTTCTCAAACAACTGATAAGCATGTAGACTCTCTGGTAAGACAGACCACCAATAGAAAAAATATCATAAACAACTTTATCAGTAGTTCATGTAATAAACCACCAATCAAATTATGTGGTAAACAACTTAGGAACTCCGGTAACTAAAAGTGTAAAGAACCCACCAGGAGCCCCAGCTATCAGCCTGTTCCAAGGAATGCCTAGCACGGACTCCTCCATTTCCCACATTTGAGATTCAAGCATCCTATGGTCACTTGAGGGCAGTGCTGATGGATGGAGACTTGTCCAATGACAATCTTAGAGGGAGATACCTTGTGAGGGAACCTCTAAGCTTTAGGTTTCTGGTTTGTTCTTAGAGGAGGGTATTGTTTACACACTTGGATTAATAATAGTTTGATCAAAGGCATTGAGAAGGCTAAGTCCAATTAGTGATTCTGTATACAACCATAAATTGGCTGTATGTGTGCACGCAGCATGATGCTCCTCACCTCTAACTCTTAGAATCTTCAGATTCCTTCAAGATTTATATCCAGTGTCAACTCCAATATCAGCTTTTCCCGTCTTCCTAGTTGCCAGCACCCTTTCCACCAAATAACTTTCTATTTATTTATCTGGGTTTCTATAGTCCCACCCCTCCACCTAAATAGAATGTAAGCTTTTTGAGGGCAGAGCCTGTGTCTGATTTTGTTTTTGCATAGTTTATCTCCTAACTGAATGCTGTGGAGTAAACTGCCAGAACTCTGGTGTCTAATAAATGCTTGCTGAATGAATGAAAGGGGGAGACTCAAACCCACATCTCTGGTCTTTGTACTGGGCCTCCTTTTCACTGTACCACCCTACCTTAGCAGAGTTGAAAGACTGACTCTATAAATGAATCCATAGCTTAGTCTTAGCCAACATTTTGTTTCTTCCTCTACCTTCTCTCACGTTGGGGCACTGGCTGAACCTGCTGCTCAGTATCTGTATGATGTCGACTGAGTTTCTCAGTAAATCAGGCTTAAATGAGAAAGAACCACTTCTCATTTGTTCTTCCCCTTTCCTCTCCCTTTTATTAAACAATGACTTTAAAAGAGGGAGGAGCAGAGTGTGAGTCTCTGGGGGGACCTGAAATGGAATCTGGTTCTGTTGCATTTCCAGAAGATTAGAGCCTGTGCGTGGGTGGTTGTGTGGAGGAATGACTTGCCCAAGGATTTCATCGCAGCTGGGACAGAGCCCTGCTAATGTGTGGTAGTATCACCCAGTGCTTTCCCCTAAGGGAGGAGTGGCTGCCTTCGTGTAGGCTTCTGAAAAATTGGACACATGGGAAACATTCCCTGAGCCTTTGTTGACTCTTTGTGACTTTATCTGCTGCAAGCACCACCTAACCAATCTTATCTTTGTGCCTGGAAAAAAATAACCTTGCATAAGATATATGCTAAGTGTTGATAAAAAGCAATAAAGCAGGAACTTGCTGGTTGGGCTCAGGTAAAATTCAGAATTGTTTTTCCTTGCCTACCCACTTAAAATGGAATACTTTCCACAACCACTATCCAAACAGAACAGGTATTATATGATAAGGTCAGATGCAGTTCCCCCACACCAGGGTTTCTCAAAACTGATCTAGGAACCCTGTTGGAGTTTGCTTTGCAAGTGAGTCTAAAATATAAGTCAAACAAGACCATAATGGTTTATTTCTTTGGGGGAAAATAATATAGTGAGGGCCAGAGGGAGTATAGACAGGACAAGAACATGGATAGGGCAGAGCCTGGGATTTCACTGGGTTGGAGAATTCCTCATGATTTTTACTGTCATTTTTTATGGCCCTTACCAGTATAATTAGCACCTGAGATTCAATTTAAAGTCTTCAAGAGTTTACCAGTTGGATGACAAATTAAATGGATGTGCACAGCAAGTGTATATCAGAGGTAATGCTCAAACCTAGGTCTTACTGCTCTAAGGCCAACTCTCTATTCATTACTCTGTGCTTCCTCTCAAAGGTTTTTTTTTTTCTACTATTGATTTGAGTTTATATTTTTTATACATTTTTAGAAATATCAACACCAAAAAACCCCCCAAAACCTCAATTATATAAAACTAAAGCCAGATTAGACAGCCAGCCCATATGCATTTTAAAAAAATACTATGTACCGTGTAGAAGGCAGCTAGGTGGCCCAGTGGATAAAGCTTCAGGCCTGGAGTCAGGAAGACCTGAGTTCAGATACTTAATAGCCATGTGACCCTGGGCAAGTAACTTAACCCCGATTGCCAAAAAATAAACCTCATGGTAGAGTTCATCAGGCTTTTTATTTTTATTGTTTCAGGCAGTCTGACTTGAATAGAACTTGAAGTTAGGAGATCTGGTTTCAAATCCTACCTCAGATAGTTACTAGCTGTGTGATACTGTAGTCACTTAACCTCTCTGTCACTCAGTTTCTTTCTCTGTAAATTTCTTTCTCTGGACTCAATAGAATCCAAAGTTTCATCTAGCCCTTAATCTATGATCCCTTCTGGTATGTCGTTTCTCTTTAGGCTAATCATGCTTCAGAGCAGTTTCAGCTTCTAGGTGGGTTAGGGACTCCAGGGGCTCAGATTCAGTTTCAGAAAATCATTAACACTTGCATCTAAAGGTCTGCTAACTCAAGCCTACTCTTGCTTTTTTATATGCTATAAAAAACAGGAGCTCCCCGTGGAGAATGCCCTAATAGTCCTATCTGGAAGGCACTCAAGAACCTTCTGTGAGAACAGATCTCTCCTCAAATTCCTTCCAGCAGGCCATGTTCCCTTTGCCTTCTCCCTCTGCCAACCTTGGAGTCAGGGGGTGAGAGAGAGTTCACAGAGTGTTTCCTTTCTACCTGCAAACTGCCTTGCACCCCCTGGAAACACCCACGTTTCATAGGATCAAGGGCTCTGGTCCTTGACTCCTAGCTCAACTCAGTCTCCCAACCTTTCCAAGTCCTCACCAACAGCTTTGCCCCCTTCAGATACTTCTGCCCTTGGGCCCTCCCCTATAATTGGCTCAAACCTAGCCCAGATCCCCTTTTTAAGAGGGGTTCCAACCATGCTCAATTCACTCCCAGCTCTACTCATTCTCTAGACTTATTCATTTCTTCATTATCATTCTTTCCCCTTATGAGTGCTCTCCTTCCAAATCCTCTGAATGTTTGTCTTCTTTCACTAGAATGTAAACACCTTGAGAGCAGAGATTGTCTTTTAATTGCTTTTATTCCTCACCCTAGAGTTTATTGCAGTGTCTGACACATAGCAGGATTAATAAATGCTTTATCCACCCATCTAGTCCACCTCCTTCATGAGAAAACTAAGGCCCAGAAAATCAAGCAATTTACCTGAGGTTACACATCTAGTATGTCATGAAGATGGGACCTGAATCCAACTTCTCTGATTTCAAAACCCACAATGATGCTATTCTGCCAGGCTGCCTCTTTTCTTTACTACTATCATTTCTTCTGTCCCTGCCACCTCCAACCTTCTTAGCATGTTCAGTAGCAGGGACAGCTAGGACAGCTTTCAATAGCATGGTGAATTCCAGATAAGGAAATTCCCTCTATCATAGCAAAGTAATGCCTTCCGGCAAACCTGTAGTTTTTTTTAAAAAATTGCCTGGGGGTTCACAGTCAATGCCTAATAGAGATAAAACTAGATCCTAGGTTTTCCTGGGTTCCAGAAATAACTGAATCCATCAGAAATAATTTGAATGTGGAGGACAGATCCATTGTTTATAAAACGAAATATCCTCAAAATGTTCTCGTGTACTCTCTCCCTAAATATAACCTTACCTTCCCACCCTTGGGGTTTGACCAAGTGGGTTGTTAAAATTATGAACATGACTTTAGGTAGTATGACCAGGGCCAAGAATCATGTTATCTTTGCCCTGCTTCTGCTTACAAGAAACAGAAAGTCAAATCTATCAACCAAGGCCACGACCCATGAGAGATTTTGATTTACTTATTAGAGGTACAACCTACTAATTCCTAAGTTTCTTTTTCTATTCAGAAACCCACAAACAGTCAGGCAAACAAATAAGGATAAAGATTGGACATATCATTGGTATAGGACTCTCTCTTTACCAATACAGGTTGGCATCTTCTCTGTGATTTATAGCCTAAAAGCTGCCTAGATATTAGGTAACTTGATCAGGGTCACACAACGAGCATATGTCAGAGGGAGAATTTGAACTCAGGTCTTCCAGGACAGTTTTCTATCTACTATGCCCCACTACCTAGCAATAGGTTAAAAAATAAAAAATGACTTCTTGAGTCTGACCCTGATTTTGCCTAGAAGTGATTGTCATAGCCATGTGGACACAAACCTGATCTATAAGTAAGAAAGGAGACCACAAACCATTTCTTTGAGCTAACTGTCACTATGATGGAATGATGAGAACCATGTGATTTCCTAATGTCATTGAATCAGACTGTCAGTTTTCAACATCCTTAAAGATTATCACAGCCTGTGAAGCCCATTCATTCCTCTTTTTGTTGTTACAAGACAGTATCAGAAGAACTAGTTCCTTTACCTTGGTAGGCAAATGGGAAGGGAAAGGGTGGGGAAAGAAGTTAATCTGCCTCCTGGGACATTCTGCTGTTTCAGAAGATGCTCTGAGTATCATCAAATATTTAAGAATCCACAACCAAGCTTCATTTTTTTTTCCTACTCTAGTGTATTGTCTCTACTCAAAGTTTTATTCTCTGTAGAGAGATTGCTTTAAAGAGCTTCATAGGATATTAGCAGCAAAAAGAACCTGAGAAATCATCTAGTTCCATCTAACTTTTCCTGAGAGGAAATTAAGACTTGAGAGTTAAGTAAGTAGTTTGTTAAAGGTCCTCTTCCAGAATGAAGGCTGCACAACAACAACAGGGAGTCAGTGGCTAAGATTCAAACCAAGGTCTTCCATTTCCCCATCCAGTGTTCTGTCCACTATAGCTTATAAGTATTGCCTTGGGGTTCCCCTGGCAATCGTACTTTGGAGCCCTTAAAATTACTTATAACCTGCTACCTTCTTTGCCTTTCTAGTATTCTTACATTTTTTTTCTCCTCCACCATACAATATAGTGCAGTGACATGGACCTCTGATGTTTCTCCTACACAACACTCCATCTCCTGACTCATGCATTTTCACTGGCTGTCTCCCCATGTCTCGAATTCTCCTTCCTCTCTCTATTTCCTGACTTCTTTCAAGACTCAGATAATACTCCACCTTTTGCTAGAAACCTTTCTACACCCCCCCCCCTTAATGCTAGTGCCTTTTTTTCTGAGATTATCTCTAATTTATCCTTTATATGTCTTGTTTGTACATAGTTTGCATAATGTTTCCCCCATTAAACTGTGAGCTCCTTGAAAGTAGGGACCATTTTTGCCTTTCCTTATCTCTACATTGCTTTGAACAGGGTCTGGCTGTATTAATAAATGCTTGTTGACTTGACTGCCGTTGCTTGGTGCTACCACTTTGGAAGAATAGCAATGGCCAGGCTCTCTTGAGAACATGAATTATCTCATCCCAATAATGACCCTATTGAAGACAATTATGGTTTCTCCCTCCTTGGGGAAAGTACAGTACATGTGGCTTTCCCCAACTTGTTGTACACAACCAACCCTGCCAGGGAATGGTTGGTGCTTTTATTTAGAATCCCAAACCTTCCTAATTTAATGAACAGGTCCAGCTTTCTACTGAGAACCTCATCAGGGTGTCAGTTTGTTGATTCCATTCATCTAAGTTTTGATAGAGCCTAAGAAAAAGAGAAACATTGGGGAGGAGTACAATAAATGTTTTTTCATTCATCGTTCATTCATGCCCACATAAGAAAAGGGAAGTACCTTACTTGGAGGATGAAGAAAAGGAAGAAATCAAAGATAATGCCAAGGTTTCAAGTCTGTTTGTCTGGAAGGTTGATGGTGCCATTGACAGGAATCAGAAAATCAAGAGGAGAAATAGATCTTGAGGACAAAGATTAATTTAGTTTAGGATGTGATGAGTTTAAAGTCTTATTGGAATTTCTAGGTAGAACAGCCAGATTACAATTGGAGATGATGGACTGAAACTTGGGAAACATTTGGGGAGCTAGAAATGCAAATTTAGCCTGAGAACAGAACCCCAGGAAATAGACATCTGATAAGTTGGAGGGCAAATATGACCCAGAAAAGAAGATGGAGAAAAGGTAGGAAGAAAACAAGAGAATATAGTAGCCAGGGAAGGGACACATCATTAGAAAGTTTTAGGGGTCTAACAACCCATCTGTAAAAAACTCCAAGTAGCTCATTGACTTGATTGGAGGGCTTCAGAAAACTGAATTAGTAGAGGAGTGATTGAAATAATACTAACCTGCCAATTTGGACTGAAATCTAAATGAGGCAGCTAATTAGTATAAATGGTTTGTTTTTATAGTTATAATCTTTAGGTTACAAAAGTTGTTCAATTTTACCAAATGGAAAAAAAAAAAAAAAAGATATGAGGAGGGAAAGCCTATGCAAATAAAGAGCTACAATGGTCCTGGAATCTGTAAAGCTAAATGGTCAAATTGGTTATTCCCCATACTTTGAGTCAGAATGAAGCCAATTGTAGAATTCAACAGCAAAAACAATAATAATAATAACTTTTCTAATATTCAGGAGAACATCAAGGTAATGACATTTCCTTCCAAAGCATTTTTTAGGAGACCTCACGCTGCTAATTGTAGGGAAGCAGAAACACCATTTTTCAAATGTTATATATATAAGGACTGGAGGATGAAAAATTAAGTGTTTACCCAAGACCAAAACCACAGCTCTTTCAATAGCTTTTCCAGATGATGTTGATTAATGTAACCAGATTTCAGAAACCTGATAATAACACATTAAAGACGGAATTCCATTAAATGGAACTGAGCAATCTTGTATCTCTGTACATGCATACATTTGCAGTTGCTTTCTGACTCAAATGAGAATTGTGCTGAACATCTGCAAATGAATTACAGAAATTGTTGATGATAATTCCTTGAATTTCTCCAACCTACTAATACTCTTGGATAAGAAAATCACAGAATCCTAGACTTTCGAGCTGGAAAGATGTCTGGGTGCTTGCATGATAAAGAAACTAAAAAACTGAGTAGTCCTACAGGCCACACCATCCACCACTCATGTGCTCCTGGAAAGCTGTCTGAGGTTCTAGATACCTTTTGGGTCCTGAAGCCTCTTTGAACCATAGCTCAGGAGTCTCTACCAATGTGTTGACTTTTACTAGTAAGGCAGAGCCCTCGCTTAGTTTAAAGTAAAAGTATTTAGTGAAATAGCATAAAAATATAAGTATCAACAGTAAATTCTCCCCTTCCCCCCATAGATTTGGACCTCACAATGCACAAATTCTCAGTGAGAGGAGAAAATAAGCAAACGGAACAATCGTGGGTTATACAAATGGAGAACATTTGAGGTCAGCGCTCCCATGATGGAGGAACTCAAATTTGTTTCCTTTCATTAACTTTCATTCATTTCTTTTCCTCTTCACTCACTTTCCTTTCATCGTCCTTTGCAATCTGATTTCTCATTTCATTGCTCAACTAAAACTTCTCACTCTAAACATTACCAGTGATGTCTGAATTTCCTGATCCAATGACCTTTTCTTAATCCTTATCCTTATTCATCATTCTCTTTCACTTGACTCTATTGACTACCTTTTCTTCTTAGATGCTTTCTACTCTCTAGATTTTTGTAACACTGGTCTCTCTTGGACCTTGTCCAACATGTTTGCTCATTCCATCTCTGTCTCCTTTTCTGAATCATCACCCATGTCTTGTACCCTAACAATAAATGTACCCCTGAATTCTCATCTAAGCTTTCCTTCTATTACTACAGTCACTCTCAATGACCCTAGTGAGAGTGTGAGCTCATGCTCTGTGTTCTCTCTCTCTCTCCTCTCTCTCTATTTCTCTCTCTCTCCTCTCTCTCAACTTCCTTTCAGAAAAGTGCATTAACATAATGTTGAGGGAGCTGTGAATTGGTCCAGCTGTCCTGGAAAATAATTTGGCATGATTCAAGAAAAGTGATTAAACTGTCCATATCAGTAATTCCATTGCTGGGCATGTACTCCAGGGAAATCAAAGACAGAAAGGTCCCATAGATATTAAAATGATCATAGCCAACCTCTCTGTGGTAACTTTATTAGAAATAAAGTGAGTGTCCATTAACTGGAGGAACAAACTGTGGTAAATGAATATAATGAAATGTTGTTTGTCTTTCTTTCTTGAAGAGGACCAATGACATCATGAAGATGACTTGCATATGAATTAGATTTAAGTGAGGCAGAGTTGTACAAAGTCATCAGCCTTACTCTCTCTTCCAGCATCTTTGAAGTCCAGTGTCAAGACAAAAATCAAGACAACTGGTGATGGGCTGGGATGCAGTGGCTGCCCTTGGCATCCTTCATGTCTGACCGGGCTCTAAGTTCTTCATAGCACCTTCTTCAGCCCCTTTAATGCTATTGGAACAAATTGTTCTTATCTACCCATTTTGCCAGGGAAAGTCTTCATGTGCTTGGGGTAGATATCACCTAACTCACAGATGGGTTTGAGGCCTGTCAGGTACACTCAACCTGGTTTAGCCTGTCTGCCAAGATGGTTTTATTGGGGTGTGGCTGCTGCACATGCTACAGCTTCATGGAGCCAAGGTGACAGATGAAACCATTGGGTGACAGGTAGACACCAAACATGGATGAGCAGTCTGGAAAAGGGCTTGACAAGCTCTCACATCAGAGGTACTAGTTCTCCCTGAACACCCCATACACCAGATTATGAATGGGCCATTAGAGCAAAAAATATGAAGAATTCAGAGCATAATGGGAAAGTATATAAATGGATGCAGAGAAAAGCAAAAAAGGAGAAAAAATACACAATGACTTCAATAATGTGTGAGAAATAACTCATTTGGACCTCTACTCTATTCCAATGAGTATTAATCAATTTGATACTTTACATAAATCATATAGGGATAATTAGATAAGAGTGGTTCTTATAGTAGGCCTCAAACTTTAATGTTCACTACTTGTTTACCAGTTATAAAGCTCACTTACTTAACCACAAGAATGCTGACCAAGATATCTCCTTCCTGTTTTGCTCAAATTCCATGTCCAAACCCAGCATGGGTAGACTGCCTTGATTCTTTGGAAAGTAATCCAACTTAACTGTGTGCTTCTAGACCGCTCTCTCTCGTCCAAGGTGAACAGGTGACCATCTTATGACTACTTAGTCACTGGAGATGACTATTGCCTTGCCTATATTTTGACCACTTAGTCAGTGGAGATGACCCTTGCTTTGCCCATCTTCTGACCACCCGTGCTGATGCATCATTTCTGGCTCTCCTGGAGAGTTGAGATCAAGGAATATCAACCAATGAGATTCTGTATTTTACCATGCCTCTTTTGCATGTTTGGCTATCAAATCCTATAAAAGTAAGGACCTGGGGAAAGAAGGCATGTCAGATCATGAGGAAGATATGAGGTCCACTTAATTAGAGGGAGCCATGGACCCTTTAATAAAGTGCTATTGGCTTGGAGCTCTGCCTCAGTGATTTTTCTTGCAGATTGGACAATTTTGGACCCCACAAATGTGAATGAAAATAATACTAAAATGTAACTCAACTCAAATTAAAGGCAATATCTAGTAACGAATCCAGTGGACAATAATGAGGGGGTAGACCAGATATAATAAATATCGTATCCTCTAGATAACAGAATTAGGCTCTATAAATAAATTTTGCTTAACCATTTTTCTTTGTTACACAAGCTTACATCTGCTTATCCAGTCTTAACCCAGCCACACATCCCCAATTCCTCTTGAACTAGATATCCAGTAGACATCTTAATTCAACATATCCAAATTTGAACTATCTTTTCCCCAAAGCCCTCTCTCCTTCCAAACTTACCTGTCTTTGGAGAGTTCCATCATCTTCCCAATCACCCAGACTAAGTACATAGGTGTCATCCTAAACTTCTCACTTTCTCTAAACTTCTATATCTAGTTTGTTGATAAGACCTGTCCATTTCATCTTTGCAATATCTCTCTACTATGCCCCCTTCTCTCTTCTGATACTACCACCACCCAGCAGAGGCCCTCATCATCTCATGCCTGGACAGTTGCAATAGTCTACTGGTTGATCTGCCTGCCACAAGTTTCTTCCCATTCTAGTCTATCTTCCACTAAGCTGTCAAAGTGATCTTCCAAAAGTGCAAATATGACCATCTCATCCCCCTATCCTTGCCCAATAAACTCCAGTGGCTCCCTATTATCTCCAGGATGAAATATAAAATCTTCTGTTTGACATGCAAAGCTCTTCATAACCTGACTCTAATTCATGATGCCATTTTAGTAATGATAGCAGTGCTTTTTAGCTAAAGAAGCCAAATTGCTGTGAATACCCTGACCATCACAGTAGTCACCAGAAGAGAGAGAAACTGAAAGAGGGAGGGATGGTATTAAACCTGTCCTGATTCTCATGGTGAGCTGAATAGTGGCTCTGGAACACCTGCTCCTGATTCATTCTATCTATACATCTATAGCTAGGTAGTTTAGCTGATTAGAGAAGATTAATGAGGTCAAGGTCATGAATTCAATTAAAGCATGCACTGTTTAGCTGTGCCCTATCATATGGCCACAGACTCTATTCATAACTTTGAGCAATCATCTACAAATAAAATTTGTGGCAGTTATTCAAGTAGGAAGAGAGAGAAGAGAGCAGGGATAGATCAGTGTAAATCTGTTGTGGGAATATGGGAATAACCTCTAATTGTATGACAGAACACTGCTACTTACATTCACTGATCTAGACTAATGTGTTTTATTTATTCTACCAAAGTTGTGCAATTAGCAAAGCCATGACAAGAAATTCTCACACCTGGAGAAGAGGGGAGAGGTATTCTTTATGGAGGTTGAAATCATGGTGAAAATTGAGTTGAGTGATGGATAAGGGAGAAGTGTTCCTAGAGATGGAAAGAGAGGTCATGGGAGCTATGGAGGCTGAGGAACTTGAGAGGAGAGGGTATTCTAAGGGTCAGGAACTCAGGTGAAGAAGAAAAATATTACCAGCACCTGAATGGATAGAGGGATACCAATCGGGATCTTCTAAGATTTGCAACAAAAATGTCAGCATATTCTAGTGTTCACCAAAGGCTGGAAAACAGAAAATTCTGATTGGATACTATTGGACAGCATAAAGAGAGGAAAGGAAGAAGAAATTATGCTCTAGATTAAATGATAGAATTTGGATCAGATCAGATTTTGGAAAATCCTGGTGAAAACAGGGGACAAAGATACTCCTCCCCCTCAACTTTTCTCTTTCCTTTACCCTAACATATCTTCATAGGAAGGGAGGGACACCAAAATATTTGGCATTTAGTGAGACTAAAAATAAGACTTTCAAATGAGACACTTCATAAAAACAGGTTGTGTAACATCCTGGCATTGACTCCATGGTGCCAAATGTCTTGGAATAAGGTTGGAACAAAATTTCTCCCGAACACATTGCATAAAGTGAAATATAGCAGTGAATAGGAACTGGGCAGACTGAAGACAGCAGTCCTCATGGTTGTAGGATACACTTTTACTGGTACACACAATTCTTGGGACACCCCAGGACCACCACCCCAACCCAGGGATGGTAATGATGAGCCTCTGGACAATCCTGGGGATGGGGTTCAAGTTGAGGCAGGCCCAGGGAACTCTTTTCCAAAGTGGAGTTAGTCCAGTTATTTGCACTAGGCCAAACTCAGGAATCTCATGTCAGTAAGTGCTACCATTTCTGCTTTCTAAATTTTTCTTTGTTTCATCCCCACTCTCCGTGTTCTCATTGCCCTTACCCTGGTCTGGATCTTCATCATTCCATGCCTGCATTAACACAAAACCCTCCAAGTTGGTTTCCTACATTCCTGGTTCAAACCTTTGAGATCTATTCTGCACACCAATACTATCCTAATATTCCTAAAACATTCCTTTCATTGCATCAGAAACCTATATGGACACTTGCTTATATAATACATCAAGTTCTCTCTACAGCTTTCGAATTCCTCCTTAAGCAAGACTCACCTACCTGTCCAAACCGATTTCCCACTATTATATAATGTGTGTGTTTTTAACTTTTATTTGTATGTGTATGTTTATGTATTTATCGATATTTATTCATTCTTGTAGTTACCAAAGCAATTCAGTCCAAGGAATATCTATGTGTCAATCATAGTGGATACAAAGAAAAATAAAAAAGTTCTTGCCTTCAAGGAGTTATAGTCTATTATTGAGATACAACATGAAAACAGAAATGTTTATGCATTTTGCCTCCACTGATGCAGCCCCAAACCCCTCCACATGTCAGCAAATAAAGTTTCATCTAATAAAATTCCTTACTCATTGCCAACCTTAGCCGGCTAAGCGTCTCCAAACTTAGGCTAATTACCAGAGTACTGTCTGCTCACCTTACTTCCGGGGCCTTCCCTCTGTTGATTATCTTCACTGTGTTCTGTATCTAGTTTTTTTGTTCATAGATATTTGGATGTCGTCTCCCCATGAACTCCTCGAAGGTAGAGGCTATTTCGTGCCTTTCTTTGTGTCCCTGGACCTTAGTACAATGCCTGGCACATAGCAGGCACTTAATAAAAAGCTATTAACTGACCAACAAGCCTTTGTTAATTTGGTAAGACCTTCCAGAACTTTAGCTTCCCTAATTAGAATGAAACGAGACAAGCTAGAACATTTAAGAGATAATGAAGGGGGACCTGCTAGGTGGCACAGTGAGTAGAGCACTAGCCCTGGAGTCAGGAGAGCCTGAGTTCAAATCCGGCCTCAGACGCTTGACACACTTGCTAGCTCTGTGACTTTGGGCAAGTCATTTAACCCCAATTGCCCTTCAAAAAAAGGCAAAAAATAAAAGAGTTAACGAAGGACATTTATTTAAGCATTAGGGAAGGAGGCAGCTAGATGGTATGGGCAGAATGCTGGACCTAGAGTAAGAAAAACTAGAATTCAAATGTGACCACAGTTACTTACTAGCTGTGTGACCCTGGGCAAGTCACTTAACTTCCGTCTGCCTCAGTTTCCTCATCTGTAAAATAAAGGTAATTATATCACCTACAACCCAGGGCTGTTGTAAGGATAAAATGAGGTGTTTGTGAAATACTTTACAATCCTGAAGGCTCTGTTCAGGGTTCGGCAAGGGCAAAATCTTACTATTTCTCTTCTTTTGAATTGAGCTAAGGATGGTTTTTACAATATTAATATTAATTATAATATTTAATTACAATATTTAAAAAATTTAATACAATATTTAAAAAATTAATAAAACATCCTTAGTTCCTTGGCTTTTTAAAAGCAGTAGTCTGCTTATCCCTGTATTATATAGAGCATAACCTCTGATAATTCAATATCACCTCCATGCCTAGGAAAGAAACATGACTTTATTGGAAACTACAATTAAAAAGGATTATGATAGAAGATTCTCAATGAATTTTTGTTAGTTGATTAATCCACAAAACCTCTTTTTGAATACTTCAACCACAGGCTCTGTAGGTGTTTTGATGCCTTCAAGTGGCTAAAACCAAACCAGAGTTTCCATCCCAAGGACTAGCACCCCAGTGATCCCTGAAACTCAATCCTCTGGCAGATAAGACCATCTTGACTTCAGTGATGATACACTAGGTTCATGCTAAGTCATTCTGAAAGGGAAATGTTGGAGTTCTAAAACTTCAGAAGTGACTCTAGGGCAGCGGTTCTCAACCTGTGGGTTATGTTCAATTTGTAACAATGAAAATACATCCTGCATATCAGATAGATTCATAATAATAGCAAAATTACAGTTATGAAGTAGCAACAAAAATAATTTTGTGGTTGGGGGTCACTACAACATGAGGAATTGTATTACAGGGTCACAGCATGAGGAAGGTTGAGAACCACTGCTCTAGGGTCTTAGGAGAGGCTCTGTAGTCCAACAGGGACATTGGCATTAATACCAGACTAACTAGAAAGGAGCTGTTCCATCGTCTGTCAATTTGGGCTACAATTAACAACCCACGGAAAAGTACTGAAACCTGCAAATTAGCCCTGTACAGGCTCATTTTGGATCCACCAATTTAATAAATTTGTGTGCAACAGACTTTTAAAGTAGTGATAAAGTTACAAAGAGGCTAATTTATCCAGGGTCTTTCTGCAAAGTTTTATTCCTGTCGATGTGGATGAAGCAGCCAATTTAAGTTCTTTAAATGGAATAGTTCATTTCCATTCAATCCAATAATTATTTATTGAAGACCAGCTCTATGCCCTATAACTACTAGGTGCTAACACACATTCACATTGACTTTGTGATCCTGCATTATTACAAAGAGAACTGAAAACTGTTCATAAGAGGACTGTTTCATAGGGAGAAGATCATAGCTATATTGTCTTCTTTTCCAGTTACAGAACAAAAGAGTTTTTGGCGAAAGCATTAAAAAAATATGAAAGTGAAATATGTTTATTCTTGCAGAATAAGGGCTATATACACAGCAGCCAGAAATAAGTATAATGCTACCTTATATTTATAGTCTTCAAAGTGGTTTCACTTGTTTTGAAAAGGGAGGAGATAGGAATGTGAATACCAGGCTGGACCCAAACTAATTCTGTGACCACAGGCAAATCATCATTATCATCATCATCATCCTCAAGCATTTATATAGAATTTTAAGGTTCATCACTCTACATACATTAATCCCATTTAATTATGTAACTTGTCAGTGCCTTATAAACCATAAAAGAATACATCAATGTAATTAGCTATTATATTATCTATCCAGAACCTTATTTGTTTTTCACAACACTTTTGAAAGCTTCCCTCATCACCTCATTCCAGAGATATTATGGAAGACGAAATTCAAAGAAGTGATTTGCCTGTATCCATGTAACTAGCCAAGTCATTTTGCTGTTGTTCAGTTTTTTCAGTCTTGTCCAACTCTTCTTGACTCCATTTAGGGTTTTCTTGGCAGAGATACTGGAATGTTTTGCCATTTCCTTCTCCAGCTCCTTTTATAGATGAGGGAAACTAAGGCAACCAGGGTTAAGTGACTTGCCCAGAATCACACAGCTAATAAATGTCTGAGGCCAGATTGGAGCTCATGTTTTCCTGACTCCGGGCCCAGCACTCCACTGTACCACTTAACTTTCCCAAAGCTGATTCAGGGTTATTGTGTAATGGAAAGGGTTTGAAAATGGCAGTCAAAAACCTGTCACTGTCACTTATGATAGGTATGATCCTCCCTGAGTTTCATTTACTTCATCTCCAAATATCAAATATTACCAATCCTAAATATATCTCATTTTCTCTAAAGATCCAAAAAAAATTAATATAATCATTGACATTTATGCATCAAGTATTCATTATCTCACTTAAATCATACAGCAACCCTAAGAGGTAAATCCTGACAGTTTTAGCCCAGTTTTATAGATCAGAAAACTACGGCTTTTAAAGAAACTTTCTTACTCATGGCAATGTAGCTAGTCTAGGTCAATGGAGGGACTTGAACCCACATGTTCTTCACCTGAAGTCCCATGTATTGTCCACCATGCCATACTGCCTCTCCTAATATGGGAAACTGCTTTGAAAACTGAGATCCTGTACATACATAAAGTAGTATAACCTATATTCTCGTGTCCTAAACTATGGGATTACAGGGACCAGATTTTATTTTTGGGACAAATCCCTTTGGCTCATTTCCACCCACATGAAGTTTCCCCTGGGAATCTCAGAATACAGTTTTGTCTAGGTCTCCATAGATGTTGGTAAAGGACCACCCAGCTCCTGTGTAATAACAATATATATTGGGTTCTGGAAAAACACACACACACAACAATAACAACATATAGGACTCATAATAGCTCAATCATAATCTACAATTTTCTTCTCTCTCTGGTAAGTCCTGCCTTCCTCTCTCCCCTAAGACCTATATAGCTCTTACAGTTCTTCAGAATCATAACATCACAGTATCAATGTGAATGCATGCTACCACCCAGCAGCTGTAAGGCATATAGTTGGTCCTCAATAAATAATTACTGGATTGAATGGAAATTATTTTTCCAACTGAAGAATTTGAATGGGCCAGTTCTTTCATATTGGCAGAAATAAAACTGCCAAAAGATAATGAAGTTTGGATACCTCTCAGAAGAGAAATGAAATTGTTTTTCCTTAGAGGCAACCTACCAGCATTCCAGTAGATCCCTTACTCACCCTAGAGATGCATAAGGCCTCTAGCATCATGACACTGCCCTGATGCCTCTCAGAAGGAAACAAGCGTACAGTTGTAAAAGAGGTAAACCCCCTCCCATCAGACCTATACCTTCTTAGTAATTCACGGTAGTAATAACAGACTGTCAAGATTTTTGCACCATGTTGTGTCCCTTGCTACTCCTCCAGTTATGGGACCATGTACATAATTCTCTTATTCCCAGGAATCTATTATTAAATTCCCCTCCTCGACTGAAGCAAAACTAGCTGTCATTCTCTTTCATGTCTGGTTTTGGTTTTTTTTTTTTTTTTTTTTTT
>CM053586.1:65881408-65898166 GCA_028646515.1 Pseudochirops corinnae | reverse complement strand
ATCCAGGAACTCTCGCCTCTTGCTCATGTGGTTTCCATTTCTTGAGATCCAACCATATCTCCTTGACTAAGTTCAGAAACTCTTACTCCCCCAACACTGCAATGCCTTGAAACTATCTCTTGGGCAGGGAAATTCTGCTGCTGCCTTTTCCTGGCTAGCAGTGGTGGGGCTGAGAGTGGTTGTTACACTTACCAGTGTAAGTCATCCAGACAAGTTCCCCAAAAAACTAACTCTTCTCTTAGGCATCTAATCTCTGATCCAAACTCAGCTCTCACTTGATCCCCCTAAAAAAGGGTTGCTACAGGTCTACTGTCTCTCTTTTACAGGCCTAGTACAAAGGGTTGGCTTTGACTCATAACAGCTTGAGTTAATCAATTCATCCCTCATTTCTGAAATTTAAGGAAGTGTCCAGGAGCTGACAATGGACATGTTCACACCCAACACAGAAAGACAGTAGTACCTTGCTGTCACTTCAGCAAGTTGATCTGGCAACTCCCCTGATCCACCCTCCCAAATAATGTTACTAGTAATCTGAAAAGAGGGTGAGCTCTTCAGTCTCCTTAACTTCACAGTATATACACACATCCTTATGCAAACACAGCACTGATGTCATTCCTTTACCTTTGACCTCATTTGACTCTATTCCTCTATTGGTGGGAGGAGAAGGATCAAGTTGCCTCTGTGGAAATCTGCTTATATTTTGTGTCTCTTTTATGAACTTACATTCCCTTTGTAAATGGATTTGTATGGCATAATTTATTGTCCTACATTGTAAGATTCTAAAAGGCAAAGACATAAGAGCTGCATGGAAATTTAGGGGCTCTCAGGTCCTCCCCCTTCACCTTATAATTGAGGAGATTGATATTCAGAGAAATTTTGACTTACCCAAAGTCACACAGCTATCCAGATACAATGACAGAGCTAAGATTCAAACTCAGGCCTTGAGCCTCCTTACCCTGCACCAGGCAGTTAAATAGAGTAATAGACCTGGAATTAAGAAGACCAGAATTCAAATCTAACCTCAGACATGTATGCATTGTGTCACCCTGTACAAGTCACTTAACCTCTATCTGCCTCAATTTGTACATCTGTAAAGTGGGGGTAAAATAGCTCCTGCCTTTAGTACTTCTCAGTTCTTGGCACGCAGTAGTAATTTAATCCACGTTCACTGTTTATTGACTACATTCCAGGGAGGAATAATCTTTGTCATGAAATAAATTTTGCAAAACACCTTGCAAACTTTAAAGCACTATAATGGCTAGCTATTATTTTTTTTTTATCATCGTACCACATTGCATCAGTAAGATTAAAACTATGATATTGTATCTGTTTGTTATTTCATTTTTGTATACCTTACCTGGACAGAGCCTTAGAATATAGTGTCATAGATTTAGAGGCAGAAAAGACCTCAGAGGACACGCAGGCTATTATCCAGGAATTTGCCTGTTCTTTATCCAGAAACTTAAGGTTCAAGAAGTCCAATCCCCTCATTTTGTAGATGAGGAAACTGAAGCCTAGAGAGGTTGAATGACTTGACCAGTTTGAGCTCCATGGGTAGTTAGTGGTCCAGGTAGGATTCGAATTCATGTCGAAATCCAGTACTCTTTACATGGCACCATTCTGCTCAATAAGATTATTCCTTAATTTCTATTTTGTATCCCCCCTCCAGAACAAACCTATTCCTTTTTCTCCTGGACCTTGTGTCTCCCCAGTACACCTGTTAGTTTTCCAAATTTAAATGTCTCTCTTACTTTTTTTCCATGATAGGTATGGAATAAATAAATATATGTGAAACTCTGGAAGAATGGGTGAATAAATAGAATAAAAACCTGATAGTCTTTCAAGTCAAAGTCACCACCCCCCCTCCACAGTTATGTCTCTGACACTTTCTTTCTTCCCTTTTTCTTCATAATTAAACTCCAGCCCTGCCTCACACCAGCCCACGTAGCCATGGAGAGAGATAGCACTCTCTCCTTCCACGTGAAAGTACCATGGAACAGTCTTAGGACTCAGTGAAACAAAACACAAAAGCTGCCCAAAAGTTCTCTGGGTCTTGGGAAGGCCCATCCTCAGGTGCCACAGAATCCCATGGAAGCTGGGAAAGAAGGAGCTGGGACAGCTGCATCTGCTCTCTCCAGCCCACACACCCCAGTTCTCTGCTGCTCTGGGCTTCCCAAATGGAAACAGATAAATTGGAAAGGGTACAACTCCCTAAGCCAGGGTGGTAGAAAGAGAGAAACAAAACCACCATGTTGTGAGAGAAATAGCAGTGTTGCCATGAGATTTCTCCCCAATGGCCTTGGGCATCACTACTACCAGGTGACAAGTCTCAGATTCCATTAAGGTGGTATCTGTTATCATGGGAAACTAAGGATGCCCTTACTTGAGTAAGACTGAGACTGACATCACCTTTCAAGCTGTTTCCATGGGCTAGAGTGTGTGAGGTCTTTCTTCCAAACTCAGCTTGTAATTATAGGACTGTGAGCCAAAGTACTCATATGCTCAGCTCAGGCTCTAGCCCCCACTTTCTTTGGGTATTAAAAGTATTATTTTCCCAGACAGTGCTAGGCTATTTGAGGAAGCCTGAAGATTACATGGAATTCATTTTTTTTGCACTTACTCAGCAAGAAAATAAATCACATTTTCAGACCTGTTTGAATTCCAAAAATGTTTCTCTCAACTATTCCTATCAGTCTATATTGGAGGATTTAAGTAGAGTAATGGTGGGAGTCTGATGATCTGCTAGGAAAATTTCTGGCATTTGGCCAGGCCTGGGTCTTCTCTAGTCAGATCCTTTCTTCCCTTTGAGGGATCACATTCTTACTTTTCTTCTTCCATGCACTAAACCAAGTGAGATCAGCAATCAATACATTTAAATGATTTCATCTGGATGGAAGAGGACCTTGAATGCATGTGGATAAGAATTCTGATGGGCAAATGTTTAACCAAATAAACCTCTGGAGAGGGCATGTGGAAGTCAAAACCCAGGATCTAGGATTCAACTTTCCAGTCACGTCCAGAGGCATCAGAGAGATCGCCTTGGTGATGACATTCAGCTTCAATCCAACAAGCATTGATTGAACTCCTACTACACGAAAGGCACTATGCTAGGTACTTGGGTGGGCTGGGGTGGGGGTGGACAAGCACTGTAATTTGAGATAGAAGCAAAGAAGTGCCTACTGTGTTCCAGGCACTGTCTTAAGCCCTTTACAAATATTATCTCATGTGATCCTCCCAACAACCCTGAGAGGTAGGTACTTTTATTATCCCCATTTTAGGGTTGGGGAAACTGAGGCAGAGAGCGATTAAGTAACTTTCCCAGGGTCACACAGCTAGTAAGTATGTGTGCCTGGATTTGAATTGAGTTCTTTTTGACTCCAGGCCCAGTGTGCTATCTTCTAGAACATCAGCTGCATTTAATTAAGGAGCTGACAACCTACTGGGACAATAACAAGATAATATAGTTTAAGCTGGAAGGAACATTAGAGTCACATCATCCAATTTCCTCACTTTAGAGAGGAAATTGAGGCCCCCAAAGCCTAAATGAATTATATAAGGCCTCATAGTCATTAAGTAGAAGACTCAGGATTTGAATTTGGAATTCTCTGACTTCAAAGCCATCACTGTTTCCACAACACCCAGTTGTCCGCCCAGTAGATATTTGCACACATGTATTATACTTGTATACAGATTAGGGCTGAAGAGGCAAGGATGCAGAGAAGGACTTTGAATAAAGAATATTTTCCAGTTTGGACGGCACTATATGAATTGTGTAAGGGAATAGCAGAGGAAAGAAATGTTTGGAAGTAAAAGAGTCTTAGAACCCTGTTCAATTCATGATTTTGCCTGACAGATTGCCTTTAGATTTTCCAAAACCTGATGGGGCCATCACTTCTTCTAAGGAATATCCTTGTTTTTTCCTCCTCAGTCATCTTCACTTCCATTGTCCAGTAGCATCCAATTGGATTTGTTGGGTTCCAACCTTCAATGAACATTAGACCATATTTGCATTCAAGGGACTGCTTGGTGAGAGGATGGATTTTTGCAGAAACAAGGAAAGTTCACCTCTAAGGCTTGAATGGTAGGTTGACAAAGTAAGGTTAGAAAAAAGGTCAATCCTCCAAACAAACTGGTTTTGCTGATTCTATTCAGAGAGTTCCAAGATCCAAACTGGACCATATTAAAGAAATGATGCCACCTGCTAACTGAACCCCATCTCCCAAAGTCAGGCACCAACTTCTATGGGATCATTGGAATTCAGCTGTGTTTCACAAAGCCAGCTTTAGATTTGATTTAAATCACCTGCCCCACATCCAATCCATTGCAGTGTAAGAGTATTAAGGCTCTACCATAACATCAGCAATAAAGAGACAGTGTCATATCACTGGAAAAAATTCTAGACTTGGAATCAGAATAGTTTGCCTCTAACATTTGTGTGACCTTGGACAAGTCATCTACCTTCTCTTCAATTCTACTTCTATAAAATTGCATCATCTGCCTCATGTAAAGAAAATATTTCACAAAACTAAAAATAAGCCCTCCAAAAGGTGAACTGCTATAATCATTTTTGTAAAGGCAGGTAGGTGATGTAGTAGACAGAGTGATCTGATTCCAAATCATGCCTCAGAAACTTTTTGTCTGGATTAATCTGAGCGAATCACTTTAAGCTCTCATCCTTGGTTTCCTCATCTATAAAATGAGAGTAATAATATTACTCCTTAGGGTTGCACTGAGGACTAGTCGAGATCACAGGTAAAGTACTTTGCAAACCTTAAAATGGTAAGTAAGTACTTTTTGAAGTTCAGTTATTTTTTCAGTCGTGTCCAACTCTTCATGACCCCATTTGGGGTTTTCATGGCAATGATACTGGAGTGGTTTGCCATTTCCTTCTCCAGCTCATTCTACAGATGAGGAAACTGAAGCAAACAGGGTTAAGTGACTTGCCCAGGGTCACACAGTGTGTCTGAGGCCAGATTTGAACTTAGGAAGATAAGAATAGACCCGGCACTCTCTCTAGTGTGCCCCCTAGCAGTCCCTATGTAAGTGCTAGCTATTATTATTATTATCAAAACTAAATGAGCAAAGAACAGATAAAGGAAGATACCTCTACTCCTTACCTTTGCAGAGGTGGGAGTCTACAGATTTGAAACATTACATGTATTTTCAGATTTTATTGGTTTTCATTGACTTTGCTGATTGGTTGGGATTTTTTTCCCCTGTTCTTTTTCCTTTAAAAATATTCTTTGTTAGGGGCAGCTAGATGGCACAGTGAATAGAGTACCAGCCCTGGAGTCAGGAGGACCTGAGTTCGAATTTGACCTCAGACACTTAACACTTACTAGCCATGTGACCTTGGGCAAGTCACTTAACCCCAATTGCCTTACCTTCTCCCTTCAAAGAAAAAAAACTCCTTAAGTCACTATTTGAAGTGAGCTTAAGCTACTATATAAAATAACTCATTATATAAAATTAAGTCACTATATCAAATCATTATCATTTTAAGGCAGTTGATGGTCTTCCATTATTTTGTATGTCAGAAGATAGTAACTCTGCCTGATCACTGTGTGCTCAGCACTTCCCTAGGTGTGGCTATGGAGGGTGGAGTGCAGAATAAATCAGGGGCTTTTTATCCATTTGAGAATAGGGCATGGTCTGGATTGTACAGGAGATGGGGTGGAGTAGAGTGAGGAATTTTTTTGTTTTTTTGGTTTTTTTTAAGTGACTTTACTTATTTCCATTCTACTATTGAGAATCCAGAGTTCTCACTTTGGAAAAGATTCCAGTTCTTTCTGCTCAACTTAAAGACGGTAATAAATCACCAGTTATAGAAGGGTCCTGTTGGCCTCTCGTTGGAATTTATGCTTTTAATGAATGTTTTTTTTCTGGCTCACCATGTGGAAGCAGTTGTTTTTCTTCCTCAGTGTATCTGTTTAGCCTTTCTCCCATCCCGAATCAGTCCTACGGGAGGCCCCTGGTGGGGTGCCCCAGCATTCCTTGGTATGCCTGCCTATCCACTCCCCCTTTTGGCCTTACTCTCTTCCAATCCCCTCAGCACCACTCAAAAACCACTAATCAGCCCAAGAGGATATTTCAAACAACCAATAAACTTGTCTACACCAATAATTAACACTCCAAGCTTTATCTGTAGCCTAATGAGTCTATATTGATATATAGGCATTTTATCATTTTCAGAGTTTCTGCCATTTCCTCTGGGATAGCGTTTATGGTTGTAATAAGATTTTTATACCAGCTGGGAAGCTTCAGGTACCACAGGTATTGAAAAGTGGATTTATACCCACCTCCAACTTAAACAAAAGCAGAACTGACTGCCTCAAGACCCTCCTGTCAATAAAATTCAGCCAGCATTTTCTTAAAGGATTTTGCCTCAATATGAGAGTTTAAACTGGAATGTGATAAATCTTTTTACCTTAAATTCAGGTGTCTTAAATTAACGACACCATGTGTTTTCATTTAATTCAAGTTTCACTAACCTAGCACTCAAGGGCCACCAACAAGTGTCAAGGACTTAAAACTTGGACAACTTTCTTTCCCATCCATGAAGACTTTATTTTTTTTTCTCACTGTTTCCATGATAAGTTCCTGGCTTTGTGTTTTAAAATACCATAGGCACTGAAGGATAACTTGCTACTAACAGACTTGTGGAATTTGAATGTAGAAAGGAATGAATGATTACCTGAAATGCAACTATCAGTGCTATGCAAAAAAAAAAAAAAAGTGAGGGGGGCGTGATTGGGGGAACCCATTCAGTTATAGCAGCTGCCCAGGTGCCAGCAGGCTGAAAGTGGGTAGAAAAAAAGGATTAGAACAATGATGGACTTAGGGAGTATAGGGAGATTTTAGGAATATAAAGACACATGGAATCCCTCTTTCAATCCAGTATAGAAGGTGTACTGCTTCCATCCAACCCCAGTCCCTAACGCCATTTCTTCATCTCACCCAGTAGAGTAAATTCCTTGAGAGTAGGGATTGTTTCATTTTTTTGTTTTTAATTTATACTCCTAGAGGACTAGTATTATGCCTGGCACATCATAGGAGCTTAATAAATGCTTGTTAATTGATTGATCAAATGCTCACAAGAAAGTCAGAGAAGGGGTATTCTACCAGAGCTATCCCTTTCCTGACAGACAGCCATTGGGTCATAAGAAACCTTTGGAAAAGTGTGGAATTCTTAATGCAGAATTGAAGCTGCTTTAAGTCTGATTTTCATAGATCTCTTTGTCTTTGCCTCTCCTTTGTCCCATAACAATCTACCTTGTATCACACTCAGTTTATATTCATTCCCATCTCTGTGCTGGGTAGCTCAGAGGTGCAGTAGATAGAGCGCCAGGTCTAGAGCCAGCAAGACTCAACTTCATGAGTTCAAATCGGGCCTCAGACACTTCTACCTGTGTGACCCTGGACAAGTCACAACTCCATTTCCCTCAATTTCCTCATCTGTAAATGAGCTGGAGAAGGAAATGGCAAACCACTCCAGTATCTCTGTCAAGAAAACCCCAAATGGGATCGTGAAGAATCTGAAACAACTCAACAATAACAAATCTCTATGCTGCTTAGTGTAAGTTCCTTAAGAGCAAAGACTGTGGCTGTATTTTGTCATTACATATCACCCAGGACCTATTCCAGTGTCTTGGTTGTAGTGTATGCTTAACAAATACTTATGGAATTGACTGAAATGGAATGGAGGCAAGTTAAGCCAAATCCTGTCCTTCAAGGATGGGCCTTTGATGAGGTAGCAAGGCACAGCCTCAGACTCCAAACCAGAAGGCCTAGGCTACAGTCCTGTTCCCAACATCTCTATGAAGAGGAAACTTTATGCTTTCGGTGACTGTACATTGGAGGGATCTAACAAAAAAAACCCTCAGATTTGTTGGAGCATATGCACTTTTTGCCTTTGTTTGGCTTAGTAGTATTGACTCTCTAATGCTTCATATGACCATTAGGCAGTGTGGTATAAGAGGATAGACTCTAGATTTTAGACTTGGAAAGACTTGGATTTGAATCCTGCTCCTAACCATAAGATCATTGATTTGGATCTAAAAGAGACCTTAGAGACCATCTAGTCCAACAGAAAATAGAGGTACAGAGTTGGTGAACATCTTGGGGCTTGGCTAAAGTGATAGGGAGGGGTCAAAGATGGTTTTAAGCCTCAATTTTTCATAGAACGTTTTGTCTCCATCTCTTTGTCCCAATTACAGGATTCTGTATTTTATGGAGGCCTTCCTCGAGGGTCAAGGGTAAGATCTATCGACCAATGAAATTCTGTATTTTTAGTTTGCTTCAGCTGTATTGTCTGGGTATCAGCCTCTGGGCATCAAGCTAAGGTCCGGAAGGAAAGGGGCATCTCACATCACGAGGAAGACCTGAGGTCCACTTCGTTAGAGGGGGTCATGGACCCTATAATAAAGTGTCATTGGCTCAGAGCTCTGCCTCAGTTTCTTTTATTGTAGTTTGGACAGTTTTTAACCCCATAATAGGGGCCATTCCTACAAAGGGTTGGCTATCCTTCCTGCCCCTTGTTTGATCAGTGGCACAGATATCACCATTTTTTAAGGCTACACTCAGATCGCTCTCTGAGACCCATCATTAGCCTTTGGGAATCACAGTAGATAACTTTTACCTCTGGCAGCTAACAAAAGCTCCAATGTGGCATCTTCTTTCCATTGTTTTCGTATATCAGCCTTCTTGCCTCTTTTCATCCCCTTCAGGGTTGGGATCAGCAGCAATCTGGGAAGTCTGTCCCCTGAGTCAAGTCCAAAATTCCCCAGAGCTTGGGGAATGCAGAGCCAGCTAGAAGCTCCCTGACTTCTTCCCCGAACCACAAGCCTCTGTGGGCAGGCCCAAAAGATAGGGCTTCATTCATAAAGTACTTTGAAAAATTAATGCATTTCTATAAATGTCAGCCGTTGTTATTATTGCTGTTAGCCTTCAGCAGCCAAGTCACACATTTACATTTCTTTGTCAAAACTACATTGTTATAAAAATTGTCCTACTACAAGGAAAATGTAGGCCTGCAGTAACAGATGCTGAGAAACAAAAGCGGTGTGAATTCTCACTTGCCATATGCTTCGGGCCTCAGGGTTCTAGATTTTCCCTAAGACAGGCCCCTTGAAGCAGAAAGCTGACGTCAGTCAGAGAAAATAATCAAACCTGAAAGTGGTGGAGGGGCTGGTAGAGTGCAGGTGGGGAAAAGTTTATTGGATTTAGATCCAGAAAGGACCTAAAAAGTCATCCAGTCCAGTGTCCTCATCCTACCCCCAGTCAGACTGAATGAATGGATGACAAGCACTGCTGAGCATTTACTGTGTGCCAAGCACTGTGTCACTTGGGTGACTTTTCCAGCTTCATACCCCTAATTGGGAGCATAGCAAGGATTCAAATTCAGGTCCTCTGAGATTCCATGTCCCAAGGTCAATATATTTCCCTGACCATCCTTCTCATTTTACAGAGTTAGGAATCTCGGAAGCAAGTAGTAAAACTAATATATAATCCCAGGTCTTTAGATACCTAGTTTAGTACTGTTTCTAACACACCACAATGCTTTCTGGATGAAGACAGACAAAAGAAAGGTTTTTCCAGCTCCATAAACTTTAGGATCATACCTAATTCATATTTTCTATGGTTAGTAGATGACTAACAAGCCTGAGGGAACCTAGGTAGTACAGCAGATAGAGAGAGCACTGGGCTTGGAATCAGGAAGACTCATCCTCATGAGTTCAAATCCAGCCTCAGACACTTCCTAGCTGTGTGATCCTGGGAAAGGCATTTAACCCTGTTTGCCTCAATTTCCACATCTATAAAATGTTCAACTCAGGTCTTCCTGACTCTGGGCCTGGTTCCTGTATCAACTGTTTCACCTAACTGTCCTATGTTGACTTTATGAAAATCACTTTAACAGCTGTGTAGAAAATATATTGAAGGAGAGATTTGAGGCAGAGAGAAGAATTAAGAGGCTCTTAGCAGTAACCTAGTTGAGAAGTGATGAGGAGCTGAATTAAGATAGTACCTGCACTTGGAGGGAGAAAAGGTTGAATGAAAAAGATGTTGCAGTTAGAAGTGGCAAGATCTGGCACCTTATTGTATATGTGGGCTTGTAAGAGTGAAAGAAATCAGTAACTCCAGGGTTGTGAACACAGGAGACTGGGAAGATGGTTAAGCCTTTGGTAGAAATAGGGACATTTGGAAGAGGGGTCGGTTTGAGGGGGAAGATAATGAATTTAGTTTTGAACATATTGAATTTGAGAAATTTCCAGGGTAGCTAGTTTGAAACGACCAATAGGCAGTTAGTGATTTGATACTGAAACTCAGCAAGAGACTGGAGCTGATTATATAGAACAGGGGTGAGAGCAAGACTGGGAATGAGTTGGAGGGGGTTTGGCTGTTTGGGGTCAACCCAGCCTCATCATTTGACCCCAGAGCCCAAACAACTTCCTGACTTTGATAGAGCCAGCAGCTGAGTTCAGGGATGGTCTCAGAATCCATCTGACACTCCTTCCCAGCCTCCTCCCTGTATTGGCAGATCCTTCTGTTCTTTCTCTGGAGGTGAATTGTACTTGCACTTGTCCGGGAGGAGTAGCTGCCAGAAAGCCCCATCTTTGTGTTCTTTATTCGTAACTCTTATAATCGTAGTAGAAAACATGTATGTTTCTTTAAAAAGCCATTCCTGGCAATTCTCTGGGTGACTTCTATACCTCCCTGAGCTTTTATGTGAGACCGATAAGGGAGTTCTCAAGCAAAGCTTTCCCTTTATTGTTGCTCAGAAGTAGCTGTGGATTTCTTTCAGAAGGTTCCCCAAACAGGCAGCTGGAAGAAGCTGCTGTCTGTTCAGCAGCAGGGGCATCCTGGCACCTGGCATCATGGCCCCAACCTTGCCTCGTTAAGGCACAAAGCACTGACAGGCTGTTTAGGGAAGATAGCATACTGAGTATCTTCTAATGCAAAGACATGCAGGGGGTGCATTTAATAAGCCATTAAGGCAACACCCTGTTAACTCTAAGTGCTAGAGAACATCTGGTCTGTTTTCCCTCTAGACCCTGGGCTGGCTTGTTTTCATTTCTTTGTGTTATAACCTTAAAACTGTCCCTTTGCCAAGCATTTGGAGAAGCCCTGCAGTGAATTAAAGAACAGTGCATAAATAAATTGAATTAGCTTACACTTAATTCAGCTAGGGTCTGTAAAATATAATTTGGTCTGTGCTGGTGAATGGGTGCTTACACTTGGCTCTTGGCAGTGGTCTTGGATTTGGTCACAGACACTGATGGGTATAGTGGGGAGAGGGGGTAGGATATACACATCGTGGAAATGGAGGTGCCCTGATACTGTATTTGTGACACCTATGGAAGCAATGTGCAGTCTTTCTCAGACAGAATTTCATAGTTTGATTCATAAAAAAAAAATTGTTTATGTATCCCTAGTGCCTGGCACGTAGGCACCAATTAATTAATGAATCGATTGTTTATTGTAGTTTATTTCCTTTATAGTAATTCCCCATAAATATGGACTTCAGCTCCTTTCTATCAGTGAAAAATACCTATTGAATGAGGTCATTCATTCATTCATTCAACATTAATAAGAATGCATTGTAGGCACGATGTAGGGGAAAACACAAGATGAGGGTAAGACACAATCTCTGCCTTCATGGAGCCTACAAGTCTGGTAGACCAATGAGACACCGACATAAATAATCATTGAAAGATACTACTCCTTGTGTGTTTTGGTTGCTGAAGGGGGATGAAAAATAATATTTGTATAAGGAACACTGATAAAATCAGCTTGAGAAGAAACATAACCCAGAGAGAAAGAGTGAGTGGTCATATCCAAAAAAGGATAATAATACCAGATTTCAAACATAAGAAGTGACTAAGAATGTGTGGAAATATTGAAGAAAGAAAGAAGAACAAATTTATAAGGAAATATAATAAGCTCAATGTGGGACAAGCTAAATATGAAACACTGATGGGACAGACAAGTGGAAATATCCTATAGGTAGATGGAGAAGTAGATTTGAAAGTCAGTTGCACAGAGGTGACAGATGAAAGAGAGGGACAACATGGCATAGTAGGTATCATACTGGACTTGGAGTCACATAGACTTCAGTTCAATTTTTACTTCTCACTTACTGTTTAGCCATGGTCAATTACTAGGAAAGCTTCTAGATTATCCCCATTGCAGATAATTTTGCTGATGGTTTTCTATAGAGTCTTCTTATGATTTTAAGAAAAGCTCCATTTATTCCTATATTCTCTAGTGTTTTTATTAAGAATGGGTGCTCTATTTTGTCAAAACTTTTTTTGCATCTGTTGAGATAATCATATAACTTCTGTTGGTTTTCTTATTTATATGATCCATTATGCTAAGAGTTTTCCTAATATTGAACCAGCCCCACATTCCTGGTATAATCCTACCCAATCATAGTGAATTATCCTGGTGATCACTTGCTGTAATCTCTTTGCTAATATTTTATTGAAAATTTTTGCATCAATATTCATTAGGGAAATTGGTCTATAATTTTCTTTCTTTGCTTTGGCTCTTCCTAATTTAGGTATCAGCACCATATTTATGTCATTAGGGAATTTGGTAGGACTCCTTCTTTGCCTATTTTGCCAAATAGTTTATATAGTATTGGGATTAATTTTTCTTTAAATGTTTGGTAGAATTCACCTGTAAATCCATCTGACCCTGGTGATCTTAAGGAATTCACTGATGGCTTGTTCAATTTTTTTTTTAATGAGGTTAAGTATTTTATTTCCTCTTCTGTTAATCTGAACAATTTATATTTTTGTAAATATTCATCTATTTCACTTAGATTGTCAGATGTATTGGCGTATAGGTGGACAAAATAGCTCCTAATAGTTGCTTTAATTTCCCCTTAATTGTAATGAATTCACCCTTTTCATTTTTGATACTGGTAAATTGGTTTTCTTCTTTCTTTTTTTTAATCAAATAAACCAAAGTTTGATCTGGGTTTTGTTTTTTTTTCCTGCAAAAGCAGCTCTTAGTTTTATTTATTAGGTCAATAGTTTTCTTACTTTCAATCTTATTAATCTCTCCTTTGATTTCCAGAATTTCTAATTTGGTGTTTAATTGGGGATTTTTAATTTGTTCTTTTTCTAGCTTTTTTAATTGCATGCCCAATTCATTGACCTGCTTTTTCTCTTTTTATTCACATAAGCATTTAAAGATATAAATTTCCTTTAAGTACTGCTTTGATTGTACTCTGTTAATTTTGGTATGTTGTCCCATTATATCACTCTTTGATGAAATTATTGATTTTTTTTCTATTATTTGTCGTTTGACCTACTCATTCTTGAGGATTAGATTATTTAGTTTCAATTAATTTTTAATCTATCTTTACATGGCACTTTATTACATGTAATTTTTATTGCATCATGATCTGTAAAGGATATATTTAATCTTTCTGTATTTGATTGTGAGATTTTTATGCCCTAATACATAGTCATTTTTTGTGTAGGTACCATGTCCCACTGACAAAAAGGTATATTCCTTTCTATCCCCACTCAGTTTTCCCCAGAAGTCTCTCAAATCTAAGTTTTCTAAAATCCTATTCACCTCCATAACTTCTTTCTTGTTTATTTGGTGGTTAGATTTGTCTAATTATGAAAGGAGGAAGTTGAGGTCTCCCACTGGTATAGTTTTGCTGTCTATTTCTTCCTGTAACTCACTTAATTTTTCCTCTAAGAATTTGGAGGCCATACCACTTGGTGCACATATGTTTAGTTTTGATATTATTACTTCATTGTCTATGGTACCTTTTAGGAAGATGTAATTTCCCTTCTTGTCTCTTTTAATTAGATCTATTTTTGCTTTTACTTTATGTGAGAACAGAATTGCTACCACTGCTTTTTTTTTTGCTTCAGCTGAAGCATAATATATTCTTCTCCTGTCTTTTACCTTTATTCTGTGTGTCTCTCTTTTAAACATGTTTCTTGTAAAAAACATATTGTAGGGTTCTGGTTTTTAATCCACTTTACTATTTGCTTCTGTTTTTGTTTTATGTTCATCCCATTCCCCTTTCCCCTTCACGGTTATAATTATGTGTTTCCCCCATCCTATTTTCCTCCTGTTTATACTTTTCCTTCTTTCTCTCTCCCTTTCTGTCTCTCTGTCACTTTCTCTGTTTCTCTCTTTCTGTCTCTATGTCTCTGTCTCTCTGTGTGTGTCTCTCTCTCCACTTTAACCCTGTTTCTCCTCACCAATGTTTTGCTTCCTGACCATTACTTCCCTCAATCTGCCCTTCTTTTTTCAGCCCTTTCCCCCTTTTCCTTTGCCCTTTCCCTCCTACTTCCCCATAGGGTAAGATAGATTTCTTTACCCATCTGAGTGTGTATATTATTCCCTCTCTGAACCAAATCCAATGAGAGCGAGATTCAAACAATGCTCACCCCATTCCTTCTTTCACTCTACTGTAAGAGGTCTTTCATGCCTCTTCATGTGATATAATTTACCTCATTCTGCCTCTCCCTTTCCTCTCCCCCAGTTCAATTCCTTTTTTCACCCCTTAATAATTTTTTTGTCATCACATCAAAGTCAATTTATATCCACACACTGTAAGTATATTCCTAACTGCCCTAATGGAGATAAAGTTCTTAAGAGTTACAAGTAGCATCTTCCCATGTAGGGATGTAAACAGTTTAACTTTATTGAATATCATGTTTTGTTTTGTTTTTCTTTCCTGTTTAGCTTTTTATGTTTCTCTTGAGTTTTAAATTTGAAGACCAACTTTTTCATTCAGCCCTGGTCTTTTCATCAGTGAGGTTTGAAAGTCTTCTATTTCACTGAATGTCCATTTTCCCCCCCAAAAGATTCTGCTCAGTTTTGCTGGGTAGTTGATTCTTGGTTGTAATCCAAGCTCTTTTGCCTTCCAGAATACCATATTCCAAGCCTTCTAAAACTTTAATGTAGAAGCTGCTAAGGCCTGTGTAATCCTGACTGTGACTTCTTGATATTTGAATTGTTTCTTTCTGGCTACTTGCAGTATTTTCTCCTTCACCTGATAGTTCTGGAATTTTGAGGTGATTGGTAGATTCTTTCAATAACTATTTTACTCTCTGGTCCTAAGGTAGCAAGATAGTTTTCCTTGATAATTTTTAAAAGATGCTATCCAGGCTCTTTTTTTGATCATGGTTTTTAGGTAGCCCAATCATTTTTAGATTATCTCCCCTGGATTTACTTTGCAGGTCAGTTGTTTTTCCAGTGAGGTAGTTTAACATTTTCTTCTATTTTTTCATTTTTAAAAATTTTATTTGACTGATTCTTGATGTCTCATAGAGTCATTAACTTCTACCCGCTCAATTCTCTTCTTTAAGGAATTATTTTCTTCAGTTAGCTTTTTGACCTTTTCCATTTGGCCAATTCTTTTAAAGGAGTTGTTTTCTTCAATCAGTTTTTTTGGTCCCATTTTCAAGCCGTTGACTCTTTCTTTCATAATTCTCTTGCATAACTCTTATTTCTTATTCCCATTTTTCTCCTACCTCTCTTACTTGATTTTTAAAATCTTTTTTGAGCTCTTCCAAGATGACTTTTTGGGTTTGAGACCAATTCATATTCCTATTTGAGACTTCTTATGTAGGCATTTTGACATTGTTGCCCTCTTCTGAATTTGTGTTTGGATCTTCCCTGACACCATACTAGCTGTCTATGGTCAGGGTTCTTTAATGCTTTTGGTCATTTTTTTTTTAAGTTGAGCTCTGCTCTGGGTAGAGGGAACACTACCCCAAGCTTCTTGCTCTGGGGCCTCTGCTACTGGTGGCCTGCCCATTGCACTGGGATGGCCCAGACTAGTCATCCCTGTTGTGCCCTGGATTCCAGGGCTGGCAGTTTGCCTGTTTCATTGGGGCTGGAGGTCTCACAGCTGGCCTGCTGTTCCACTGACCTGTTGAATCAAGACTACAGGTCATTGGTTGCTGATCTATGCTGTGGCTAAGAGCCTCCCACTGCCTTGTCTGGATACTGCTTGCACTGGACTCTGCTCCTCTTTTATTCAAGTGAGACATTCCTTTCCTGAAGTCCTTCTAAGTTATCTTGGGATGGAAAATTGTTTCACTCCATCTTTTTGTGGATTCTGTTGCTCCAAAATTCTTCTAGAGGTTTGTTTAATGTTGTTTCCAAGAGGAACTGGGGAGAGCTCAGGCAACTTCCTAGTCTCTTATTTGTGTCCTTTGTTTCTTGAAGACCAATGACAACAGGATGTCCTGACTTGTGTGTGAATTGAATTTAAGTGAGGCAGAGTTGCACAAAGTCATCAGCCTCATTTTCTCTTCCAGAGTCATCAAAGTCCACTGGCAGGACAAAAGCCATGATAAGAGGTGATGGTGCAGAATTCACAGAAATATATCACAGAACTGTAGATTTAGAGCTGGAAAGAACCTTAGAAGTCAATTAATTCAAACTCCTCATTTATAGATGGGGGACTACAACTCAGAAAGGTAAAGGGTACTGCCCAAGGTCATTCTGATAGTAAGTTGCAAAGTTGCGATTCAAACCTAGTGCTTCTGACTTCAAATCCTATGGTTCTTAGGGAGAAAGTATAAATGGAAAAAGAGGGCCAAAGACATAACCTTAGGGTAAACTATTTTATGGAGTTGAAAAGAGGATAAAAAGTCAGGAAAAGAGACAAAAGACCTGACTTTCTATTAAAGCAACACTCATAAAAGTCTTTCCTGAACTTAAAATGTATGTGTGCATGTTTGTGTGTGTGTGTGTGTGTGTATCTTTTTTTTT
>CM053586.1:65843838-65874581 GCA_028646515.1 Pseudochirops corinnae | reverse complement strand
ACTTGGACATTTCTACCTAATTAGAGAATGAAATCACCACGCCACAGGGAAATGGTTTGGGGTCGGGGGGATGTCTCTGTGAGAATATTTTATCCTGGAACAAAGAGGGATTCCCATCTGGGAAGCTGCTGTCTGAAACTTGGCCCCTTAATCTCTCCTCCCTCCCATGATATAGAATGATGTGGTAGGACTCCAGAGAACGGAGCCAGGGAGAACGGAGGCCCTGATTCACTGAGAGGAGGTTAAAAAAGAGAGAGAGAGATATAAATATCAACAGCACAGCCAACACAGAAGCAAGGTGGCCTAACTCTGGGGCATAGGGGTGATGCCCTGATACTTGAGAGGAAGGAGGAAAATGGATTCTCTCAGGAAATGTTTGAATATAAAATTAATTGTAGTAGAATCCCCACTGAAAAACTGCTTGCCCCTGAATGTGATTTACCTGCCTTTTCCTACCTACATTAAGGGGGCAATAAGAAAGAGAATGCTGGACTTGGGGTCAGGAGACCAGAGTTCAAATCCTGATTCAGAAACTTCCTAGCTGTTGAACATTGAGCACGTCATTTAACCTCTTTCAGATTTAGTCTTCTCATTTGTAAAATGGGAATAATTAAGAGCTCCAACTTCATACGGTTGTTGTAAAGATTAAGTAAGACTATATATGTCAAGCTATTTGCATACCTTAAAGTCCTATATAAATTACTATTATTAATTATTATTATTTCCACCTCAGTGCCATTGTAAAGCAGGTACTCTCTGTGTCTCTGTCTTATCTCTGTCTCTCTGTCTCTGTCTCTGTCTCTCTCACTCACACACACACACACACAAACACACATGCATATTTTCTAATATGATATAAAGAATTTGGAGCTGGAAGGCAATTGTCCAAACCCCATATTGAAAACTCAAGGACAGCAATGGACTGCAGAAAAGTATGGGAGCTTTATTATCAGGATGGAAGTGGGGATAGGAATTACAGCTAAGGTAAAGTCTAGGTGTCCCATAAAGTCTCATAGTCTCTTCCCCATTTGGTTTTTGTTGTCAATGAGGCCTATCAGTATTGAAAGCTATGGCTGGGGAGAGTCCAGACACCAACAGCTTATTTTAATAGGCTTGAGAATAGGGAAAAATACAAATTGCATTTTGGAAATACAATAGAAGCCCCTGGGGAGTGCATCTGCCTTGGTTCACCTTCTATTACCCCTTCTGTGTTTTGTTTCAACAAAAGGGGCATGATTTATGGTCAGCTCAGATTTACCACTGTCAGGGGTGGGAGCCCAGGCTTCCTTGAGTCTTGCCACCCAGGGTGCCAGCTCTATGGAGGAGTGGCTGTACTTGGCTACGGGCACAGGCCAGGGAGGAACCTTGCCAGTTCAGGCCACCTGGATGGATTTGGCTGCTTCAGGAGTAAAAGTCATGATGAAGCTCTTGCCTGCCCCACCTTCTGAGGTCCCATTCCCTGGGCCAAATTCTTCATAGAAGTACACCCTGTTTCCCATCCCAACATTTTTCCTGGAATAGCAAGAACACCATGCTGTACTCTGGAGATACTACCAAAGGGAAAGAGCTTTCAGAAACTGGGTGATATTTTAAAAGGAGTTGTCTAGGGATTGACAGTAGATCACAGGATCATAGGGTTATAGCTGGAAGGCACCTCAATGTTTATCTAGTTTAAACCCCTTCAATCTTACACATGAGAAAAGTGAGGCCCCAGGGAGGGAGAGCAATTTGCCCAAGCTCGCATTATTAGTCAGTTGGTCAATAATTTTTTTTTTTGCTTTTTGGAGGGGGGAAGGCAAGGCAATTGGGGTTAAGTGACTTGCCCCAGATCACATGGCTAGTTTTTTATGGTACGTATCTGAGGTAAAATTTGAACTCAGGTCCTCCTGACTCCAGGGCAGATGCTCTATTCGCTGTGCCACCTGGCCTTCCCAAGGTCAATCATATTTTTTAAGTACTTGCCATGTGCCAGGCACTGGGCTAAGTGCTAGAAATGCAAATACTAGCCAAAAATAAGACAGTACTGCCCTCCAGGAGCTTACTTTCTAGTGAGAGAAGACGATACATAAAAGGAAGCTGAAAGGGGGAGGTGGGAAGAAAATGAAGATACTTGGCCATGGGCATGGTAGAGAGAGTCCCAGAACACAACCTGGAGAGTAATGAGACATGGTTGACCTGAACACCCTCCTTAAATGGAGGTTCTGAAAGAGTAACTCAATGAGCGGGAAAGGCCATGGGAGTGGAGGTGTCAGAAGTGGAGTTTGAACCTCTAGAGCCCTTACCTTCCCCACCCCCTGCACAGAGAAGAATTGGAGCTGGGATGGGGTGGTGGAATAAGGAGAGAAGGCAAAGTATTTGCATCCCCTGAATCTGGCAAATAATAATAATAATTATCCCCCCCCCCCTCCTCTGACCTGTGGTGAAACCCCTAATCTGTGCCAGTGAGGCCCCTCCCATCTCAGTAAGGCTCATGTTGCTCAGCAAAGAGCCAGAGTGCATGTCCAGCCCAGCAGGCAGGGAGTTCACAAACAGGAAATCTTTGACTTACTTTTTGTTTAACATTTAATTTTTATTTTTTTTCTCAGTTGCATGTAAACAAAAATGTTTAACGTTTTTAAAAATTTAATTTAATTCTCTCCCTCCCTTCCCCACTCCTTGAGAAGGCAAGCAGTTTTATATAGATTCTACATATGCAGTTGTGCAAAGCATTTCCATATTAAACACAGACCAAAAAAAAAAAAAAAAAACAAACCCAATAAAGTTTTTAAAGTATGCTTCTAGGAGATATCTAAACTCAGAGAAAGAGATAGAAAGACTATAGTTTAAATGGAGACTGAAGCAAAACACGCTTTTGTTCTCTTTCATGAATGGTTTTGCTTTTTTTTTTTCTTTTCCCAGTGAGCACTCATTGGTTACAACCCTTCTATATAACCAAACTATTGTACAATGTGAAAGTATTTGCAGATCCTGTACCTGATTGCATGCCACCATGGCGGGAGGGGGGGGGGGGGAAGGGAGGGGAGAACATTTGAAACTCAAGTGAATGTGGAACTGAATCTTGTAAATTAAAAGTAAATAAACATGTCATTTAAAAGGAAAAAAAAGGTATGCTTCTACCTGCAGTCAGCCTCCATTCATTCTTTCTCTGAAGGTGGATAGCATTTTTCATCATGAGTCCTTTAGAATTGCTTTGACTTACTTTATAATGAGGGTGGGGAGGCATCCCTGAATTGCTAGCCCTCATATTGCTTCACTTTTCCCCTAAAAAGTTTGTTCTTTTGTTTTAACCTATCCCAAGTAATCTAGGTTTCTCTAAACACCACAATATTTGCAGCACCATGAATTCTTATTTTCTTTTCCAGGCCAGCTGCACACTACTTAAACATCACAGACTTCCATTTCCTCGCCTATAGCCCTTATAGCACACAGGAGTCATTCACATCCTGCTAGCAAGGCCATCCTTCAGGTCCTGAAACTTATAGACAAGGTCCTCGGGAAGGCAAAAATATGTGGGTTTGATGTTGTACCTTTTATTAATCAAAATAACAAGTTTATGGAACTGTCACCGTGTGCAAAGCTGGGCAAAAAGTGAAGGATTACACATGATTCCTCCTTTCTGATCTACCCCAATCACTAATACCTCTCCATACAATCCCAGGAACCATGCTTTGGTCTGTAGCCAGCTCATTTCTAACTGGCTCAATTCAGTTTCTTTGAGTTCCCACATGTTTGTCTGACTTGAAACTCATTTATCAGGGGTGGGCTAACATCTCCTCCCTAAGGCATCCTCCGTAGAAAACATCATGTTCCAAAGATGTGCCAATATGTGGAAATCCTAGAGCTGGGATTATCAATAGTTGCCTCTGGCTTTACAATATCATTAATATATCATTCCTTGTAGCTCTAACTAGGCCTATAGACTCTATACCTTTATGGGCTGTATCTACGAGAAACTTGCTGGATAAATAAAAAAAACATCTTACCCATCCAAAAGACAATCCTCTAAGCTAAAACATTTCAGCGGACGATGAACAAGTCCTGACTTTTGCTATTTGCTTCCTCATCTCGCAGGCAATAATGGCATATGCTAATTGACTTCTGCATTTGATGTTCTGTTCCTGGCACCTCTTAGCTACTACAGCATCACAATCTGAGTTCATAGGCATTATGACAAAATAAAAAATGTCAAGGCTGAGTGTGAGGTGACAGATGGGACACTGGACTTGGAGACAGGAAGACTTGGAATGAAACCCTTTCTCATTACTGTCTAAATGGCCCTGGCTAAGTCATTTGACTTTTCTTTGCCTCAGTTTACTCATATGTAAAAGGAGAGGACTCAGTGGCCTCTGACGTCCCTTCCAATGACCCAACAATACTGGTTCTCTCTCAGCAATTGGTGGCAGACAAACAATCGTTGTCACCATGGCTAGCTAAGGATTCACTATACCCAACGACGTATGGCTGAGAGAGATATCAGGAATTAACTGTTTCAGCTTTCATGGATAGGTTCAGGGTCCAATCAAATCCTGAGCCAGTTATGTGACAAGGCTCATGCCTGAACAAGGCTGCTACCTCCATTACTAGTTTTGTCAGAGGAAAAGTAAAACCCCTCTCAAGGTTGCCAAGCTGCTGTGAGGAAGCTTTCTCCCATGACCATGATCTTTTACCTTCTTTTTTTCCCCATCGTTCTTTTTGGATCAGTGGTGCTACTTTCCCAAGAGCTAGAGGGAGAGCAGCTCTGTGAGTCACCTTACCCAGAGTCTACCCATCAGTTGCCATGTCAGTTAGATGCGTTCCTGGAAAAGACTTGTGAAATGGATTGTATGACCAAGCTGCTTGAGATCTCCGAGACAAGAAACTCTGTTAAGCAACGATTTAGAGGAGAGAATTGTGCATCACAAGGTGAGCAACAGCTTTGTCTTTGATAATGACATTTGAGACCTTCTCTCTTTTCTTAGTCTTGCTTTTATCAAAGGTCATGGTAACCTGAAGTTAGATATCTGTGATTCCCCAGTACAAAGAGCTATGTTATATGTGTTATTTATTTTTTTTTCAGTCATATCTGACTTTTCCTGACCCCATTTAAGGTTTTCTTAGCAGAGATATTGGAATAGTTTGTGATTTCCTTCTCCAATTCATTTGACAGATGAGGAACTGAGGCAAACAGGGTTAAGTGTCTTGCCCTGGGTCACACAGCTAGTAAGTGTCTTGAGTTAGATTTGAGCTCAGATCCTCCTGACTCTAGGGTCAGTGCTCTATTCACTGCACCACCTAGCTGTGTTACTATTTATATGTACCATATGACTATTTAACATGTGGTAGGAACAATATCTATTGCAGGCCTGTACAACTTGCAGCCTGTCTGTGGCTTATGGCCCTTGGGCTGATTTGCTGGGCCCAAGGATTTCCTTTACACACAAAGGATGCTTTCCTCTACATTTTTCAAGCCAACAGCCCCCTCAAAAATGCTTTGGTGGGTCACAAATTGTTGCAGACCTGATCTATTGCCATTCTGATTGGGAACCATGACAACATACCTATTGTTCATCTAGAAATCTGCCATGATGATCCCTAATGTTTGATTGGTCCAAAGAACTTGAGTTTAAACTATTTAACTCCCTGGTCACCTAAGATATAATATCCAAGAGCTTAAGTAATTGAATTCCTCAGGCTTCTGATAATAATAATCATAAGGGTAATTAAGCCTTATGGAAACTGAAGTTGAGGTAGAGCCAGACTCTTCTCTTGGGGAAAAGATCCACCATTTTGCCTCTGAAGTTGATTTGGTTCTTGTCTTGTCAGTAACCAAAGCTACCGAAGACCAAAAAAAGAAAGTTGTTGCAAAATGGATATAATGTTATTGATGGAAATGCCATTAATGAAGATGCATTATCATTTGTTGAGCTTCTGTGCCCTAAGGACCATGGGTCTTTCCATCTGACCAGCAGCTGAAACTTTCCATATTGGAATGTGAGCTCTCTAAGAGCAGGGACCGTCTTGCTTTTCTGTTTGTATTCCCAGTGCTTAGTATGGTGTTTTGAACAAAGTAAGTACCTAAAAGCCTTTTCATTCATTCATTCATTCATTCATTCATTCATTCATTCATTCATTCATTTCCCTAATCTATCAGTTTAGTAACCCTGTTAAAAAAAGAAATAAGTTTCATCCAGCCTGACATGTTCTTGATAAAGCCAACCTTTCTTTTCTACAGGTTCACCAATTATCTCTTTAATTAAACATACTAGAATTTTGCTAAGAATCAATCAAGTCCAATGGGATATTGGTGGCAGACTTTATTCTGTTCTTTTTTTTTTAAGATTGGGACATTTAATGATGATGATGATGGTGGTGGTGATGATGATGATGATGGTGATAAGTAGCTAACTCTTACATAGTGCTTCCTCTGTGTCATGCACTGTGCTAAGTATATTACAATTATTATCTCATTTTGATCCTCATAACAATCCTGTAAGCTAGTTGCTATTATTATCCCCATTATACAGATGAGGAAATTGAAGCAAACAAGTGACTTCTCCAGGGTCACACAGCTAGTAAGTGTCTGAGGCCAAATTTGAATTCAGCTCTTTGTGACTCCAAATCCATTGCTCTACTCACTGGGCTGCCTAGCTATTTGCCTTTCTCTACTTTTAGGGTACCTTTCCATTGTCCATGACTTTTCAAAGATTACTGACTGTGTCTCAATCATCATAAAAGCCAGTTTTCTCAGCATACCAGATTATAGCTCATCTCAGCCTAGTGTCTTGAAATCATTGTGTCTAATGGTCACTCATTCTCACCCTGCTTATCTTTGTATCAACTGCCATCGTTCTGTCCTTTCTCACTCTCCTTGGCAGAGAAAACAGGAGTAAAATAAGACCTTGGAGACTGCCTCCTACACAGTATTCATCACCACTTCCCATCCTCCTTCCAACATGGTTACACCCCACTGTCCTTTTTTTCCAGAGTTAGCTTTTGATGTCCCAGCAGTAATAAGCTCACTACGGTCATGGAAGGATAATGGTTAGTTTTTATGTAATTGACTCTGTGTATAGAGAGTACAGGGACACAGAACAACATACATGTGTATGTGTATGTATGATGCTGTGTCTCCTCCCAGTGGCTTGAATTTCCTTTATCTTTTTTTTTTTTTAATATAGGTCAAAGGAGCATAGCACCTCCAATATATTGGATTTGGCTCAGGTTCCAATTTCATGTTTTTCCATAGCAAACACACACAATACATCAAACAATATTGAGTTCTCAAATAACCAGTCAGTTCCCTTCCTTGGGCCCCTGTGTCCTCTATTTGGCTTTCTTTCAGACATTTTTACAATTAAATGAAGCCAAATTTAGATGAAGATAAATGATGATAAATACACCATGCAGCAACAATGCGTAGTCTTTGATAAATTATTTTGGTGTGATTTTTTTTTTTTGTCTTGAGCCCAGATCCAAACACTCTCTGTGCTGGTTACTGCTGTTATTGCCTTGAACTCTTTGCTCTTTGGTCCTCTGTACCTTTTTAGATGAGACCAACTTTACATTGCAAAATGCACATGATTAAACATTCTAATCCAGAAGTTTAGACTTATGGGAAACAAGATGATTCTGAATGACACTCACATAACTAGTAGTCCAATTCACAATAGGTAAAGCTATAAAGATAAGTGTTTTGCCATTTACTTATGCATATTAATTGACAAATATATACATCACTTAAATAGTTAATGCTTGTACTTTGTTCATTTGGGGTATATTTTGAACTTAATTGTCTGCTTATGTCATTTGGAAAGAATCTTCAGTGGTTCCTTCTTGGCTACTGAATTAAGTCCAGACTCCCCAACCTGGTATTCAAGACTTTTAGCAAATCAATCTCCAATTTACATTCCATCTTTATCTTAGATTATACCTCCTCTTGTACCATATGACTTAACCAATATAGACTACTCACTGTTCCACATACAGACCTTAAACTTTTTATACTATCTCAACTCCAAACCTACTCATTCACTCCCTATCCTTTTTAATTGCCTTCTCCGCTCCCCCACACAAGCCTGCCTATCCCCCAGTGGTCCTACTGAATGTGATCTTTCCCCCTTTGGAACACTCCTACTGCTTCCTACTTCTCTTCTTTGCCTATCATATTCTTTTCAACATTTTGGTTACTTACCTCTACTTCTAGATTACAAACTCAGTGATGTCAGGTGCCATCTCTTGGATCATGTCTCCTCTGTCTTTGTATCCTCCATAGTACCTTGCATAATTCCTGAACAAGGGCTAATAACATTACTGATGCCTCTCAGAGCTTGGATCCTCATTCCCAGGATCATCCTATCTACCCGGCTAGACACTCCTAACCGACCAATATTTTTCAGCAATTTTTTCTCCTAGCTAGTCTTATCTCCTTTCCGTAGACTGTGGTTTCAAATGGTCAGATTGTGCCAAGGGCAGTAGCTAATATAGTTGAAAACACTTATTGAAAATTAAAAAAAGATAGTTCAAATCCATGTTTCCCTGACCCTATTCGCAGTACCACGCTGTAAATCTAAAAAAACTAGCTATGGCATAACTAGGAGCTAATCAAAAAATATTTTTCTCTATTGAAGATGTACATGTCCCCTCTTATCCTTCCCTACAGTTGACTGTAATGTATTTGTAGTACCAGAGGCAGCAAACAGTTTATATTCAGCAGTGTTGCATTGGTAATGGAATGAAACACTCTACCAAAAACAGGAGTAAAGGGAGATCTGAACCCTGATCAGGCAATATATATTTATTGATGATGCACTAGTTGGGTACTATCCAAGGTGCTAGGGGAGATTTGAAGCAGTAACAGTCATAGGTCCTGCCCTCTAGGAATTAATACTTTAATCAGGGAGGAATGACCATTAAATGATCAAAGACTATTACAAAACAACAATAGTGTAGTAAAAATTAGAAGGGCAACAAGAGTTCAAAGATCAAAGTTCAAAGTCCAAAGCAAGGAAAGATAAAGGTTACTGTACTATTCTACAAACAATTCTGAGATAGAAGTGGAATTTAGACACAGTCCATATTTGAATTATTTTTCCTCATGGGTCAATTATTTAATTTTAAAATTAAGTCATTTTATCTTTTTTTCAAAAAAAAAAAGAGATAAATATGATGTTGCCTATTGTTTTATGCCACAGTCATTTACCCTTAAGATTTACCCTTCATTGAACACTTCCATCCCCTTGTAACCACCCTTCCCCCCCCCCAAAAAAAGCCTTAAGCAAAACCAACCAACATTGTATACCATCGTCATACTGTGTATATAATGTGTTCCACATCAATGGCCATAACTTCTTTGACAGGTAGAAGACATATTTCCTTATCACTTCTCTAGGACTGATATTGTTCACTATTGTTCATCACAATCTGGATGCTTTTTAGTGTTGTTACCATTTAAATTGCTGTAGGCATCACTTATATTTTTCTCTTGATTCAGTTTTCTTTCTTTACTCAGCATTATAGAAGTCCTCTCTATGTTTCTCTGAATTTTTCATATTCATCATTTCTCATGGTACAATAAACCATCCCTCCCTCAATCCAGCCATTTTCAAACAATTCTTCTGGCCATATCTATATCTTGTACTGAGTTAAAACTAAAATCACCATGATATGATTCCTAAAATATTAGAGAAAGATGAATAGGAATTGGTACTGGCTTGGTCAAATATGTAGATATATTTGCTTGGCTTGCTCCTGTAACACAATCCTGTGTAAATCATCTTCCCTTTCTGCCATCTGAATTTTATCAGGGAAATGCTTTTACCGTAATTCATCCTGAACACATCAGGATCTACCTTCACAAGAGTAATTAACCACTGCCCAGGAAAAGCAGATAAAGATTTAGAATGAATTACATGTAGAGATTAGAATGTAAACACAGAAATCTCAATTAACCTTCTAATCTATAGGTCAGGAAGGGGAGGTCTTCCAGTTACAAGAAAAATAAAATGCGGATTTACTAGAGGCATGAGAAAGCTGTTTGGCAGGACTTGGGTCACAGTTATGAATTGTGTTAATAGTAGGCAGAGTTCAAAGTCTCAGTTTGGAAAAAAACAAAACCCACTGAGTCCAGGTGTACAGCCAAAGCTAACCCCAAATGTGAGAGAGTTTCAAATACAGGGGTTCTGGCTACAGCTGACCCAGAGCAGGCACAAACTATGCATTTCAGGATTCTCATTTCCTGCTCTAGGTGAAAAGGAAGGTTGATGTGAGAGAGTCTGCATTAATGTAAACAAGCAACAGCACCTTCTCAAGCCCATAAAATAGGTTGGCATTTAGTTTGTTTCAGATTTAGGTGAAGGTACATACTGGTCCTCATTGTACATAACCCGGGGCACACAGCCCACCTCGGCACAATGCCCATGGGAGTCAAGCAAGGACAATCAGAGTATTGTCCTGTAGGTTTTCTGGTTCATGTATCCTTGGCAGTGACAGACCCATAAGGAATTCTTGGGTAGGTGGGTGTGGGTGGTTGATTATTTATATCCACAAATATTAACTCAAAGTCTGAGAGAAATTTTCCTGAAATGTGCTCTAGTTCTTCATCAGTCGGTGGCAGGAAGTAAAGAATGGCCAGACGATTGCATGTGTTTCTCACCATCCCTCTTCAGTGAATCTGCAACTTTGCCTATTATATACCAGTCAACCAGATTCAAACTGAAATTTTCAGGCAAATATATTCTTCAACATATTGAAGACAAGACATCTGGATGATAGACAAAAGTTGTGAGATGTTTTTGTAAAGATTCAGAGGATTTATTATGTTTCATTATGATGTGGCAAAAGCACTTGAGATACCTTCAAACAGAAACCTTCCTTAATTTTCACTAGTTAATGTGATGACATTCAAACAAGAGGTGGTAGAGGCTCCCTTCCCAACACCATGATGTTGGGACCATAGTTTGACCTTTTAATTATTTCTCATGGCCCTTCCTCTGCCTTCCATGTTGTGGCATCAGCATATCTCGCTCTCAGTCAATCTATTTTACAGCAGTATGAGATATTTCAGAATACAAACTTTATTTTCCTCTCAGTACTGATTTAGCTGCACGGTAGGAAATATGACTTCTCTGCAGCTGAAAGAGGGACATTTAAATCTCCCAGACTTCTTGCATTGGAAGTACCTTCCACCTCTGCGGTCTCTCCTCTCTCCCTCTTTCTGTTCATCTCTATCTTCATCTCCTCTTTCTACAATGCCTCCAACTTAAGTACCTTCATATCTTCATAGCCACCTATACACCTTTTTTCAGCTTCCTTTTATGTGTTGTCTTCTGTACTGGGGGAAGGAGAAGGGAAACATCTTCTCTAGATGGAATTTTGAGAGCATCCCCTGAGTCCTGATTCCAATCACCATCTCCATATACAATCTGTCACTTCGCAGTTTTCACCTACTGTTCTATATTCTACCCTCTGAGGCTGAGCAGAACAAATTTAACCCCTGTTCCATATGACAACCCTTCATGTATTGAAGAAAACTATCATACCCCACACCCAAATCTTCTCTTTTTCAAGTTAGATATCCACAAGGTTGTTTTTTTTTTTTAAACTAAGCTAGGTAGTACAGTGGATAAAGGGGTAGAGAATGGAGTCAGGAAGATCCAAGTTCAAATCCAGGATCAAACAAATCCTAGTTGTGTGATCCTCATCAAGTCATTTAACCTCTGTCTGACTCAGTTCCCTCAGTAAAATGGAAATAATAACACCTACTTCCTTATTGTGAGGATCAAGTGAGATATTAATTATAAAGGACTTAACACAGTGCCTGACACAAAATAAGGACTATATAATTATTATATTGTTGTTACTGTTATCATTATCACATGGCTCAATCTCAGGCCCTTCACTATTCTAGTCACCTTCCTCTGGACCTGAGGTGCCTCATCAATGTCTTCTATAAAATACGTCATCCAAAACTGACCAAAGTACTCCAGATATGACCTGCTTCATTCTGGACCTGATGCCTTCTCAATGCAGTCTAATACCACATCAGTGTTCCATATTCTATTGTTACTTCATCCTGAACTAGACTATTAAACCCCTCAGATTTTTTCATAGGGACTGTTCTCTAAACCAAACTCCCCAATTCTGTACCTCTAAGAATTGATTTTTTTTAATTCAAACATAAGGCTTTACATTTCTCCATATTAAATTTCACCTCTAATAATAAGCAGAAATGATTGTGCTTATTGTTTTAGTTTATTATCAAGCTTCTTTTGGATCTTGACCGTGTCATCTATTACATCAAAGATCCCTATTATTTTTAAGTCTTCTGCAAACTTGATAAGGACCTATACCTATACCTAATAAAATGCTAATAAAAATTTTGATTAGCCAAGGGTCAATGATAGGTTCCTGGATTACTCCATTAGAGACCTCTCTCCATGTTGATATCAAAACATTAATGACTAGTCTTAGAGTTTAGCCATTCAATCGTTTAAAAATCTCCTGAACTAAAATACTGTCTCATTCACATGTCACAGTCTTGCCCATAAGAATAGTATGAGGGATATTGTCAAATATTTTGATGAAATCTAGTAGTAAATAAATACTCCCCCTATAAATATTTCCCCTTATCTATCATACTAGTAAGTCTGATACAACAAAAGAAGGGGAGAAGATAAAAATAAGTTTTTCAGTGACTGCTCCTGATAAAGTGATGTTGCCTTCTGGTTAATACTGTTTTCTAAATGCCCACAAACAATCCCTTTAATAATAAATTCTAGGGGCGGCTAGGTGGCACAGTGAATAGAGCACCAGCCCTGGACTCAGGAGGACCTGAGTTCAAATCCGACCTCAGACACTTAACACAAAAAAAAAAACTAGCCATGTGACCTTGAGCAAGTCACTTAACCCCAATTGCCGTACCTTCTTTCCTCCAAAAAGCAATAAAATAAAATAAATAATAATAAATTCTATAATTTATCCAGAAACCAGAACCAAACTTGCCAGGTTAAAGTTTGAAGATGCTATCCTCTTCCCTTTTTTGAAAAATCTGCCCAACATTTGCATGTCTCCAATCTTAGAACATCTCTCTTATCCTCCATGATTTCAACAGGAGTTGAACAGGAACTTGGGGCTGATTTGTTTGTTTGTTTTCCCTTGGTACTCTGGGATGGTTCATCTGGGCCTGGAGACTTGAACTCATTTTGGGCATCTGAATTCATTCTCACTATCTTCTCACTTATCTTGTGCTTCACCTTCTTGTTGACCTTTTTTTCTTTGTCCTAGCCTTCCAAGTTTGAAGATTTAGGAACACTCCTTAGCAGACAAAAGATAAACAAAGATACACTGGGTATATCTGCCCTTTTTTCCCCCATCAACTTCTTATCCACTTGAAATACAACTTCTCTCTTTTCTTTGATCTTCTTCACATCCCTAATATCACTTTAAACACAAAGATTTTTGGGGGGAAGGGGGGCAGATGGGAAGGGGTTCTTAGCATCCCCCGCAGCTTTAATTCATTCTGAGTTTAACCATATTATTCTTGTATTCATCCTCTAGTGCCTGCCTTTGCTTCACTCTTCCATTTATTAGACTAAGATTCTACCTCCTGTCTCCCAGCCAAGTGCAGTTTCCTGAAGGAATGAGAGAAAAGTCAAGTGGTTTGGAGGGGAGCAAAGACTTGAGAAGAGCTCCCAGGAAGGGTATTAACCAGATCTTTGGGAGCAGTAGAATGGAGAGGCCCTAGCAGCCAGGGGACAGCATGAGGATGCCAGCTGCCTCCTGATCATGGATGGACAGGTTAAAGAAAGACTCATGCTACTGACCAGGCTTACCTTGAGTCAATTGTTCATGCCAAGTCATCTGTCTCTAATAGACTTGTATCAATATGGCTGGCTGATTCCACTTCCACCACAATTAACATTCCTTCCTTTCCCCATCTTTAAAAACAAAAAAATTTCTGAGCAACATGCATGACACAGAGCTATGCATGGAAGATACCAAGATGCAGAACCATATGATGTTTTTTCCACCAACCTAGAACATATTGTCTTCATCCCAACCCACAATTTAGCTTCCCATTTGTTATCAATAGCTTCTCTTTGACCATTCCAATGAAACTTATTTGCCATCAATATGGGATGCTGAATTAAAGTAGGATAACTCAGTGGAAAAGGTCAGGCATAATAATTGTGAGTATATTTCAACCACTCTGGTGTTTTAATTTTGCTAAGGACTGTAACTATATTTTTAAAAAATCCTTTTAAAATCTTTACTGTGTCTCTGCAAGATACATTTCCCCAAGGGTACCTTCAAGGTTGTCAAATACATTCCGCAGTCTTTAATCAAGTTACACAAAAAGCAAATCAAGACTTTGAAGTACATTTATTACTCTCTCCATGAGCCCATTTGCAATTCCCATCACAGTCACAGGGTCTATGCTAGGATAACTGAGCTCCTATCTCTCCTGCTGAGCTTTTGGTCTCTGGAGAGTAAAAGATAGACAGAGACAGGCTGAGGTGATCCCTGAAACTTCTCAGATGACAAAATACAGAGTAAGACCTACTTCAACATTGACAAAGAGATAAGCATTGACTGGGTCAATATACATATCAGTATCTATCCAACTCACACACCTATAAGAAACTTTTACTTGACTATCTTTCCATCCATTTCCATCCTGAAATGTTGAAAATCTAATGTTTGTTTTTTTTTAAAAAAAAAGGTTTATTAAAAGAAAATCAGTTTCCCTTGAAATCCATCCCATTTTCCATCAATGGTGCCATTTTCTCAGTCTTCAAGCCTTGAAACTTAGATGGAATTCTTTCTCCTTCCTTATTCCCTATATCCTGAGATAACTGTCAATTTTCTTTTCATGATAACTCTTTTCCCTGCCACCTTGTTAGTCCATGCCTTTTAAATAATTTCTTCACTGGTTTCCCTGCCTCTAGTTTCTCCAAGTCTCCATGTTCCACCCTATATAACCTGACCATTCTAACATCCCTTTATTACATCATACTTCTCTTCCAAAGCTTTTAAAGCTTTCTCACTGCCTACAGAATAAGTTAATTTTACACTTTAGCATTCATAATCTGACCCAATCTTCCATGTCCAAAGTTATCTCGTATCTCCCCCTACTAACCATACTCTCTAAAATGAGTTGCATGCTCTCTTTATTGTCACTTAGTGCTAATTCTTTCCAAATCTTTACTTATATCATTTCCCCATCAAGAAATCAAGTATTTATTAAGCTCCCACAATGTGCCAGGCACTGTGCTAAGTACTGAGGATAAAAGCACAAAAAAAGAAGGAAACAATTCCTGCTCCCTCCTCTTTCCGCCTTTCCAAACATCAAAGTCCACCTCCTATATAAGACCTTCTCCAGCCACTCCAACTTTGTTGATCTCCCTTTTCTTTAATTCCTGGGCTATTAATTTAATTTTCAGATCACCCATTTAAGCATTTAATCATCAGTGTTTTATGTGGTTATCTAATGGTATCAAATGTGCTAGTCTTATATCCCCAGCTAGACTATAATCTCTTAGAAGGAATTCTGATTAAGTTCCTTTTTTGTCTTTCTCAAATGCCCAACTCAGTTCTCTAATATGCCAATGCACTGATGGCTCTGTGACCCCATCAATGTGGGTCCAACAATGTGATTCACAGCTCACTCATGCCTGGTCATACTGTGTGACTGATATGTAGTCCATCATAAATCCACAATACCAGGTCCACACAACTTTCTGGGTGACTTTCTCTCATTCTTCTGACATTGCACGAATACCAATGGATTGTGTGACCTATCTTTTTTGCTACATGACGTGCCCATCATTTTCTCACTCATCATTTTTTCCCTATTTTGACAACACCATTTGCCACCCATCCTCTTTTCTTTGCCAACTTGACCCCTGAATCTTTGAGTTTTTCTGTATCCATTCCAACTGCTTTCTCACCCTGAAGATGCTCCAGACTCTACGCCACCTCCTCTGATTGGTGAGTTCCTGCCTGGAGCCACCATTTGAAAGAATGCTCAGACAAGTCATGCTCACTTCCCTCCCCAGTCTTCTCCTGACTCTGCAGACTTTGACATCTTGCCATGCAGGTAGCTCCCCCTCCCACCCCCACCCCACTCCCACCCTTTTCAGATCCCTTTTATGTGTTGTCTCCCTCTATTAGAATGAACCTCCTTGAAGGGAGCTGGTGTCTTCCTTTTTTCTTATATGTGTTATCCTAGCACTTACTACAGTGCCTGGCACATAGTAAGAACTTAATAGATGCTTCCATTATTTATTATCCATCTATCCATTATCTATCTATCATCCAGCTAGGCTAGCTATCTGCCATGCTTCTCCTACATAGTTTTATTTATTTATAATGTATTGCAACCTGCCCATTCATTCCCACCACACATCTTTCCATTGTCTTTTGGGTGATCCCTAATTCCAATTATATATTATGTTCCATAACTTTTAGCTGTTCAACACCATCAGAAGATGGTTACTAAAGAAGAATAGTTATTAAAAAGATGGGCTTTTGTCTCAGAGAGAAGCTCGTGGTCATTAAAAAAAATTTTTCAGTTTACCAAAAGCAATCCAGTCTCTTCTTCAATTTTGTGATCAAGTCATTGTCCATTTGCAGTATTAGTCCAAGAGATATATCTATAGATGGAGGTGTGCTAGAGATAGCACATCCAACTGCATGGACCAATAGTGTCAAACTCAAACAGAAATGGGGGTCACTAAACGGTATATAAGGATCCCTGCAGCCACATATTGATGTAGTTTTAAAATATACTATTATTTATGTTTTATTATCTTTTTATTTTGTTAAATATTTCCCAATTACATTTTAATCTGATTTGATCTTACTAAGGAATGAGTTGCTCACATTATGTGTGCTTGATATCACAGCTCTGGGCAACAGAGATTCTTCATTCACTTTGTTCTTTATTGAATAATTAACACCAAATCCTCTGAGTAATCATGGAAATTCTTTAGGAGGTTCTGTAATGTTTCAGCATTTGGTTCCATCAGTACGTTATCATTTACAAACAGGAGCATCTGGTGGCTGTAACCACCTATAAAGAATCCTTCTTCCCCTTGAACTTTGTGTCCAATCTCCCCCATGACAGTAACAAAGACCTTTAGCAAGCATCTTCTAGTTTTATGCCTAATATGGTATTAGTAATCAAAGTCACTGAACAAATATTTCATAGAATTTTATAAGATTGTGACATATGCATGGGAGATGCCTTATTTTTGGAGAACCTTTAATGAAGGCAAAATTTTGCTCTGCTGCATTAAATGCTTTTTTTAAAGTAGTCAACAAATGATAAGGCAGGTAGGATATTGCATTCTCTGTGACATTTAGTCAGTTATCAGTCAATAAAAATTTACTAAGCACCTACATGAACCAGGCAATTTGCTGGGGATACCAAGAAAGGTAAAAGACAGTCATTGCCTCGAGAGGCTCACAGTGCAAAAGGGCAGACAACATACATATAAACAAGGTATATACTAGATAAATTTGAAGTTATCAACAGAAGGAAAGCATTAGAATTAAGGGAGATCATGAAAGGTTTCCTATAGAACAGTGGTTCTCAACCTTCCTAATGCTGCAACCCTCTAATTCTCATATGCAGGCATATCTGCATGTGGGCAGACCCGCCTGGAGACGGATAGAGGAGCGGTGTCTCGGTTCCTAAGACCATTGGAAATATGTGTTTTCCAATGGTCTTAGGTGACCCACCCCTGTGACCTCTGTGAAAGCGTCGTTCAACCCCCAAAGGGGTCACGACCCACAGGTTGAGAACCGCTGCTGTAGAAGCTGGAAGGAAACTAGGGAAGTCAGGACATGCAAATGAAGAGGGAAAGCATTTTAGGCTTGGCAGCGAGTGGCCAGTGAAAATACCCAGAGTCTGGAGCCACAGTCTCTTGTTCAAGGACCAACAAAGAGGCCAGTGTCACTGCATCTCAGAGTTTGAAAGAGAGTGTACAGTAAAAAATTGGAAATGTAGGGATGGGTTATGAAGGGCTCTGAATACTAAACAAAAGATTTTGTGGCTGGAAATGTAGTCTGCTATGGAATACCATTTATGGAAGTCTTCCTGTCCCCTCTCATACATTCATCCAGAATACTTTCAATGGATGTATAGATTATTCTCATAATGAACTTGCATAAATGGAAAATTGAGTGCACAAGTCAATAGTTATTGGTGTTCGTTTGGCTGCCTCTTCTTTTGGTAATAATAAAGTCTGACATTTTCTTCCTAGCTTTACTGTTTTCCCTTATATGCCTGTAAATGCCTGGTGAATGAAGAACAGTAATACAGAATGATTTCTGCTAGAAGATGCAAGAATAACAGCTCTTCTTTCCCATACAATTCCCATGAGATTTCACTTTGATTCATATTATGACAAGATATAAATTTATTCCATGGGCCATTACAACACCAGCAAAGCAAATACACTTTAACAATGACCAGAATAGTCTCCATCAGATCTTTCACTACTGAATTCTTTTACTGTCATTATGGATTGGGAACATAGTACAAAAAGATTCAAATGTCTGCCAAAAATAATTGATTGAAGGATGAATTATGCTGGGGATATACACACACACACATACACACGTATGCACACACGTGTGCGTGTTATATATATATACATGATGGTTGTTCTTCATACTCAAAGTGGACCAAAATGACATCACTGTGTTAGATCACACATCACACAAGTTTCAGTGTGTCTGATTCTAACTGATCAGACCAATATGAGCTTGGAATGCTCTATCACAGGTTGGGCACAAACAGTCCATGTGAACATTTGGGGTAGGTTCTCTAAATTTGTACATCTTGCATTTCTTTTGAACTATTTCAATTCTGCTTTACTCATAGAGCACAGCACTCATGGACACAATATGCTGAAACGTCCTATGCCAGTATCTCCCGTGTTACACAATCAATTCAAAAATTCTTAAGAGAGACCTTGAGAGTGTCCTTGTATTGCTTTTTCTGACCACCATGTGAATGCTTGCCCTGTGTGAGTTCTCCATAAAAGTCTTTTAGGCAAACATATGTTTGACATTTGAACAACATGTTATATACATGCACATAAATATATATGCATGTATATGGATATCCATACAGATAGAGAATACAGTATATATCTACAAATAGAGTTAAAACTCCAAATTTTCAAGCAGCTTGGTGAACATCTGGTATACGAATGTGAATTTTTACTGGGAGAGGAGGTTATAAATACTAGACTATGTTAGGTGTTGAGGACATCAGGGCTCTCATAAATTATAACACTGGCTTAGGGTTGTGATTTCTTTACCCATAATAGGCATTCACTCTGTTGATTGATTAGAGTTTTAGGAATGCTTTGAGATATATGCTACTGGCATACATCTTGACACTATTTGATGGTTTGCTGAGTGTTTCCTTTCCAACAAAACCAACAGAAGTAAAGCTAGTATTATTATCCCCATTTCATAGAATATAAACTCTCATTCTTAAAATAGAGGGAGTGAATTACTCAAAATGGTTCAGTTGATGAGTGATCAAGAAATAATTGAAACCAATGACATCTTCAGATTCTTAAGTCCAGCTCCATATCAATTGCTGCTCACTGCTTTTCCCCAGGTTTATCATTCTAGAATACGTTCTCTTTAGTATTCCTTGAAGGAAGCCTGACATTCTGCATCTTAATCTAACATGACACTGCATAATGTTGTCTGATGGAGAAAAGCATTGTGAGAAATGCCAGAAAAGGGAAATACTCTGAATTGCCAGGAGACAGTGGCATACTATTACACTGATGCATTTTCTGTGTTTCAAAGGCAAACCAACACACTATACCCTGAGCCCTTTGGGTCTGACAAGCAAAGCCGGCAAAAGGACACTGTAACCGGGAGAAACCTGGACAAGTCCCAAGGCCCAATCCATGAAGAATAGAGTAAAGATTCACTGGAGATCAGAAGGCTGTGTGGTTGGTCTGAGGATTGGGGATGTGATCACAAAACTACAGAGTGTGTAAGGCCTGGTATATTTCTCATTCTATTAAATTAAGCCCAATGTAACAGCTTTTACTCCTCCTCTATCTAGCGTTGTATCAAGATCCTATATAAATTTTATTTGTGAGACAGAGAATGAAAGAAGCTTGAATTCTATCAAGTTATTTGTAGGGGGGAATTAGTCATTCTTCCACAACAGATTATAGGATTTGGGGATAGTAGAAAGAGCACCAGGCCTAGAATGAGAAAGACCTGAGTTCAAATTCAGCCTCAGATACTTACTAGCTGTATGACCCTGGCAAGTCACTTAACCTTGTCTGCCTCTGTTTCCTTATCTGTAAAATGAGCTGGAGAAGGAAATGGCAAACCATTACAGTATCTCTGTCACAAAAACCCCACATGGGATCATGAAGGGTCAGATGCAACTGAGATGACTTGACCAACAACAGTAAAAAGGGACTTTAGATATCCAAACACTTCATTTTTAAAGATCAGGAAACAATGACATTAAATTAGCCAAGCTTCTCTCTTTCTAGTTCCCTTAAGTCTTCACTGGATAGAAGAATCCCCCAAATCATTTTAATGTCTGATTAGAGGAAGCTTTATATGAGAGTCTCTCATGTGACACAAAGGGTACCTTGGGGGGTTGTCACTTCCCTGACTTGTCCCCACACAGAAAATCTGGGAAGTTCACCACATGATACCACCCAATGTGTCACCACCACCTCCCCCAGTGACAGCACACAGTTGTGAAACAAAACTTACAGAAGAAAAAAACTTGTTTATAGGTCAAAGAAAACCAACGGGCTCTTATCACAGCTCCTAGAAAATATGACTCTCAATGAATGAGCCTTGCCCTGAGACCCATATAGCCTCAGTCCCTCATGAACATCTTAGGTAAGGTGTTTCCAGTTTGTGTTAACTCAACGTGGGACACATACTTCACTTTCCCACAAATCCCAGAAGGTGGAGGCTGTCATTCCTCTGGTTCTCTGTAGACCCCCAGCTAGGGGCTCACTAATTCTACTGTCCTGGGGTCAGGTAGCCCCTCCCAGTTGCTCATGACCATTTTCCCCTTGATCCCTGGTCCATCTCAGTAGAGAAGATGGGACTCTTTCAGAGTTCCCCAACCTGAAGTCATTACAGCTCAGATGCAGGCTGGGACCAATATACCTCTCCTCTGATATGCTTCTTTTGCACAATGATGCTTACCTATCTCTAGGCTTACACAAAAAGTCAGGAGGGTAGACTCACCACTTTAATCTGGCATTGGCGCTCTCCAGAAGGAGAAAATAATTACAGTCTCTGCTTATATTACTTTGATCCAGATGTTGTCACAACCTCTGCCTCCGTTGTCATTGAGCTTTCCTAGGGGATAGCATAGCAACCCCAAACCTACCATCGTTTGTTTTTGAAGAACTACCTAGCTTTGCCTTGGAGATATGACTGTTTTTAGGACCTATAGGTACTGCCATATGGATTTTATATACCTGCTAAGTGACAGACTGGTTAGGCAAGTTCCAGACTCCTTACCCCTTGAACTGTCTTTGTTTGAGAGGCAAAGCCAAATTTCTGTTTTATTGTGTATATATGTATGCCATTTAAATATTCTGACTAAAAAAGAATGACCAGTTCCAATAAAAATTCTTTGAACATTCAAGATGCTTTTTGAGAAAGCTACCATGCTGCTAGGTGTCACAGTGAATAGAGCACCTGCCCTGGAGTCAGAAGGACCTGAGTTCAAATCTAGCCTCAGACACTTAACATAAAAACTAGCCATGTGATCTTGGGCAAGTCACTTAACCCCAATTGCCCTCCAAAAAGCAAAAAAAAAAAAAAAAAAAAATTAAAGAAAAAAAGAAAACGCTACCATGATGCAGGATTCCCTTATGGCTCCTTAATTTGATGATACTGACTCTCTTGGGGTTTTGGCGGTGATTAAAAAAAAAAAAGTAATTAATTCACTATAGTATCCTCTATATGTGTGCATGTATGTGTATGATCACAATGTATGTGTGTGTATATATAATATATAACTGTTTATGTGTGTGTGTGTGTATATATATATATATATATATATATATATATATATATATATATATATATATATATATACATACACATACATACATAATTATATAAGCTAGGTGGCTTGGTGTCTAGAATGCTGGGTCTGGAGTCAGGAAGACTTGAGTTCAAATCTAGTCTCAGTAACTAGCTGTGTGACCTTGGGCAAGTCACTTAACTTCTGTTTGCCTTAATCTACTAGAATAAGAAATGGCAAACTACTCAAGTATCTTTGCCAAGAAAATCCCCTGGACAGTATTGGTGTGCTATGATCCATGGAGTTATAAAGAGTCAGAAACAACTGAACAATAACAACACAAAATTACATGTGTGTATGTGTACATGTATTCTTTTTGCTCAGTCATTAGCAACTCTTCATGAACCCATTTTGGTTTTCTTGGCAAAGATACTGATGTGGTTTGCCATTTCTTTCTGCAGCTCATTTTGCAGATAAGGAAAATGAGTCAAACAGAGTTAAGTGACTCAACCAGGGTCATACAGCTAGTAAATACCTAAGGCTAGATTTGAACTCAAGTCTTCTTGACTCCAGGCCCAGCACTGAGCTACCTTGCTTCCCTATATGTGTATGCATGTAGGCATATATGTATGTATACATACATGCACACACACACACACACAAACACACATGCAGGTATCTTTGGAGTGCCCTGAAGAAAACACTATTCTCACTGCCCATGGGGAATTATTGAAAAACAAAAGATATTGTCATTCCTCTCAAGGTATTTAGAAGCCATGGAGGAAACAGTAATACCACATGTTAAGATTGTAATGCTCATAAATAATTTCTGGAAGCTTCTGGATACCCTGTGGTCAGCCACAAGAAAGTTGACTACAGGGCTCTAGTCCTAATATTTAGACTTCTGAGTACTCTGGCCCAAATCCCTTAGAACGTTCAATATTTTTATTATTGATTGGAGTAAAGACATAGATTATACACTTATCAAATCTATAGATGACACAAAGCTGGAAAAGTTAATACGAAAAAGAGGTCATCCAAAAAAAGATCTCAGCAACCTAGGTCAATGGGTCAAACCTAACAATATGATATTTAATAAGCATAAATATGAAACCCCATAGACCAAGGTTTAAAAAAATATCAATGTTATAAATACAAGATGGGGGAGACATGATATACAACAACTAATGTGAAAAGAACATGGGTTTTTCTGTAAACTCTAACCATCATAAGAGCTAAATGAACGTTGATTGCCCAAAAAAGCTAGAGGTGGTGGTGGTAGTTGTTATTGTTTTTAAACCAGACCTGTGATCTCATCTGTCTAGAGAGCTCATGGTAAGGAATTTCTATCAATACAGATCAGCCTGTCCTTTGCAACACTCATTCTTAGAAAAGTGTCTGAGGTATGAGAAGGTTGTGCCCTACCCTGGGTCACAGAATCAATTCACATCAGAGACAAGGACTTTAACCCAAGGTTTCTGGTTACCTCCCTTGAGATCCTAGATCTAATTAACAGAAGCCCTGATCAGGCTCCCTCTGAATCGTTGTGCCCAATTCTAGGTATTACATTTTAGGATGAATATATACAGATGGGTTGAAAGAAATGGTCATGTTTAACATGGTGATCTTATAGAATTTGATGGTGATCTTATAGTATTTGAAATTTACAATTGTTTTGACCACCATATATAGAGAGAGAAAGAGACAGACTGACAGAGACAGAGAGAGACTATAGAAGATGGACTAAACAACCCTTAGAGTCATCTTCATGATAGCTAGAGGCTTTTAGCACTGACTCAAGGGTTCAGGTCTAAAAAAACAAGGGGGTATTTAGAAGAGTAAATACTCTGAGCTCTAAGACTCCAAGGTGATTGCCCCAGACTTGGAAGAGCCAGGACTAGTGTGTGAGACAAGATACCAGGCCTGTAACCTGTGCTAAGGCTACTTCTGGCTGCTGGGCTCCCCTCATTAGCACTTTACTGCATGATCAAAACCCTGTGATGTTTAATAAAATATATAAAGGTACTGTGAATTTCAGGAAGTTAAAAAAAAAAAACGACAACCTTGATTTGGTACAGTGGTTCTTATTTAGTAGTTCATAAATCCTTTTGGGGTTTGTGCTGATGATCCCAGGGGTTAATGTTAAAAATTCCTTATTGACAACTTAAGTCAATAATTACTCAATAGTAAATGATTACCCAATCATGTTATAAATATATTTTTCTTTCGTGACAATAAGTATGTGTGTGTAGATAAATATGAAAAGGATAAATATAAAACCCCTTATACCAAGGTTTAAAAAATATCCCAACCCACTTCTTTTAGGACTCCGCACCAGCATGAGTCCTTCGTCTCATGTATCTTAAATCTCTCCCTCTCAATTGGATAATTTCCATCTGCCCACAACCATTCTCATGTCTTTTATCTCAAAAAAACAATCCCCCCATAAGTTTTTTCTCTCCTATGCCCCATTCCCTTTTTAGGTGATAATAAATAGTAATGGAGATTATCCAGAAACATTATAATTAATTATTCTATTGTTCCTTTTAGATAATATAGTAATTTAACAAATGGTTCGCTGGAGCCAGCTTAAACTGGTTCTCAGGAACAGATTGTTAAATTTTCAGTGTGAGTCTTTATACCTGGGAAAATGGCAAATGCTAGAAATTACGGTTTGATTTCTTTATTTTTATTAATTGTCAACTTAAGAAAGTGATGGAGAAAATATTAATACCGAAGATCAAATTAAAAGAATGCCTTGTGTAATTTTTTTTTTCTCCTTCAGAGAGCTGGTTATTAAATATTAACCAGCACATTGTTGATTTTAACAGTTACACAAATGTCAGATTATTTGAGGGAAATTGTTTTTGGCCAAGTGTAACTTTGAAGCCTTTAAAGTCAAGCTGCTTAAATGCACAATACTTTACCTACTTAGCAGGGAAACAGAACAATTAACATAATATCCATAGAGATTTTGAAGGAAAGGCATCATCACACAGTGAACAGAGTTGGCCTCAAAATTAGGAAGATGTGAGTTCTGGTTCAAACACATTTAAGACATTGATATAACTTGTGGGACTAAAAATTGCAGAACAGCTGCCAACTACATTGACAGAAAGAATTTCCTCACCTGGAATTTTGGGGTGGGGGAGAGAATAATAAAGTAAAATGATGCTTTGAAATACTCGAGAATGGGAAACCCATGCACACGCACATACACATACACACACATGTGCGTGCACACGCACACATACATATGTGACTCAGCAAGGCATCATGGAAAGAGTCTTGAATTTGAAGCCCAAGAACATGGGTTCAAACTTCAGCTTTGCTTATTATCTGGGTGATTTTAAGCAAGACCTTTAACTTCCCTTGGTCTTGGTTTCTTCATCTGCAAAATGAGAGATTGAACTAGACGAATCATAAGGTTCCTTTCAATTATAGCCCAGGCTCAAACTACAGTCGGTTATTGGCACAAATGAATTAGAGTAGTGGTTTGGTCATCTGAAACTAGTAATTAAAAAATCATACACTGAGTATTATTGTTATTCATTATTATCGTTGTTTATTATTTTTGTATTGCTTATTATTGTTACTTTCAAGCTAGTTTACCTCTCATTCTGTTTTTTTATTTTATTCTTTAAATTTTATTTATGTTATTCCAAACTTAAGAAATAAAACAAGCATTTCCATAACACTATTAATAAACTCAATTTTCATTCCTTGAAACACCTAACAGAAGGGAAAGTTGGCCCTGATGGTTTTTTGTTTGGAAAACAAATTTTACTTGTTATTAAAAATTTGTCCTAGATAAGCGACAAAAAGCGAAATCTCGGCCTTGATAATCACAGGTTGACTGCAATAGTATCATAATCATTTAATTTAACCTTTATTTGTCCTAGTTACTTTGTGCATCTACCCTCAGAAAAGCTTCTGAATCATCTCCAACAATTAGATGAGAATCTACTGAGCCATCTTTAAGGCCAACATGGCAGACATCCAATCTGGAGGCAGTACCTATGTCCCATAAACTGTAGTTTTTCGAAATTTCCAGGAGGAAGGGCCTGTAATGTTAATGGAAGTTGAAGATCTTCCCCACCCATTAACAGCCTCACATGGAGCCCAACAAGAGAAGCTTGATTAGGGGAGGCTTCTTTTTAAGAAAGACCCACACCTTTTGTTACTTTCTAATTAGGCAGTGGGTCACAAGGGTTGTGATGCCCTCTGACTCTGAAGAAGTATATGTATACTCTGAGATTAGCATTTTGCTTTGGGATTTACTCATGGTAAGAGTGTTCATCCAGATGAGACTCTGGGTAGCCATTAAGGAGCCCCCTGGCTTTGAAATCCCAGATGTTGGAGGCAGAGTCAAGATGGTGGCATAGAAGTAGGAGAACTTGTAAGCTTCCCCCATAACCACCTCAAATACCTATATAATATGACTCTAAACAAATTGTAGAGCTCCAGAACCCACAAAAGTACAGAGAAACAAAGCTCCCACTGAAGGCAGCCTGGCAGGCAGGACAGGAAGGGCTCATCGCAGTGCACTGGGAGCCAAGACCAGTCACAGCTTCAGCCCAAGGATGGCCAAGACAAGCCACTGCTGGAGCTTTCAGGAGAGCAGATCAACAGCAGCTGTGGCAGTTTCCAGAATTATCAACCCATAAGAACCAAGGACAAAGTGAAAGATCAGTGGAACTCAGCTAAATTTGGGGGAGAAAAGCGGGTTGGGCCGTCTTCCCCCAGGGCAAGAAAGCAGCAGAACTGGTGGCCCTGCAGCCACCTCCACATGGCTGCTTCAGAGCTCACAACCTGCAGATTGCAGAGGGGGGCAAGCATTCATTCAGAGGCTAAGTGCTTTTGCCTTGAGCTGCCTGGATCGGGATTGTGGTCTTGGGTGGTAGTCCTGAGGTACGTGATCAGTGAGCCAAAGCTGGTCAGGGCTGCAGAGATGGCAGCCTTCTAATAGCTCCAGCAGCTGTGAAAACCCCAGTGATTTGGGACAAAGCTTTCCCTTCTGGAAGTAGAGTTCCACAAGAGCTAAAAAGTCAATGTACATATGTATGTATATAATGGTCGAACAGTTGCATCTGTCTGCTAATCTGTGATGTATGCATTATTTGGTCAGACATTTAGAAGTCCTGTCTGTTGGTCTTTATGCTATTATTTCTGCAGTTCAGCATGCTGACTTTTTCCCCTGAACTAAGTAAATGATATATATGTTTGATTAAAGTAAGATTGTTGATCCCTTCTGAGTTGCTTTCCTTTAGAAAAGCAGATCAAAGAACCTGTGCTAGCAGCCGCCCTGGGTATGCTAGGGTGCTTGCTATTACAGGGACTGGAATCTAGGTTACCTCTCCAACTCTACTCAAAGACTTTATCATCCTTGCCTCTATGGATCTTCCACTCAGGAACTTGACAACAGTGGTAAAGATAAAGATGGTGAAGACTGATACTTTGCCACTGATACTAGCTGAAGCAATGCCATAGGATCCCCAAAGTATTTCAAGCTTTAAGGAAAGGAAAAGTAGCTCCTTTTAGTATTCAGGACTAGAAGATATCTTAAGGTCATCCAATCCAATCCCATCATCTCATGAATAAGGAATCTGAGACACAAAATTGAAGTGATTTACTCTAGGTCACACAGGCAATATGGAGCAACACCCAAGATCTCAACCTAAGTCTTGTGACTCCAAATCCAGAGCTCTTTCTACTATACCATAATGGATCTTCACACACACACACACACACACAAACTGTGGAAGGGGATTACTCTAGAAACCCTCCTCTTTAAACAAGACTGGTCCTACATATATGCAAAAGAAAAGGGACTGCATTTTATAGGATTATAGACTTTGAACTAGAAGAGACCTCAGAGGTCATCTTGTCCAACCCCTTTATTTTATAGTTGAGGAAACAGAGATCTGTAGAAGTCAAGTGATTGGTACAATGTTACATAGATAGCATGTTATCGGAGGTGGGATTGGAACCAGGCCCTCTCAGTCCACAACTAGAGCTCTTTGCTCTGTACCAAGTCATCTGGTTCAATCCCCTCATTTTATGGATGTAAACACATGAGATTTTGTGGCTTCCATTCTATCTGGGCCAACTCTTTAACCAAATTATACAAACTTTATGATATTATCCCAAGCTGCTAGACTTGTCCATCAGCTGAGTAACATGCCAGACAATATCCGTGACTCATGAACTTTTTTCTTCTCCCATCTTAATACCTAGCTAGGCACTTTAACAAATGTGTTAAGAGTTACATTAATAAAACAAAAAGGGAATCTGGATCTAAGGCAAAATGTATCTGGGAGGTCCCACACTAATCTGAGTTTAGTACTTATCTGATCCTCTTGGAATTCTGCACTCATTTTTCTGCCTTTCTCTGCCCCCAATCTCCTTCTGCTCTTATCTCTCCCTCTCTCTCAAATGAACCATTTTCTTCTTTCCCCCTTCTTCCTCCATCAAGGAACTCTTACTATGTGCCAGACACTGTGCTCACTTCTCTCCTTCTGTATTATTATGTATATTTTTATAAATGTACAATTTAAGAATTGGGGGTTGGACTTTCTTTAAAGGAGTTTCAATAGGCATGAACACAGAGCTGAGAAGACCCCTTTGCTAGAGAGAAAGTGAATAGCATACAGTTATAAACCAACTATGGGTTTTCTAGTTATACATTTGTATATTCAACGTTATTTATGGGAAACAGAATTTTTAATCCTTCCTTGATTTGGAAACTCCTCTATTTAACAGCTCATAAGAATACCTTAATTTGGCCCTTAGTCAAAATAAATCTTCTCACTTAACATGGGATAGAAAAAATTAGAACATTCCCCTTTCTTTCCATGTAGCCCACCTTCTTTTTTCTCTTTTCATATGGTAGAAATTGTAGCACAGAAGAGTTGTCATGGGGCAGCTAGGTGGTGCAGTGAATAGAGCACCAGCTCTGGAATCAGGAGGACCTGAGTTCAAATCTGGCCTTAGACACATCACTTACTAGCTGTGCGACCTTGGGCAAGTCACTTAACCCCAACTGCCCTGCCTTCCCCCCTCCAAAAAAAAAAACAGTTGTCAGTCAGCACCTTTATTAAGAGTCACTGTGTGCAAACCACTGTACATTAAGTATGATGAGGGGATACAGAATCACGAAAAAGGCGGTCCATATCTTTAGGAAGTCTATAAACTATGTGGGGAAGGGGAGAAGGGTAGAGAAAACACCCTTTTAGCAGCAGTAGCACCAATGAGCCAAGATCTCTTTTCCAGAACCTCCCCAATAGAGAGGGCATGGTACATTTCAAATAACAGAGATGAACTGTTTGTTGATGGATTGGAATGTTAATTGAACATACTGAGGATGCAAGATTATACAAACTGAAAGCATGCTGCCTGAGCAAGCTCCAAGTAGAGCTGTGAGGTAGGGAAGGCATGGGAAAAAATTCCTCAAAACAGTACACTACTAAGTAGAATTTGGAAAGCAGGAAAGTATGTTTATGGATTGATGAAGGGTGCAGCAGTAGAAAGGACGTGTTCAATGACATAGCAGTGATAAGAGTAGTAAGATCTTTTAAAAATATACTAATACTATTAGGTTAACTGGCTATGAAGTCAGGTGGGGTGAATAAGAAATAAAGGACTGATGAGCAGGTGGGGGAGACACAATAGTTTTGAATGTAATTTAGATTTGATCAGAAGAGAGAAAGGACCCTAAACTAAAAAATTATAGACTATTATGAGAAGTGGGAAGAATTTTAGTGAACACTCAGTCTAAACACTTCATTTTAAATGTGAGGAAATTGAAACCTGGATAGATTAAGCAACTTGTTCATACTCACACAGCTAGTAAATGGCAATCCTGAGACACAAGGCCTGACCTTCTGACCCAAATGCACAGTGAAATTTTCCAGAGACTAACATATAATCCTTTCTAAAACCCTGATTTGGGTAAAATATTTGTATTTGAATCAAGGCTTCAACACTGCTATGAGGCCATGGACAAATGGACAAATCACAATCTCTTGGAGCCCAATTTCCTCACCTGTGAAATGGAAGTAGTACTGCTCAAATTTGGCTTTGATTGATGACTTTGGAGAGAGAAATTTCAGTAGTATGTGGATGGAAGACCATTTTATCTGTTTCTTCCTGTTGACCCAGTTTCTAAATCCACAGACTTTTAGATTCAAGTTTCCCTTACTCAGTGCAGACATCTTTTTCTTCATCTTACTCAACATTCACCTCCTCATAATAAGTTTCTTAATCATCTTTGACAGCAAGGACTATTACTCATTTTGTTTTTGCATCCCTAGTCCCTTCTACAGTTGCTTACATAGAGTAGGTGTTTAAGAAATGTTTCTTGGTACCAGAAAATGACAAATGCTGGAGAGGATGTGGAAAAATTGGAACGCTAATGCATTGTTGGTAGAGTTGTGAACTGATTCAACCATTCTGGAGAACAATCTGGAATTATGCCCAAAGGGCTATAAATAAGCGCATACCCTTTGACCCAGCAATACCACTTCTAGGGTTGTATCCCAAAGAGATTATAGAAGTAGGAGGAAGACCCATATGTACAAAAATATTTATAGAAGCTCTTTTTGTGGTGGCAAAGAATTGGAAATTAAGGGGATGCCCATCAATTGGGGAATGGCTAAACAAGTTGTTGTATATAAATGTAATGGAATACTATTGTGCTATAAGAAATGAG
>CM053586.1:65817053-65843338 GCA_028646515.1 Pseudochirops corinnae | reverse complement strand
GGAAATATGTGTTTTCCGATGGTCTTAGGTGACCCCCGTGACTCCTGTTAAAGGGTTGTTCAACACCCAAAGGGGTCATGACCCACAGGTTGAGAACAGCTGATAAAGTTTAATAAATGTGTAAGAAAAGTACAAAGGAAAGCACAGTAAGATATTTAAAGAAGAGGGGAGAGTTGTTAGGATCTTGAAATGAGATAGTGTCTAGTAGGGAAAGAAAAGGGCAAGAGCTATTTAAATGTCTGTATATTCAATATATATGGGGCACTATGGAAATCAGGTTGAATCTCATAAGAACTCCAAATTCTATGTAATAGAATTTCAATCCTTAGCCAATGCATTCAAAGTAATATCCTATACCACAACGTTCCAGGACTATTTTTTTTTTTTACTTCTGTCTTCTCTATCAGATAAAATGATTTTCAGACTGATAGACAGAACAAAAATAGTTAAGAGGGAACTAAGAGAGGAGAAAGTAAAAGAATATGGTTTAAATGAGTTCAAGTCACCAACATAGAGAAATTAAATTCCAGAATGCTGAAAAAACTTGCACACATGATTACTGATCAGGGATATTTGAAGCACTCAGGAGAATGGGAGATCTTTTTCAGAACTGGGAACAGGCATATGTGTTAATTTTCAAAATGAAGGAAAAGGTGGATTCTGGAGAAAAGACAACAGCAGCAATAGACCAGTGAGTCACCGCAAGGCAGAATTCCAGAATGTATTATTGGACAAATGACTGCTGTGAATTTAGAAAAAGAAACTGTAATCACTAGAAACCAGCAAAGATTCACTAAGTTATGTGAAGCTAACCTCATTTCCTCAACAGAGGAAATACTATAGATATATAACACATATGGATTTTAGCAAGGCATTTGATACTGCACAGTATAGTACATGGCATATATTAGGACGGTACTTTACTGTGACCAGCACAGTTGCATGGCCTAGCAACCAGCTGAATAAAAGAGAGATGGCGATGTATTCAATAGTCTGTTTATTACAGAACCATTTCATACAGAGCCAAGATACAAGAAAATCATAAGGCTTATATTCCCTAGAGCAGAAATTATTAAGTAACCTGAATGCAAGGATTCTCCTTTGGAATTGACCACTCCCTACCCCAGCCCAAGGCTAATTATTCATTAAGACTTCATCCTAGGACTATGTCCAGAGGCACAAGACTTGCTAATTAACTACCCTGAATTTTCTTTAGTTATTAATAGGACCAATGGAGGCATCAACAAACAAGATTATATTCCTCCTGCATATCTGCCTAGTGACCTCATAGAAGAGGGGAGCATTTCCTTAATGGGCCAGGGACCCCTGAAAGTCTAGTCTACTACAGTACTTGATAAACGTTTGTCGAATGTCATCAAATAAAATTATTCTGAACTGAGAAATTGTAGACTATTCTCTTGAGATTCTGTCTTGACATTCTTGTGGACAAGATGGAGAGACATGCACTGGATGGTAGTTTTCCCTAAGTGTATTCATGACTTGTAGAATAACTATAGCCAAAGTTTCTTGTTTAATACATTGATGGAAGCAGGTCTCTTGTGGTATGCCACAGAACTATGCTCAGTTCAGCATTTTTTAATGACTTGAATGAAAACATGAACGCATTTAACATGTTTGTAGATGACAAAACTGAGAAGGATTTTGAATTTAGAATTCTACTCTAAAGAGATCTAAACAGGCTCAAACAATGGACCAAGGAGAATATAATGAAACTTTAAGAAGAACAAATGTAAAATTTTGCGGTTACTTACACTCCCTATGCCTCAGTTTCCCTCCTCTGTAATATGAGGGGGTTGAACTCAATGACATTTAAGGTCCCTTCCAACTCTAAATCTATGATTCTATGATCTTATGAAGAGCAGGTAGACAAGGCCAAGTACACGTCAAGTTAATCCTTGTTGGTAGAAGCTCAATCTTGAAAGCATTAAGGAATCATTTCACAGGTTATCTCAGAGATGGGAAGATACTAGAAGAATAGAAACAATCAGGGACAACATTATTAGTCCTCAGAAGTAATCATGGAGTCAGGATAACCTAAATCCAAATTTGACTTCAGTCACTCACTAGCTGTGTGACTCTGGGCAAGTCACTTAACCCTGTTTGCCTCAGTTTCCTCATCTGTCAAATGAGCTGGAGAAGGAAATGGTAAACCACTCCAGTGTCTCTGCCAAGAATATCCCAAATGGGGTCACAGAGAGTGAGACACAACCAAAATGATCGAACAACAAATCAAGAGGACACGAGTAACTACTACCAATGCGTAGTACTACTGTTTTTGTCTTTACAATATCTTTACAGGAATGATCTACACCCATATCCTTGATAAAAATATGTGAAGGGAATAGATAAACTTTCTAATTTTTTTTATTAAAACCTTAACAAATATCAATGAAGTATGAATGTTTTAATAAGTAAAGAATGAAAAAGATTATATATGGATCTATGAACTTCTATTATATACATTTTTAATGTGTACATTAAATTTAAAATGAGAAAAGCAAAACTGCACTGCTTGTTTGTGCCCCCTTCTGAATTTCCTTCCGCTCTCTTGTGTATTTTTAAATGTTTTATGTATGTTTTCTTTCTTTTCTTCTTTTTTTGCCTCACTCTCCTTAGCCACTGATCTCTACTCCCCAAAAATAGAAGCCCTCCCTTGTAGCCAATAAATATAGTCAAGCAAAAGACATCAATGCATTGGCTATGGAATAAATAGCCTTTTGCAAACTATTTTCTGCAGCAACCTTATCTTTCCAGTCACACAATGGACTGAAAGGTGCAAAGAATACAAGATCACATTGTGTATATTGTTTCTGGATTACAAAAAAGTATTTGACTCCATGAAGAAAGATGTAGCCTTAGAGGCTCTTCTCCAACAAGGAGTCTCTCATGCACATGTTAAGATTATACAATATTTCTTGATAAATGTGCCCACAGATATGGACAGTAATTACCACAGCTTAAAATTGTGGCATGTTATAAAAATGCCTACTGTTTAGACTATGATGTGCAAGTCATTGTAAACCAGCACATAAATCTGGGATAATCACTAGGGACAGTGGATTGGACTCTGAACAGAAGAGGAGTAAGAGGGTGGGCTGGTTGCACTGGAATTTGGAGAGTGGTAGGGTTTTTTTTTTTTTTTTTTTATCCTGAGACATTCCCTGGCACACATACAGAAAACTACTCAACAACACCACCTCAGCTATCTTTTAAACATAACAATACTCCTGGTGATGGGCATGGTTGTGAATCCTGGAACACCAAAATCTTTACAAAATTCAAAGGTCCTCCATTGCATCAACAGGGAGGTATATAGCTGCAACATTCTTCCAGGGATAACCTATGCATAAGAAATGAGAGAAGGGATGCCATTCTAGAAATAGGTGATTGAAAAATGAAATGTGGTGAAGGCTAGTTTAAAAAACATGTACATATAACTATAGTACTATCCAAGGGAGAAGGAGATAAGTGTAAGCAAAAGGGTCAGAAAAATTGGAAAAGATAGAGATCACTTTTATCTAAGAAGAAAGATTTTAGGATGACTTTGTGAAGGAGGTAACATTCAAATCAGGCCTTCAAGCAGGGAAAGGTGAGGAATCCTTTCCAAACACAGGGGTTGTAGGAACAAAGACTCAGAAATAGGAGAGTAGAGGATAAGAGGGTCTGATGAGCAGTCCAGTGTGGTTAGAAGGTAGAATAGTATGGCTTAAGTCTGGACGGTTTGGTCAGACTGTGGAGATGGTATGGGCCTAGGATCCTATAATTTTGCACAGTGTTCTGGGGTTTTTTCGTAAGAGATTTCAACTCTCCCTATAGGACATGTAAGACTTTATTGTCTGATTACTATATTTAAAGGGAAGGTAAGAAAGCTAATTATGGTAATGTTGAGCAGCTCTCTGCTTCCTTAAGGGAGTCTGATGAAGATGAGAAAGCTATAGGGTAAGAGGATTAACTATGTGCTGGCAGAAAGGCAAATCATATGGTGGGAATTATTTGAAAGCATTTTTAGAGAATCAATAAGGACTTTCCTGTATTGTGTTCATCAGTCTTGACAAAGTATTTGACCCAGTCAGTGGGCTTAGACTCTGGGAGCTCAGAAGCAGGCGTGACTTCTTAGAGAAATCTAACAGTGCCCTAAGGTCACTCTGTAAGTGGCAGGTTGGTTATGTCAAGGTTGATGACATCTCATCCTGTGGACACTGGAGCAGGTCCAGGGTTTGTGTGATAGCTGTGGAATGCTGGGGACTGCCAACAGGGGCCAGATCGCCCAGATGGAGCAATTAGAGACAGGGCAATGCTTTGTGAGATAAGACCCATGAGCAGATGATGGGTGGCAAAGGCCATCTTCAGTTCAAACTCTTGTCAGGGGGTGTCTGGAGCTTTTCAGACCTATTTCCATACATGGGCAGGCATGTCAACAGGGATAGCTTTCAATGGGGAGGGGAATATTAGATTTGATAGCCTCTTAAAGTAGAACAAACAGGAATTTCTAAAGGTCACATTTATCTTGCAGAGAAGCACTATCCTAGGGAAGCGTTTTTTTTAACCCAATGAAACAAAAATAATAATTGTTTTGAAGCCAGGTGGGATAGGTGGATGCTTTGGGGAATATTTCTGAAGACTGGCTTCCCTGGCAGCTTTCCAATTGTTCAGGAACCCTCATGGGTGATTTGGTGACAGTGTTTACAGAAAATGTGTTCTGACTTTTAGCTCAGGCATCCTTCTAGTAGATAGCTTTGGAAACTCTTTCCTCTTCCTCACAGTGCTCAATTTTCTGTATAGACACAGCCAAATGGATTTACCATACTTGGGTAATGCCAGCCAGGTAAGAGAAAAATATACAACTGCCTTGTGTAAACTTAGCACAAAGTTAGTTTCAAAGTAAGCTTGTAAAACCAGTCATAGCTAGGAATTCTCCTTTGGGAGGTAAATTGAGTTGAGCAGGGGGTGAGTAGAGGGTATAGTCCTGATGCGGGATAGGTTTTGGGGAGATTTCTAATGAGAAATCCTTTCTAAGTTCACGTCTGAAAAGAATTACAGGCTCAGCCGTCTTTTGGTAGATTTACAAAAGTTTATTGATTTACAGGATAAAAAGGGGTAGGGTAAGGAAATCTGGCTAGGAAAAGCTTGCAAGGGGCAAGGAGAGGGGGCGGGGTTCAGAGAAAGTCTGGAAGTGTGACACTCTGCAGCGGGCAGATGGCCTACCAGAATGCCTACTTGATCTGCCAGAAAAGACTACAGCTACCAAGGCCCATCTGTGGAAGTTCTTAGGGGCCCAGAGGCAATTTTAAAGATACAAAGCTGTCAATCATAAGTTCATTAAGCTAATGAGGTGTACAAAGGTGGAGTTAGGGAGGAGCCTGGGAGGGGCCAGGGAGTGGCCAGTGCTTAAAGGGACATGCACCCTTGACATCAACTGTGCATGTGTTTTACCCATAATACACTGGGACAAACAGCAGGAGGGAAGGGGCAGGGGGTGTGGTTTGAGCCCTGAAACTTCATAAGGTTGACCAGCTGTCACAGACTTGAGGTCAGGTCAAATGAGATGTTCCCATCCTGATTTGCAAGTGGATGGGTTTGGTTTGCTAGGACAAAAGGAGGTCGTACCTTGAATGGAGAGTTAATGGTTTGAGAGGAAATAGCTCTAGGCTGGGGCTGGGAAAGACAAGTACAGCTGGGGGAAGGGGAGAAACAGTTAAAAATGTGGCTTTTACAACTTAACACAAAACTGAATGAATAAAATCATAAAGTTACCCCAAAATATATTACATAGGCCACCCAGCACCTCTTCAGTCCCACTAGGTTCTGGGGCAACTCATTCCCCCAGAGAAGTCAGTCTGTGCCCCCAAGGCACAGCCAGTGGTCTCCTACCCCTAAATTCTGTGAAGAGAGTCAAGGGAAGAGATAGCAGACCGGAAATGCTAGCAAGCTGGACCTCGTGACCATGAGATGCTGAGCATGATGGTCCAGTGCCAGTTACACTACATGGTGTAAGCTGGTAAGGAATTAATGGGGGTGGGGGGAGGAAGGTAACAGAGTAGGGGAGAGGAAGCATGTCTGTGCACATCATGCTAACCACTGGGCTAATCAACTTTGGTTGCCCCAGCCTACTTATGACTCTATATGAATAGAATTTTCTCTTTGCGGGAAGAAAAGGTGATTTATACTTTTGTGGGATGCTGCTTGAGGACAAAAAAATGAACAAGAATTTCTCCTCATGGTGGTGTTTTGAAAACAACCTAATTGAGGTTGTTAAAGATTTGGAAGTTTCTTTGAGGAAAGATATTCTGCCCAAAATACAGGGAATTATTATTAAGCAACTGCTAAATTTTAGAGGTCTGCAAAGTGATCCTTGTCTGTCCCATGATCATTTAATGAGGGGTTACTGAAGCATGATTGAACTGAGGAAACCCAAACAGAGGTGAGATTGGATTTCTAAAGCCTAACTCAGCAAGGGATTCTGTGGCCTCTTGCAAACAGCAAATTATGCCATCACAGGAACCAGCCCAACCTCAGGCAAAACTGTAGGGGAAGGTGAAGTTCATCTTGGCCAACTTCTCTTTTTCTCAGACTTGATCTTCTCCTCCACTCTTCTGTTCTCCTATACCCTTTCCTGTAGCATATGTATATCCAAAGATTTGTATCTATTTTAAGCAATATCTGCCTGTTTGATTCTTTCAAGGAATTCATTGTCCTAAAAAGGAAGAATTAATAAACCTTCCCAGGAATATTCACATTTTAGTAGATGATTCTTGAAGACAGAAAGTCTTTGGGACTCAAAGGAATGAATATTTAACTGTGGAATTTCAGACACTGGGAGAGTTTCCTATAGAAGAAGCCTTTTCAGAGACCCTCAGATTACCTATGTAAGTGGTAGCCTATGCTACTTTCTTGTAAGACCAACACTGGCCCTGGAGTCAGGAGGACCTAGATTCAAAAGTGACCCCAGACACTTAATACTTACTAGCTGTGTGACCTTGGACAAGTCATGTAACAACAAGTGCTGTGTCTTCCCCCCTCCAAAAAGACCAAAAAAAAAGACTGGCCTTGGCTGCTATACCAATCAAAGATTTTTAGAGTTACACACCAAGAGTCATGTGGTATAATGGAAGGACTGGAATATGGATGACCCTTCCTCTTTCTATCATGATCTAAACTCTAAAGGCTGTTTTTTAAAAAGCAATTTTCCTGAGTTCAAATCTTAGCTCTGCCATTTACTGCATGTGTGACCTGGGCCTCAGTTTCCTCCTCTGTAAGTCAAAGGATTTCTAAGGACTAAATCTAAATCTCTGGCTTTATAAGGAAGGAAGTTCAGAAGCCTGTAGGTTCACTTTAATTTGGTTTTATAAGGAGGTTTCTTTCAAGTCTGTGGTGTTTTCCTGGCTCTCATCTGAGCTTCCCTGAAGAAAATGGCACCATTTATTTCCTTCATCAATAGCATCTGAACAACAATAATTTCACTTCAATATAATAGTGACTTAGATGACAACGTGCCTTGTTAAATAAATGCCCTGATTGAAAATAACCATTAGCACATTAATGAGCTCAAGCAGGAAGAATCGGCCTACCCTTATCACAGCTTTATTTTTAGGAGCTGGGAGTGAATCCCGGTCTCTTTTAAAGTGATAGAAAAATGCTCCTGCAGGACCAGATCAGTGAGTCAGTGCCATGGTGAGACCGAGGGCAGGCAGCTCAGCTCAACCAAATCCACAAAAAGGGAGGCTGAACTGCCTTTCCCATTCAGAGTATGAGTCATAGGAAAACAATGCAACCCAGTGAGAAAACAATTCATACATTTAAATGCTTGTTTCTGTCCCTAATGGACCATCTGAAATGACTGGGCTCCAGAGGGCCTTTCTACCTGAATAAAGTGAATAGAAAAATTCTTTCACTCATTGCAATGGCTCTTGCATAAATACCACTTGAATGAATGTTTTAATTCCTGACTGCACCACAATTAAAACACTGAGGAAGGAGCCAGGAGGGTAAGTGGCCCCTTGGCTTAATCTGTACCATGTCTCTACTTATAAACCAAGGAGTCATCCATTAAAACACCAGGGAGAAAAGAGAGACCTTTGAGTTCCGGTTTGTGTTGGTTTCCCTCTAACCCTGTTCTTTCCTTTTTTAAATGCTTTTAAAAACCTGGCAATTGTCTCAAAGAATTGAAGCATTTAAAAAAAAAATTCTGACTTGAACTTTATTTCAGGAGAGAATTGATGTTATGATGAGAGTTTTTTTCATGCCCATTCCTACGGAAAGGGGGAAAAAAGTTCATGACAAGTGATTTTTATCTGAAATATAGGAAGTATTGCTATGACTGCCAGGGTATACTACTTCCCCTCAGAGATCAAACCAGATCAATCAATCAATCAATCAGCATTTATTAAGTACTTACTAAGTCAGTCAACAAGAATTTATTAAACACTTTTTATGTGCCATGCACTGTGCTAAGCACTAGGAATAAAGAAAGAGGCAACAACAGTCCCTGCCTTCAAGGAGCTTACAGTCAAATGTAGGAAACTTTATGTACTATGCGTATGGCATTGTGCTCCGTGCTGCTGAAAACAGCAGATCCTAGGACCATTGGTCCTGAGGGTGGGGGAGAGGGAAGAAAATCCCCTTTGGGTAACTCCCAGAAAGATTCAGGGTGCCTATAAGCAACTGTAAAGAATGTGATGGACATTTAAGCCACTACATAGGGTGGTACTGGTTATGAAAATAAACTAAGGACCAGAGGTTCTCTCTGGAATGATTTTCTCTTCTCAACATTTGAAAACAAACCAAAAGACCAAGAACAACAACAAACTAGCCCACAGCTCTTTGCCCCATCAGGATGATGTGAAGTATAGCTTTGGTTGGTTGGTTTTAACCTGACTCAGTTTTTCTCTTCTGTTAAAATAGATGCTGGCAGGCTCTTGTCTTCACTAGGGAGCCTGGTGCTTGGGACTCTACAAAGAAAAGAACACAGGGACATCAGCACAGGCGGCAGGGACACAAAGGCCCTGCACAGCTAGTCCTGAGTCACGTCAAAGACAGGCTCACGGTGGGGGATGGTGGAAGCTGTAACAATGGCTGGCCAGATTAGCATCTCTAGGCTCTCTAGCCCAGGAGGACTGCCTGACCGCAAGTACTCAAAAAATTGCAGCCCTCTCTTCTAGAGAGAAAAGAGCTTTCTGGGAAAAGCTGATGGACTTATTTTTTAAAATTTGTTTTTTAAAGGACAAGCTATTCCCCCTCTCTGTTTTGTTGTAGGATCTATTTCCAACATGTTTGCTTTGGTTTAATGGAGGACACTTGATACTTTTAAAATAGTTTCACAGTGTTTGGTTCGGTCTTCATAAGCAAGACCAGTAATATCTTTATGGTTATCAATAAATATCAAGCATTTGCCCAATATGGTGTGCGAAGTATTGGACAAAGTACATGGATGTGACAGAAATTCGTTCATGACAAAATAAAAATAAAATAATTTAAATTCTTTTTCCTCCCTGTTTTGGTTCAGGTTGCATTTTCCAGAACTTTTTTCTTCCTAACTTCAGAAATGAGAACTGGCTTCTGTGGAGTCCCACATGGAGGATTTGGGGAAATTGCTGCCCTGACTGGTAGAATGAGGGGTCCAGAATCACAGAGTAAATTCCTGATGCCTACAGGTGAGTGAGAGAAGTGAGAACTTTCTCAGACTATAGTCTAAAATCTAGTAAGGCTTTTTGTGGGACACAGGCCCAAGTTCCCCTTCACCAGAAATCATATGATTTACAAGGACTCAAAACTCAGAGTGGTAGGTAGGGAGTCACCCCTCTCCTCAGTGACACCTTAGCATAAGAAGTGCCAAATAAAAGACAGAAGTGCTTTCTCAAATCTTCATTGGGTGGTCTGCTGTTTCCTTGTTCTGGTACTTGAGGTAAATTGCCAACCTTAGATTGTGCACCTGACTTCCAGCCAACAGAAGAAAAGGGTCAGGAGAGGGGTGGGAGAGAATCCGGCATTAGGGCTTTATAACTTCACCATTTCCTTTTGTAAATTGCTTCTCCTCCCTGACCATCTGTCAGGAGGGCGACCCTTTCTTGAGATCATAATAAACCATTCTTCCTACCTTGAGAAACCTCTGAGTATTATTTGGGTAAGGATTTCTGTTGCATACAGTTTTTGGGGTGCACACACAGGTTTATGTCTTGGCTCTCTGCTCAGTTTATTGTGCTACATTGCTTTCTTATCTGTCTCCTAGTCTCAGGGGTTGGGACCTTGGAGATCTTGTAGCCTAACTCTTTCATTTTACAGTTGAAGAAACTGAGCCTGAAGGCAGTTAAGCGATTTGCCCAAAGTCATTTAGGTGGTAAACATCGAGTGGGATTTGAATCCAGGTCCTCTGACTCTACCTCACCACAACATTCTTGAGAAAGAACCAAACACACTAGAATAAATGTCTGGGTAAATGGAGTCTTAACTAGTATCATGATGAGCCCTGGATTTGAAGTTCGAAGAATAGGTTCAGATTCTCACTCTGCAATTTTTGGCAAGCCACTTCGATTTCTCTGAATCCCAATTTCTTTTAGAAAGAAAGAAACACAAAACGTCAGAAAGAACTGAGGGGGTTGGACTAATTTCCTATAAAGCTATAGATCTTACATGTGCCTTCAGAGCTATTTAGTGTGGAAGAGACAGAAGGTCCAGGGAAGTGAAATAAGTTCTATCTTCTATGATACTTCTAGATCAAGATAGGTCCCTCATGATTGGGCAAACCAGACTGGGCCTCAGGAGCTGATAGGATTCATAGTCTCATAGAGCATTGTGCTTAGGGGAAACTTAAAAGTCATCTGTGGAGAGGGTGGGTTGGGGATGATTGTGGGAGGGCCAGATCTGGCCCTCTGCCTGTTTTTGTATGGCCCTGGCTAAGAATGGTTTTTACATTTCTTAATAGTTTTATTGAATTAAAAAATATATAAAACACATTCTTAGCTCACAGACCCTACAAAAACAGGCAGCAGGCCAGATTTGGGCCTCCCACAGTACTTTGCTCAGCCCTTGGCCATATGATTTCTAAACTTAGAAAGCTCTACATTCTATGAGCCTACGTCTCTCATCAATTCCAGAGGCCCAGCCAGCCAGGCTTATCCCAAATATGAAGGATCTACCTTAGTCTACAGCTGTCACAGAGGATCCGTCCCAGGTATGAATCATCCACAGTTTTACCTGGGCCCAGGAGTTTAGTCATATTTTGCACAATTAAGTTCTATTACCTTAATGAGATAATTTGTCAGTTTAGTATAACTGATAATATAAGTACGATTACTTTTATAAGTTTTTTGTTCAGTTGTTTTTTAGTCATGTCTGACTCTTTGTGACCCCATTTGGGATTTTCTTGGCAAAGATACTGGAATGGTTTACCATTTCCTTCTCCAGTTCATTTTACAGATGAGGAAACTGAGGTAAACAATGTTAAGTGACTTGCCCAAGGTCACATAGCTAGTAAGTGTCTGAGGTCAGATCTGAACCCGGAACATGAGTCTTCTTTACTCCAGACCCTGTACTCTATCTACTGTGCCATCTAGTGACACCTTTATAAGATAGTTCCTTAATTTAGCAAAACTTATTCCATTTTAAGTCTCTATTTTGTGATTGAGCTATTTTGAATAAGTTGTTTTTCTATATTTTTTTCAGCAATAAAACAAGCATCTGTGTAGTATGATGTAGTAAGCAATAAACATACGCACATATATGTATACATATATTCCTCTTTTAAAAAATGATTTTAATTGATGTCTTTTGTATTTTATACCATCATAGCTTTTTTCTAGTATTCTTCCTTTTCCCTTTCCCAAGGGAGCCATGTCATATGACAAATAGTCTCTTTCTTTCTTTCTTTTTTTAACATTTATTTATTTACATTTAGTTTTCAACATTCACTTTTATAAGATTTTGAGTTTTAAATTTTCTCCCCCTCCTTCTTCTCCCCCCTCCCCAAGATGGCGTGCAACCTGATCTAGGCCATATGTGAAAATAGTATTTTTAAAGATAAAAAAAGAGCAGTAAAAGTCAGCACAACCAATGGATATACTGAAAAAAATCCAAAAATAGGTTCAATGTGTAAAACCTGGGGATCTCCCAACTCATTGGAGCAGTGGGTTGGGGTATCCTCTACTACCTCTCCATTCAAGTCATGCTTAGTCTATATAAGTTTGTTACAACTTTTAATGTTTTTCTTTAATTGTTCTTTCCATTTACATTGTTGTAGTCATTGTGTATATTATTTTCTTAGCTTTGCTTACTTCACTCTGCAGCAATTCCTATAGATCTTTCCACGGTTCTCTGTATTGATCCCATTGTTGTATTTGTCCTTCTCTCTTGAAGATGACCATCATATCAGGGAATAATGATGACCTGACTTGCAGTTGACTTTGATTTGAGTGAGGGAGGGCTGTGCAAGGTCACCACCTTCACTTTCTCCGCCAGAGTCATCTGGGTCCAGTGACCAGATATTCAACCAGACAACTGGATATGGCTAGTCTCTATTAAATTCATCACATATATCATTTCTTTCTGTTGTTGTTGAGTTTTTCAATAGTATCTGACTCTTCATGACCCCATTTGGGGTTTCCTTGGCAGAGATACTGGAGTGGTTTGCCATTTCCTCATCCAGCTCATTTTCCAGATGAGAAAACAGAGGCAAATAGGTTTAAGTGACTTATCTAGGGTCACACAGCTAGTGTCTGAGGCCAGATTTGAACTTAGATGAGTCTCCCTGACTCCAGGCCTAGCACTCTATCAACTGCCTTACCTGGCTTCCCATTTCCTGTAGTATAGAAATAGCGCATTACCTTCATGTTCTACAGTTTGTCTAACCATTTCCTATCGATGGGCATGAGCTTTGTTTTCAATTTTTTACCATCACAAAAAAGTGTGGCTATAAATATTTTGCTATATGTGAGAACTTTCTTTTAATCAATGTTTTCCTTGGAGTATAAGACCAGTACCAGAGTCTCTGGTTCAAAGAGTATGGACATCTTAATCACTTTATTCACATAATTCCAAATTAGTTTCCAAAATGGTTGTACCATTTCATAGCTCCACCAACAGTGTATTAATGGGCCTTCATCTCACAATCCCTCCAGCATTAACTACTGCCATTTTTTGTTGTCTTTGCCAGTTTGCAGGGTGAAACCTCAGCAGTTGTTTTGATTTCTCTTCTTATCAGTGATTTAGAGTATTCTTTCATGTGGTTATAAATACTTTGCAATTCTTTTGAGAACTATTTGTTTATATCCTTTGATTTATTGGGGGAATGAAACATGTATATATTCTTAAGCAACTAATAAACCTTTGCAGACACTTTGATAAGACAGATTACCAATGAAAAAATATTAACAGCAACATCAATAATTTTGAAGTAAATTGCCAGTCAAATTAGGTGGTAAACAACTTGAGCTATAAACTTAAAAATCCACTGAGACCCCAGCCATCAGCCTGTTCCTCAATCTCAATTCTCAGCCAGATCAGTCTAGGTCTGGATTTTGTGTTCCCTGCACTTCTGAGCAACTTGGCCATTGGCCCCAGAGCAGTGAGGATTGGTTGACAGAGATTTTGGAGACTTGCTAGACAACATCCTGAGGAAGACCCATAGCCAGGGCAGAAGAAGGAACCTAGTGGAGTCTAGTTAGAAAGAAGCCTATTAACACCTTTAAAATATCAGAATGGTGCTTTGTTTTTCTAAGATATTGTTTGCACCCTTTGGTTAATAAAGTTTGATTGCACACATTCAGAAATATAAATCTAATTAGTGTTTCTGTCAAAGTATTTAGCATATATGATGGTAAATTGGTTGGACTCACGCACCAAAGATTTCACCCAGGTCTGCCATTACTTAGGACGAGTGATATGGGCTGCACACCACTTTAGTATGCCAAGCCCAAGAGCAGCTGGTCTTAGACCCACTGCTGATGTCCATTCTTTCTCTTTTAAAAAAACAATTTTTATATATTTATTACAGTTTTTAACATTAACCTCCATAAGCTTTTGAGTTTTCAATTTTCTCCCCCTCCTTTCCCTCACCTCTTCCCAAGACAGCATGCAATCTGATATAGGCTTTATATATACATTCATATTAAACATAATTTCACATTAGTCATGTTGTAAAGAAGTATTAGAACCAATGTAAGGAAACACGAGAGAGAAGATACAAAACAGAACAAGAGAAAAAGGAGATCAAATAGTAGGCTTTGATCTGCATTCAGACTCATAGTTCTTTCTCTAGATGTGGACAGCATTTCCATCATGAGTCTTTTGGAGTTTGTCTTAGATCCTTGCATTGCTGAGAAGAGCCCAGTCTATGAAAGTTAGTCATCACACAATGATACTGTTACTGTGTACAATGTTCTTCTGGTTCTGCTCACTTCACTCAGCCATCAGTTCATATAAGTATTTCCAGGTTTTTCTGAAATCTGCCTGCTTATCATTTCTTTCTTTTTCTTTTTTTGCTTTTTGGAGGGCAATTGGGGTTAAGTGATTTGCCCAAAGTCACATGGCTAGTAAGTGTTAAGTGTCTGAGGTCAGATTTGAACTCAGGTCCTCCTGACTCCAGGAATGGTGCTCTATTCACTGGGCCACCTTGCCACCCCTCACCATTTCTTATAGCACAACAGTATTCCATTGCATTCATATACCACAACTTGTTTAGCCATTCCCCAATTGATGGGCATCCCTTCAATTTCCAGTTCTTGGCCACCACACAAAGAGCTACTATATTTTTGTACTTGTGGCTGCCATTCTTTCTTCTACTGTGATCTAAAGACTCTTGGGCCTGAGATATTGGCAATCTTCCTCATTGTCTTCCTGGTTGCCTCTTCCCTCTTCTTCTACTCCTAGGCATCTTCAGTTAAGCCTTGGGCCTTTACTAGTGTAAAAGAAAGCACTCCAGGATGAAAATTTGTTGCTTTTTACATTACTGACCTTTTGGACTGTTTTGTGAAATTTCTTCTAAGTCCCTGAAACTTCTGTTATAGGTTAGGACATCCTTATGGCTAAATGGCAGCATCTCTTAGAGGCAGATCTAGGAGCAGAGCAACCTGGGTTCTGAGGTTGCCTTTCTTTTAATTACAATACACATCTTCTCTGAAAAGGATCAGTTAGTCCAAACTAATCATTTTCCAGATGAAGTGGTGGTTGTGGTGAAACAGCACTTATTAAATGCATACTATGTGCCAGGTGGTAAGTACTTTATTGATATTATCTCATTTGAAATAATACAGATGAAGAAACAGAGGCAGAAAAAGCATTCATCCATTCTTCAAACATTTATTGGTTAGCCTGTTATGTGTGTAGAACTCTGTAAGGAGCTAAGGGGGAGATGCAAAAGAAATAGTTTCATAGCCCTCAGTAGTTTAAGAAACATTTAGATAAGGCAATAATAGTCTGGACATCATTGGGTTGGTTTTTTTTTCCTTCCCTAGAACTAAAGGAATTTGGGGAGGGCAAATATAATTGCAGATAATGAGGTAGCTAGGTGGTTGTAGTGTGTAGAGGACCAGACTTGGAGTCAGGAAGTTTTGAGTTCAAATCCTACCTTAGACACTACTGGTTATGTGATCCAGGGCGTGTTAATCTGTGTGCCTCAGTTTCCTCATATATAAAATGAAGAAGAACAATAGCAGCCCAGGGTTGTTGTGAGGATCAAATGAGCTAACATGTAAATGATTTGCAAACCTTAAAATGTTATCTAAATGCTAGTTATTACTTAAAGTACGCAGATCGGTGCAATACGTGTTCTCACAGGCTCTTCTGGGCAAACCTCCTCAGCCTCAAAGCATCTCTAGCCCTTAATTCTCCTCTTCCCATCTGTGGTGACTCATGATGGGCAATGCCATTCCTGGACTAAAATCACTTGGGGATGCTTCCTATGGGGCTTCGCCTACATCACTCATTGGGCAAGCAATGGGATTTGGAAGTTAAAACATCAGGCTGGGAGCCAAGAGGCTTGACTTGTTGAGATCTAGCAATAATTCATCGTTTCTCACCTAGGCACCATCATTAAATAAGTGCACCTCCATGGGTGGAGCGTGAAGACGGCACACTAAGCTGCAAAGCAATGCATGAAAACAAGGGATTATTAGTGGCATATGGTGAGAACTAGATAAATGCTTTTTCATTCACTCATTCATTCATTGAATTAAGGATAAAAATATGTAGAGGGTACTAAAAGAGCAGGAGCCAAGAGACCAAGGCTCTAGAGACTGCTAGGTTCTATCACTAAATAACTGCATGACCTTGAACAAATCATTGTACTTTGGGGGGACTCAGTTTCCTCAACTTTAAAACAATCTCTTAAGATCCCTTTGAGTTTTAATAATTCATGTTTCTATGGCCTAAATAATTGCATTGCAGTCTATTTCCAGGGGAATTGGTGATCTTAGAGTTTGGGCCTTCATTGCTTCTCCTAAGGGACCTTCTCTGCAAATTCTAGTCTTTGAGAATTGTCTAGAGCACTGGAGAGGTGAAGTGATTTGCCTATGTTCTGTCTCGAGGATGTGTAAGATAAGGGACTTGAACCCAGCTCTTCCTGGCTACAAACCCAGTTATCTATCTGTTATACCATGATGCCTTTCTACTGAAAAAGTTAGGTCTGAAAATAATTATCAGCCCTATGGAAATTAAAAAAATAGTATAACCCTTGAGATCCTCCCCTCTCCATTCCCCATCTGGAATCACATAAACCAATCTGATTTGGGGGGACTGGTCCCTGAGGGTTAATTTTCCTTCCTTTAGGTCATTGATACATCCTGAAGTAGCACAGGAAAGTTTCCAAAATAAAGCTCTAGTATAATAGCTTGTTCCTTAGGTGTCCCAAAAGTGGGTGGCAGGGTTCTTAAATCCTACACAAGTATTCAATGTAAAATACGAGTACTGGCTATGGACCAGCCTTTATTTTATCCCATTGAAAACAAACAAGTCCTAAGTACTAAATAAGTAAGGCTAAGTACTCAGGAGCCAGTGAACAAATATGGAAACATAAGACATTCAAATAGTATATCAGTTCCTTTCCAGAAGACAACTGAATCTGTGGGTGCTATCAAAGCAATCCTCTGTTGCTGAGAAGTCTTGTTTTTCTACAAAGTCCTACATAGGCTTTAGAAGACATTTATATATCATATATATATTATTTATATATTATATATATGTATATGTATGTATGTATGTATATGTATATATGTATGTATACATGTCAGCTTCCTCATCTGTAAAATGGGGATAATAATATCACCTTCCTACCAGGGGGTTATAAGGCTTAAATAAAGTAACACATGTAAAGTGCTTTGCAAACCCTAGAGCTCTATAAAATGCTAGCTATTATCATTAGTATAGCAAAGAAGAGGGAGGCAGATCATCTTTCAATCAATCATCAGGTGTTCCTTGGGTTATTAATAGTTTACTCCAAATAATGGCCCATCAATCTCATTCTGGGTGCTGTGTTTTAGGAAGGTCATTGATACATCTGGATAACAGTCAGAGATGGGCAACTAGGATGGTGGAACAAGCAATTTATAGCCTATTGGTTGAAGGAACTAGGGAGGTTTAATCTGGAGAAGACTTAGGGGGGCATATGAATCATCATAAAGCATTTTTCAGTCATGTCCAACTCTTTGTGACCCCTTTGGGGGTTTTCTTAGCAAAGATAATGGTTTGCCATTTTCTTCTCTAGCTCATAAAATATTTAAGGACCCTTAAATTAAAAGCCTTTTGTAACCTGTCTTCTTCCCCACTTCTAAGCTTTTTACACCTTACATCTCCCTTTCTTCCCCTTCTTCCCCACCACTGCTCTGCAAGTGAATGTCTTCTTACTATTCCTCACTCAAGATACTCTATCTCCAATTCTGAACCTTTTCAGTGGCTGTCATGTGTGTCTGGCATTCCCTCCCCTCATCTCCTCCTAGCTTCTTTCTAGTCCCAGATGAAGTCTCACCTATAGGAAGCCTTTTTTCAGCCCTTGGCAATTAGTTCCTTCCCTCTGAGGCTATCCTCGATTTATCTTGTATATAACTTATTTGTACGTAGTTGATTATGTCATGTTCCCACTAGACTGAGCTCCTTTAAAACTGTCTTTTGCCTTTCTTTGTATCCCCCTTCTCTTAGCACAGTCCCTGGCACATAGTAGGCACTTAAATGTTTATTGGCTGACTCACTAGGGGCTTATCATGTGGAAGAGGGATTAGACTTGTTTTACTTGGCCTCCAAGGACACAATCAGGAGCAATGAGTGGGAGCTGCAAAGGTAAATTTAAGCTTAAAGTCAGGAAATAACTTTTTTTTTTTAACAATCAGAGTGATGAGACAGATGACAATGATGGTGATGATGATGATGATGATGGTGACATGATGGTAATAGCTCAAATTAGCTCTGAGGTTTGCAAAATACTTTCCATGTATTTAATCCCAATGTAGAAAGGTCTTAAAGACCTTCACTAGAGGTCATTAAGAAAAGGCTGACTGACTAATTGTTGGATATGTTGTAAAGGAGATGATTGTTTGGGTATAGTTTGTACTAGATGGCTACTAAATCCTTTCTAATTCTAAAATGCTGTGATTCTGGAAAACAGGGATTCACTAGCCCTAAGATGAGAGCTTAGGATGAAAATGTAAAGGATTGCATGAAATCCTTGGATAAATGAATGAAGGATGGAGCTATTACTGTTTTGAAGGGAAATGATTGATGTTTGGGGTTCATGTTTAACCTTTTGAGACTGATAACACAGAAAGAAAGTACTTGTCCCTTCCCATAAAACATAACACAGTCAGAGGTAGAATCCTGGGCTTAGTGGACTGTTTGTTTGACCCAGAAGGCCAGGTCTTGTGTTCTTTGATTCCAAGAATTCTCCTTACTATGAGCATGCCAGGGCTTAGAGCACTGATTTTCTAACTCTAGTCACATTGCTGGCATTTAATGATTGAATAATAATGGATAATTTAGAAGATGAAATACAGTTGCAATCCAAAAAATGTTTTAATTCCAAGTTACAGAGAATAGTATAAGAATTGAGACAATGTGATATGAATATAGAACAAGAAATTAATTATAAACAGGATTATTTGAAATCTATGCTTTCTGCCTTGCAAAAGGGGGGAAAAAACCCACATATTTTTTTAGGGAGGAGAAAAAAAAATTTCATCACCCAGTTCTAGGAGATTTATTTTTGTTCTCTTTTTCCATAGGTGGGAGTAATTTATGTGACTAGAAAGGGTCTGTGGAATATTCAGATTTATTAAAGAAGGTGCCTATATTTCAATTCAATTCTATTACAGAAAGGGCTATAATAGTAATGATGATGATAAAGATGTTTTCAATTAAAGAAAACAAAGGTATAAAGATAACAGTTGGGGGAGGGGAATGAGGACTTGGGGATCCAGATTGGTTTATATTGTCAGATGCTGTTTCTTGGTATAGCTTTTAACTGCCAGATATAGATTCCTTAAAATACACAATAATTTGAATCAACATTCCTTTACTATATGTGATTTTGTTTTTCAAAGTTGTAATAAGTTGATGTTGAAGGATCAACCTGCACAATCCCAAACCTTCCTTTCATTCCCATGAGCAATTTGAGAGAATTGTCTTTTCCCTCTTGATTCCCTCCTTTTAAAATTAGGCTTACAATTTAAATCGGTTCTATAGGGAAGTGCTGGGTTGCTGTCTGATTCAAGGTATTGGTGATGAAAGCTCGAATCTTTCTTTTTCAGATAGATGACTGAAGGGGAGTCATATTTTCTTCCAAAAATTGTTCCGATGGACCATTGGTGATATGCATGAAGTGACCTAGGGTTGTTAGCCCTGAGTTGCAAAGAAGTTCTCTTCATTGTCTACTATTGAAGTTAGAAATGTGATGTCAGAAATGTCAATATTCCGACTTTGGCCCCTTCCCTCACTTCTCTGCTCCTGGTTGGGGCAGGCACCATTTATTGTGAGCCAGAGAATTGTGGCAGACAGTGGAATCTGTCTTTTGTTTCCTGACTGGAGAGGTCAGACACTTGCTGTAGGCCATGTTTAATAATCTGTTTTTTAAGGACATTAATTTCTTTGGACCATTAAGCTCCATTTGATAAATTAGCTGTCTCAGGGCCCTGAGAATCCAAATGAATGCCCTTCCTCCAAAAGGATCTCATTTATTCTCTCTTTTTTCTCTATATGAACAGGTTCAAAGCCATAGTTGAAGGTAGTGTAATGTAGCTGATAGAAAACAAGAGCTGGAGTCAGGGAACCAGAGTTCAAATTCTATCTCTGCCATTTGTTACCTATATGACGTTAGGCAAGTTCCTTAACCTCTCTGAGTTTTACTTGCCTTCTCTGTAAAATGGGTTCAGTGATATCTGTAGTACCTATAGATCTCAAAGGGGGTATTGTGGAACTCATATAAGATAAGGTACAAAAATGTTTTGCAAAATTCTAAGCTCTAGATAGTGTTCCAAAAATATGAGGGCAGTTTTTAGCTTTTATGGCTTATACTTAATGGTATTTTAAAGCTACATTTAAGCTTCCATAGCTTAAAATTTCTCTAAGACTTTTGAGATACCTTGTATATGGGCTGTGATTGAAACTAAGTCCATTCATCTTTGAAAGTTGCCATATGGTACTGTCTTATAAGACTTTCCTGCTGATAACACTTTAGGACTGCAGAGAATGTCACGTGCTGTGGCATTTGGATTTGGAGTTAGCCTCTACCTCTACTCTGTGCAGCTGGCCAAGTTTGGTGCTTCTGTCCCCTTTGTTTTGTTATCATTCCAAAGCTTTCATTTGAGTGGAGACCCTGGCCTATCACTGATCACTCTCCCACCACTATTTCCATGTCCACAACCCTGCTGCATTGTTCCATATTGTGCTTGAGGACATCCTTGAAAGAGGCTCTGCAAGGGCAGATTTCAGGTCCATCATCAGTCCTAATGGCTACCATCTCTCCTGCCTAGGAAAGCACAGAAAAATGTGCTTGGCAGCTGATCATCATCTTGGGGAAAAGCTCCTTCCAAATTAAGACATCTTCTTGTTAAAAAAATTCTTATTGAAGTTAGTTGTGTTCAGGGTACCTAAAAGGAACTGAGACACTGCTTAGTAAAGCAGAGTCTATCATAGGCTTTTTATTTATTCATTCGTTCATTTATTTATTTAAGAAATTAGCTTGAGTGAGTTTTAAACATTTATGCTACAGAGAGGGATTGATTTCAGCATCCCCTGTCTTTGGTCCAATGAGGACAAAGGGTAAAGTTGAAATCCATTCTGTCTAACCAGTATTATGCTGATAAATATTTAACAACTGGCTCTCCAAAAGCAGGACAGATTTTAAAGTTTAACGTGTACTGTTAACATTTTCTTTATCACTTTCTTAAGTCTAGATAAAAAACAAACAAATTAAAAAAAAACAAAACCCTCACAATGAATCAAGCCCTGATTTGCAGCATTTACTATTTCCCAAGATGTAAATACTCTTATTGAAAATTTAACAATAATCTCTGAGCTCCAGAGAGCTCCAGGAGAATTCTGTAGGAATTTGGGTGACTGGAGATAATTGCTAGCAAACTAGGAAAGAATACTGGAAAAGGGACATTTAGCTAAACCAATTGTAGACCTGATGGATTCTATAAGAACGGATTTAGAGCTTATTGGGTCAGGAAGGGCAGGTCATATGCTGGGCTCTCCTGGAACCTGCTCCAATTTGCTGAACCAATTGATAATTTTTCAGTGGGAATATTTATACCTCAGAAATCAGTAAACTACAAATTAGGGCTTGATTAATTGCTTTGTGGATTATCTATTCTGTATTTATGGAAGTGAAGGAGAAAATGTTAATAATGCAGATGAAAATTAAGATGTGTGAACCATACAATTGGAGTGTCAGTTTTTAAACATTTAACAGCATACATACTTGGTCATATGTAAGGCCTTTAATTTATAGGGAAACTGAGGGAGTTTAGAGCAAATCTCTCACTTTAATAGTGTTACTAAATTACTAAACCATAGTGTATATTTTAAAATGAGTTGTAAATGTTTTCTGACATTAGGTCATTGGGATATCTTTTAAAAACTTTTTTTTTTACATTTAATGAAACAACAAAAGCAAACAAGCACACACTAAAAATAAGAAGCTCAATCTTTCTTAAAACCCTTAGTACCAAGCAAGGTAAAAGAATGAGAATAATAGAGGTAAATGAATTAACAAATAATAAACAAGCAATGAATTATTTTTCCTTTTTCTTACTTTACAAGTCTGTTTGAAGTTCTATAGAAGACCCCCTTTTCCCCCCACAAAATCCAGAATTGGCATTCCCCAGGACCTTTATTGGGTCTCCATTTTCCCAGGAGACTAGAAACTTTGATAGCACTTGAAAATCTCTCTCCCTCCCTCCCTCTTTCCCACCTTCTCTCTCTTCTCTCTCCTCTCTCTCTCTCTCTCTCTTTCTGTCTCTCTCTCTCTCTCTTTCTGTCTCTCTCTCAGCACTTAGGTTGGGCTTTTATGTGAACGATCTGAAAAAAGACAAAAACTTTGTTTATTTTTTAAAGCTTATTTTTTCCTTTAAATTGGTGGGTCCTAGAGATGGAGCTGTCACATAGATGGATGAGAGGAAGCCAAAGGAATTGTCCAAGATGACAGGCAGTCATTGATTTCCTAGTATCAGGCCACATGAACTATGTTTTTCTTCCAGACTCTAGATGACTAAATGTAGGTCATCACTAGCAACTCCAAGCATCAAGCTATAAACCTCCTCAGTTTATAGATGAGGAAACTGAGGTCCGTAGAGGTAAAATAACTTGCCCAAGGTCACACAGGTGATAAGAGGCAGAGTCAGAATTCAAAACCAAATCCTTTGATTATGAATCCAGCATTCTTTCCATTGAACCACACTGCCTCCCAAGAGCTAACACAAGAACCCAATACTGGCTTATCTCTGGTACCACTTTGCCTTTCTTTTGCTATTCACTACATGATGTCATTGAGTCACAGTGAGTAGGAGAAAGAACCAAAGTCTTGGAAGTAAGCAAATGAGGAGGAACAAACAGTCCAGAAAGTATTGACCAATGAGTTGATGGTAATATTCTTGAGTGAATTTTTAAGCAGATAGTTTTGTGAGTCTTTAGAAAGGGAAGTGATGCTCACTGGAAAACATTATGGGATTGCTAAATAAATAAGGCCAGACTAGGCAGATGATATTTGTTCTCAACTGGCTTTTTGAATTTTAATCAATTCCTGGGTTGGCCTAAACTCAGTCTTTCCTTAATCCCTTATTTCTGGATGACCCCATGAGAAGAGATATGGAATTCCAAGGCTAACAGAGTAAATTGGTGTTAATGATTCACATATAGTTTAATAAGATCTTGCTTTCTTAAACTATTGTCTTTCCAACAAGGCTCAACATCCACAATACCATTCTGAGAACTAGATTCCATCCAAACATTATAGCCTTTTGTCTAGTTTTTCATTTTTTCCTTTATTATGATCTGAAAAAATTATTAGTTCCATTTTAAAGAATATCAATGTATTACATGAGAGAATATATTTGTTATTAATAACAAATATACAAATTGAGCAAGTTTCTTAACCTCCCTGGTTCTTAATTTCCACGTCTGTAAAATGAGGGGTTTAGATTCGGTGGCCCTGGATTTCTTTTTCAGCTCTTGTCTTGTGATCCTATGATAAATGGTTTCCTTTGAAATGGGGGAAATCCATGAAAATGGTTGCTTGAGGTTGGCTATCCCATCCCTCTCAGATTAATAACCAGTTATATTTGAGATTACTGTACCAATTCAATGAGAACTTATAAAAACTATTTTAGGTACTAAAACTGAAGCTGACCTTAAAAGTAGATATAACAATAGTTTCCTATATAAGATTATTTAAGAGACCTTGAGAGAGTTGTTCAAAAATGTCTCCTCAACATTGCCTTTTAAAAAATATATTTCATTTTTTACCAATTACATGTAAAAACAATTTTAACTTTTTTTAAAATATTTTGAGTTCCAAATTCTCTCCTCTCTCTACTTTCCCCTTTTTAACAAGGCAAGCAATTCGATATAGATTATAAAATGTGCAGTCATACTAAACATTTCTAAACAACAACAACTTAACAAGAAAAATAAAGTTAAAAAAAGTAGACTTTGATCTGCATTCAGGCTATATTCATTCCTTCTCTGAAGGTTGGATAACATTTTTCATCGTAAGTCCTTTGGAATATCTTGGATCATTGTATTGCTGAGCATAGTTAAGTCATTCATAGTTGATCATTGTACAATATTGTTACTTTGTACAATGTTCTCTTGGTTCTCAATTCACTTTGCATCAGTTCATATAAATCTTTCTAAATTTTTCTGAAACCATTCTGCTTTTCATCTCTTACAGCACAATAGTATTCCATCACAATCATATACTACAACTTGTTCAGCCATTCCCCAATTGATAGACATCCCCCCAAGTTCCAATTCTTTGCTACCACAAAAAGAGCTACTATAAATATTTTTGTACATTTAGGTCCCCTTCCTTTATTTATTTTCAAAAATCTCTTTGGGATACAGAACCTAGTGGTAGTATTACTAGGTCAAAGGGTATGCACAGTTTTATGGTCCTTTTGGCATAGTTCCAAAATTGCTCTCTGGAATCAGTTCACAACTCCACCAATAGTGCATTAATGTCCCAGTTTCCCCATATTTTCTCCACCATTTATCATTTTCCTTTTCTGTCATATAAGCCAATCTGATAGATGTGAGTGGCTACCATAGAGTTATTTTAATTTGCATTTCTCTAATCAATCATGATTTAGAGGATTTTAAAAATACAAAATTGACATTAGTAACCTCTTTGGCATACTGGTCCTTGAGAAATTCTCATTCCTGAGAGATTCATTTGGGTTAATTTGTTGCCAAGACCTGTCAATTTTACCTTTAGAACATCTCTTGAATGTTCTTTCCTCTGACAAGGCCATCATCCTGGTGCAAGCCCACGTGGTTTCATGCCTGGGCTATTGCAATAGCTGCTCTTTTGTCTGCTTGCTTCCAGTCTCTCTCCACTCCAATCCATCCTCCATTCAGCTGCCAAGGTGATCTTCCTAAAGCCCAAATCTAACAGATATAACCATGCCACATCCCTCTTTTCCTTCTATCCTCCCTGCCAAGTAAATAAACTCTTGTGGCTCCCTGTCACCTCCAGGATCAAATGTAAAATCCTCTCTTTGGCATTCAGAGCCCTTCATGACCTGCCTCTCCCAACCTCTACCTTTCCAGTCTTCTTACACTCTACATTCTCCCCCTGCCCCCACCCCCATTCTCACATATTTTGTAAATCGGTGACACTGGTCTCTTTGCTTTCCTCAAAGACCCTCCATCTCCAGACATTTTCACTGGCTGGGCCCCCATGCTTGGAATGCTCTCTTCCCTCATTTCCCGCTCCTGGCTTTCCTAGTTTCCTTCAAATGCCAGCTAAAATCCCACCTTCTCCAGGAAGCCTTTCCCATTGCCCTTTCGTTCTAGTGTCTTTCCTGTTTATCACTTCTAGTTTAATCTGTATATCTTGTTTGTGTGCTGTCTTCCCCATTGGAATGAGAGCCTTCCTTTGTAGTCCCAATGCTTATGATGATGCCTAACACATAGTAGGTGCTTAATAAATGTTATTGATGGACTGTTTTCTTTTAAAGCAAATGTCAATGGAAGGGTTAAGGCCACATTAGTCATTAACACCATAATGTATTTTTACTGAATCAGATTGTTTTCCTCTTAATCCCTGCAGAAGCTATAGTGAAGGAAAAGAAGCAGTGGTGGAGCAGGCAGGGATTCTCTAAACTCTCCCCCGGAGGAGATCTGATACTAAGTGGGTGTAAGAGATGACAGCAGCCGGGTATTTGAAGAACACCTGGGGAATGAATTGGTTGAGTCAGCTGGAGGGAAAGGGGGTTGGGACACTTGGGAGTGTGTGCCTGAGGGTTAACTGGGAAAACCATGAGTAGAGAGAGTAAGCCAAATTTCTTTGAAATGCTAGGAAATCTAGAACATGAGGATGCCACTAAAAATGATCCAAGAAAACTGATAAAAGCAAGGCCAAATCCAATACAGGAAAGATAAAGTGGGGGGGAAGGAGCCAGAATCAGCTAAAGTGATGCTGTACAATTAGTAACTTTGCTTGAGAATATGCTGTTTATAATTCTCCTCAATTCATGAATTATAGAGTTTTAAGCATATCATTTAAAGGTCAGCACACAGAGATGAAGACCTGGCATCACCCCTCCTCCTAAGAGACCTCCTAGACCTGA
>CM053586.1:65794920-65816553 GCA_028646515.1 Pseudochirops corinnae | reverse complement strand
TCAATAAAACATTTTTTAAATGCAAAGAAGAAAAAAGTGCTGAGGGAGACAAAAGTAGAAAAATTTTCTTTCTGCCTTATTAGATTTAATACGCCGGCATTTCTTTTTTTAAATTACATAACATGGCACTTTTTTCTACAATCCTCTTTGTTGTTCTTTGCATCTTGAAATGTTTGTATTCGTTGACGATTACTCAATGTACGATAAAAAATAGTAAGACTTAGATAGCAATACGAACACTGACATATCCCTATAAACATGGCCTCATACTTAGTAAGCCCTTAATAGATATTTTTTGAATTGAATGCATCTATAATTCTTACATTAAAGGCACAAGTAGTAGAGGAGAAGGGCCAATGATTTTCTGAGCAATTATTACCATTCGGTTGATGTCAACCCTTATAATTTAGGCTGCATGTCAGCAGGGCCTTCTAATGTCTTTATTGACTTCATGTCTCATTTGAAAGAAATGATCCAAATCTTTCCTTTTCTTCTTTCAGAAAAAAAAAACTCACTTCGCTCTCCTCTCCCACCTCTTCCACCCCACCCTCACATAAGTTCATTAATTTAGACTACTTCACTGAGAAGACTGAGGCCATCCAACATTAGCTCTTTGGGCCCCATTTCTCCATTCTTCAGACTTTCTCAAGATTATCTTTTGTTCTCATGCCCTTTGATGACAAAGGAAGGCATATTCCTACTCCCCAGAAAGCCTAATCCCTTTACCTATACCTTTCATATAATTTCCTCAAAGGAAGGTACAGTTAAAAGAACTCTGAATTTGGAGTTAGGGCCTGAGTCTGAATCTTGCCTCTACCACTTACTAGCTGCACCCCACTGGGCAAATAACTTGACTTCTCTGTGCCTCAGTTTCCTTATCTGTAAAATGAGGAAGTTGAACTTGATGACCTCCAAAGTCCCTTCCATCTCTAAACCTATAATCTTATGCCTTTCTCCAGGATCCTGCTTAAGTAAAAAATATCCCCTCTCTCTCATGAATTTTCAGTCTCTCCTTCTTCACCAGCTCCTTCCTTTCTACTTACCAACATGCTCAATTCTCCCAGTCCTCAAAGTGAAAGCCTTGCCTTAGCTCTTCTTTCACCATCCAGTTCCCTTCCTATTGTTCTCTTTCTCTTTATTATTAAACTTTTTTTAAAAAATTGTCCTGGCTGGATTTATATCTCCGTTTTTTTTTTTCATTGCTGACTCTCTTCAACCCTTTGTGATCCATCTTCTGATACAGTTGGAACTGCATGAGGTTTTCTATTGACTCTTCTTCTCTTCTTCTATATTATTTTGCTTAGTGATTTCATCAGTTTCCATGGATTAAATTGTCGTCTCCATTTGGTAATTCTCAAATTTATTTTTCTTGCCTTCAACTCTCTCCTAACCTCTAGACTCATGTCTCCAACTTCCTATTGAAAATCTCAAACTGGATGTTCTGTAGAAATCTTAAATTCACCAGGTCCAAAAATAAACTCAGTATTGTGAGGGATAATTTGCAGTGAAGTTTCCCCATTCTGAAAAATCAAATCTAGAGTGGCTTCAGTATTCGCTAGGCCCAAGTTTAGAGGTCACCCGACTTTACAGGAACCTGGGACTTAGAGCAATGGAGACCCTCCCCAGCACCACCTCAGCACAAGATATACCAAATAAGGATAAAACTGCTTTCCTGGCCTTGCATTGGACACCCACATGTTTCCGGGTCCTTTATCTCAGAGATAGATTCCTACGCTTAGGTTGTGGGCCAGCCTTCCTACCAATGAGAGTGAAGGCCAGTTGGGGGTTTGAGTTTCTGCATTAGAAGGTTATATAACCATGGGCTTGCTTCTGCCTGTTGCTCTCTCCCTGGCAGATGCCATTTGAGCAACAGGGGCAGAGTCCTTTCTCATGAGAAAGAATAAAGACCTTTTCTAACCTCAGATTCAGACTCTGAACTCTTTCATCTCATTCTCTCACCCCCTAGATCCAATTGTTGCCGAGTCCTGTTGATTTTCCTTGTGAAATATTTCTCTTTACTCCAACATTGCAACCAACAGGATGCAGGCCCTCATCACTTCACACCCAGACTAACACAACAGCCTACTGGTTTGTCTGCCTGACTTTTCTCTCCTCTTACTTGTCAAACTAAAGCTCGGGTCTAACCATGTCATCCTCTGCCCCCTGCCCCAATCAATATACTCCATAACATCCTCTATTTGGCATTCACAACCTTGCCCTATCCTGCCCTTCCAGTCTTCTTATGCTTTATTACCCACTTCAACTCTGGCACTAACTACCTATGTGACCTTTGGTAAGTCACTTCACCTCTATTCGCTTTGGTTTTTTCATCTGTAAATTATCATCATCATCCTCAGGAAGTAAAGACAAAGTGATTCAGTGACACTGGTGTCCTTGCTATTCCTCATATAAAATACTCCATCTTTAGATATTTTTATGGGCTATTCCCCATGCCTAGAATTCTCTCCCTCCTCTCTAAAGCCTTCTCAATTCCCAGCTAAAATCCCACCTTCTATAAGAAGACTTTTCCATTTCTCCCTTAAACATAGTGCCTTCCCCCTGATTCTCTGGCTGTTCCCATGCCTTGAATACTCTGCCTCCTTGTCTCCACCTACAGAAAGTCCTGGCTTCCTTTAAATCCCAACTAAAATCCTTTCTACAAAAGGAAACCTTTCTCAATCCCTCTTAATTCTAGTCTCTTCTCTAGTTTTTCATGTTTATCTTGTTGTTACGGTTGTTTGTCCTTCATTCTCAAAGACTGTGATTTCAGGAAAGTTACTCCATAATTTGCAAGTGAATTGGGTTTAAGTGAGACAGGGCCAACAAAGTCACCAGCCTCACTTTCTCCTCTGCAGCCATCTGGGTCCAGTGACCAGATATAGATCAGAGGACTGGAGATGACCCTGCTATTTATCCTATATATAGCTCCTTTGTACAGATTTGTTTGCTTATTGTCTCCCTCCTTAAAGAGTAAGTTCCTTGAGGACAGGGACTGTCTTTTGCCTCTTTGTGTATTCCCAATGCTTAGCCCAGTGCCTGGCATGTAGTAGGTAAGCACTTAATAAATGTTTATAGATCATCGGTTACCTACAACTTATCCTGTATATGTCTGGCTTGTATTTAGTTGCTACATATTGGCTTTCCCATGTGACTGTGAACTCCTTGATAGCAAAGACCATTTTTTTGTTTTTGTTTTATTTCTTGCCTTTCTTTGTATCCCTAGTGCCCAGGACACAGTAGATAGTTAATAAATGCTTGTTTGTTGACTGACTAATTTGCTGACCACCATCCTACAAAATCTTCCTTCAGGGTGGCTAGGTGATGCAGGGAATAGAGGAGGTCAGAAGGACCTGAATTCAAATTCGGCCTCAGACATTTAACACTTACTAGCCGTGTGACCTTGGGCAAGTCACTTAACCCCAATTGCCCTGCCTTTCACCCTCCAAAAAGCAAAATAAATAAATAAATAATCTTCTTTCTCAAAGACTGCCAACAAACTCAGCACCAATTTTTAAGAAGCCCTGATTCCCAACACCCTCCATACTAGATATTTGCTGCTATCTTGACCTCAGATACTTTTCTGCTTTTCTCTTCCTCCTACTCCCTACTCATATCTACTATGATACCCCTTAATTTAGGTGTTCCACAGGAATCTTTCCTTGGATTTCTTTTCTTTGTAGCGCCTAGGGGGCATTCACAACTACCAGGATGGCTCCCCAAGAGAAGGCCACCCCATATTTAAGATACTCTGTGAGCTCTTATCCCCTCCAAACTATAGCTCATGAGCCCAAACAGATGAAGCAGGAGATAGGAGTGGGCAGAGGGTACAGAGCAGAGCCTTAAAGCCAGTTACTGGGTACAGAGTGGAGAAACAGTGCAAATCTGAGCAAGGTTCCAAAAAATAAATTTGCTTCTGCAGGCAGAGACTGTGCAGCCTCATCCTCTTGTCAGGGCAGTCACACTGATCTTATTAGAGTCAGTGAAGTATGTGATGCCTGGGGATGTGCCAGGATGCCTGAAATGGACTTAGCAAATGAAGCAAGCCTCTCCTTCCTTCATTACTCCTGCAAACCATTCACCATTTACCAAAGACACCTTGCTGAAAACAGATGAGTTGAGCTCCCCATTACTAATGGATGCAAACAGAGTAGTTCTCCAACTTGTTGTTCTGATATCACAGTCTCTCATAATTCATTTTCAGCAGGAGCCAAAACCTGGATCAAGTTTTCTCTCTGGTTTCTGCAGGAGCTGGCACAGAACTGACGTTGGATAAATACTCGTTGGGAGGATGATTGCTTGGCTTGCCTGACTCAGCAAGGCAATGCTGTAGTGGGAAGGACTCTAGATGGGATGTCAAAAGATCTGTTTCCTCTTTCTAACTTGCATGGAATTTGTGTGGGGATTTCAGCTCCACTACCTACTACCTAAGTGATCTTAGGCAAATTATTTATTTCTCTGGAACTCAGTTTATTCCTCTGCAAAAAAAAAAAAAATCACTGAGATAGACAAAAGTCTATTCTGGGCCTGATTCCTAGGATCTGTTGTGGTATCTGAAAAAAAAACCCTCCAAGGCTTAATTTCTAGTCAGTTGATTTATTTACTGGAGAGGCAAGGAGGATACACACAGAAAGTTATCTCTGAGTACAAACTTAACTTGATTTCCTTAAAAGCCTTCTATAGGCCACTGGGCAGCTGGTAATATAGTAGTTAGAGACATTTGGTAGCTGTATGATCTGGGCAAGTCACTTAACCACCATTTCCTCAGCTGTAAAATGGGGAGAAAAGTAACTCCTATATACAGCACCTGGCACATAGTAGATGTGTGTGTGTGTGTGTGTGTGTGTGTGTGTGTGACAGAAAGAGAGAGAAAGAGAAATAGATATAGATATAGATGTATGTCTATATATGTTTATTCTATTTCCCTTCCCCCCACCCTGTTTTTTATTGTCATTTCAGCTGTGTCTGACTCTTCGTGACCCCATTTGGGGTTTTCTTGGCAAACATAGTGGAGTGGTTTTACCATTTCCTTCTCCAGCTCAGTTTCCAGATGAGGAAACTAAGGGTTAAGTGACTTGCTCAGGGTCACACAGCTAGTAAATGTCTGAGGATGGATTTGAACTCACAAAGATGACTCTTCCAGTGCCAAATCCTAGTGCTCTATTCACTTTACCACCTAGCTGCCCTCCCCCTTTCTTTTATGCCAAAAATCAAAGGAAATCCTTACTCTATTCTGATTAGTTACGCTGACAAGATACATAAATATGTGAGTCAAGAAAAACAAATTCTCAGTTAAGAAACATCTGCTTTAACAATATATAAGTGATATATAGTATAGTCAATTAGAACAGGCTATCAATGATATATAGCACAGGCAATTAACTACAGAAAGAAACATCTGTTCCAACAGGATACAAGGTATAGAGAGGTTTTCACAGAGCAACATTATTGTACATTTTGCTTACTCAGAAAACTACAAGATGGCATTACCTAAGCAACAAAGTTACTAAATTTTAAGTAAACTCCATTTTAGATCCTATGATCCAATAACACTAGCAAAGGTCACCATCTCCCTCTATTTACTATTTACTCCCACAAACCATTCATCATTTACTGAAGATGCCTTGCCTATGGTTCCAGAAAGGAGTTCAGTATTAATTCAATCAGCCAACAAAGATTTTTTTAAGCACTAACTAGCCAGGCACGATGCCAAGCTATTGGGCTACAAAGAGAAAAGTGAACTAGTTGTTGCCCTCAAGAAACTTATCACTCAGGACTTGTTAGGTGGGATCAAAGCAAAGAAGAGGAGTAACATGTGCTGTATGTGCCTGACCTATCTGAGGAACTGTGAACACAAATCTGAAATTTGGGAGCCAGTTCTCAGTCCCTGAAGAGCAACCAAGGAAGCAACCTCCCTGCTCTCTCCACCGTCTCCTGCCAACCTCCAGTTTTCCTAATCTCCCAGCATCCTCTGTGGCCCAAGGAAACAACACTGCCAAATCATCAAGAAACAAAACAGCCCAAAATTCAGCAAAAGAAACTGTTATCTGTGCTTATGCCTGGTTAGTCAAGAAAATCCAGATTGTTTCAGTCTCCCATGGCTAAAGAATAAACAAACAAACAAAAACACAGATTCCCCCCCAAACAAAAAAAACCCCACCACTTATTGTTATGAACTGCCTTGTTTGTACCTCAGAATTGCCTAGAGACCTAGTCTCTGGCTCCATTCCTTGTACAGTATTACACAAGGACTTAGGTGGAAAGGAAGAAACCATTTCTTACTCATCCTGTCAAAATTGGATCTTACCACCTAAAATCCTGCAAGCCACATCAGTTTTGTGGCTGAAGGCTGAATAGTGAAAGGACACCTTCAGGAACCAAACCTATCATAGAATCACAGACTCTGAGCTGGAAAAGATCTCATCAACTCATCAGACAAGAAAGGAAGATAAAAGAACTGTTTCCCTGGGCAGATGATAACACAGTAGGGTTCTTCCCCCTCCAGAAAGAGCTTAGTATCCTGCCAGCTTCCTTTTAAAGTTCCCAAAGCACTTTACTACAGGAAATGTTATTTCCTTTCTAGGATTCTAGATTTTGAGCTGGGACCTTAGAAAGAATCAAATCCAGCCCCCACATTGTAACAAATGAGGAAACTGAGGCAGAGAGATTAAGTCATTTGCCCAGAGCCAGACAGTTGCTCAGATGGTTTGAATCCTGGTCTACCTGACTCCAGCTGTATTGAGTGTTCTCCATACCTCCTGAAACTCTCACAATAGCCTACTGAGGTGAGTACTACGGGTATTATTCTTTCCATTTCTGCAGTTGAGGAAACATGCTCAGAAAAGATATACGATTGACTCATAGTCCTCCAGGTCTCAATCAGTCAACATTATTAAGCACCCATTATATTCTGGGCTCTGTGGTACATTCTGATAATATAAAGACAAAAGTGTAACATTAATAACTCTCATTTACACAACACTTTAAGGTTCTCAAAGTGCTCTACAAATACCCTCTCGTTTGATCCTCACATCCAATCTGAAATATGGGTACTATTATTATCCCCATTTTACAGATGATGAAACTGAGGCTTTTTGTGATTTGCCCAGGCTCACACAGCTGATAAATGTTGGAGACTGGATTTTGAACTCTTTTTTCTTACTGCAGGGTCAGTTCTCTATCAAATGCAACACTTAGCTGCCTGGGCCTTGATCAGCCCCTGCCTTCCAGGAGTTTATTATATTCTATCAGGCAAAATAAATGTGGACATATATTAACCTATACAGAATAAATGCATTGATAACAAACAGACAACAAGCATTTACTAAGTATTATGTTCCAGGAGTGATGCTAGAAACTAAAGAAACAGAAAAAAGCTGGGCTGTCCCTGACCTCAATGAACTTCCTTTCTAGGGGGAAAGAAGAGACAATATATGTACCTACATAGGCACGTATAAAATGTCCACAAGGAGATTTAAGGAGCCGAGCATTAGCAGCTAGAAGAATCAGGAAAGGTTTCACGTAGAGCTCAATCTTGAAGGAAATGAAGTTTTCTAAGATGAGGAGATGCAAAGGAAGGGCACTGGAGATACGAGGGACAGTTAGTACAAAGGTGCAGAAACAAATAAGGTTCCACATATAGGGAACCACTGATTCTACTAACTATCAAAGGTAAGATTTGAACCCACTTCCATTCTTGTCCAAAGGACAGTATTCTATCTACTTGCCTGTCTCAGTATCCCTCCACTATTCCAGCTGAATCGTAGAGGAAATCCTACCATGGTCTGCCCTAGAGACGATGACATTTAGACCAAAGTAGTGATAGCTTAGTCAAGACCCTGAAGGACCAGGCTCCCACCATTACCTTTGCCAGCCTACTATTTGTCTTAGCTTGCATTCTGTAGTCAATAATTGTGCCTTGTACATAATAAGCCCTTATATATTTATCCATTTGATTTGACTAATTGAAATAAAATAGAATCTTCCCAAATACTTCCATGAGCAAAGCAAAAAACCACTCCCCAAACCTTCCTCAAATTCTCAGCCATCTATCGTATTTGCCACCAGCTGCTCTTGCTTGGGTTCCACTCCACCTACATCATTGTACCCCTCCCTTCCCTTTTCAAGGGGCAGCTAGGTAGCACAGTGAATAGAGTGCCAGACCTAGAGTCAGGAAGACCTGAGTTCAAATCTGTCCTCAGACACTTACTGGCTGTGTGATCCTGGGCAAGTCACCCAACCTTTCTCATTCCGGGTTTCCTCATCTGTAAAATAATGACCTCCTTCACAGGGTTTCTTTTGAGATTGAACGGGGGGAAAACCTTCAGCCTCGAGGCCACGTGTGGAACACTTGAGGACCTAGAGGGCCACACTTGGTCTCAAGGCCACAAGTTCTCCACCTCTGATAATCTTATATAAAATTGCTTTTCAAACATTTAAGAGTTATATGTGTTAATCACTATTATTACTGTGGAATCCATGAAACTACTATACCACCCTATTTAATATGTCTGACAGAATGAGAACAGGTAAACTTCAAGGTGTACAAGTTAAAAATAAAACCTATTGGGTGAGATACAGGCGGCACTGAGGCTCAGCTCAGAAGTATCTAGATGCTTCCCCATAGTATATCTTTCACATCATCCAGTCTATTCACATAGTCAAACTGCATACACATTTAAATTCCTTCCTTTGGCCTCCATAGAAACAAATCACATACCCAAGTTCTTTTCAGATCCCCTGCTTTTCATTCTAATAAAGCACAAATTCTGTGGCAAACCAATTTCTCCTTTGCTCTCTCCCTCCCTCCCCCCACAAGAATTTCAACTCCAATCAATACAAGACTATTCTATTAATTCACAAGTACCCAAAGCATTGCATTTTAATGAAATGCCTCACTCGTGGGTGGGTGGGTATTCAGTGAGGATTGCATTGAAATAGAGGCTGCTTGTGGAAGAAGCCTAGCCAGAAAGCAATCCTACTCTGGTAGGTCAATAGAGCTCCTACTTCTGGTTTTGGGAGAGTGGTCTCTCTTTTTCTTCATTATCTTTTTCTAATGTGCCAAAAAAAAAAAAAAAAAAAGCCCAGAGGCCTCAGCATAGTCCCTCAATATATATCTGTACAAAACACATTAGAGGGGAATGGTGTTAGAGCAAAACTGTTTATAATGAGAGTTTTCTGGTAGTGGTTCCCCCACCTCCACCCCTCTGCCCCCCCTCCCCCAACAGAGGGAGGCCAAAGCAGACTCTCCATGTATTAAATTCCACACCATGGCCAGGCATGTTACAGACAGACTCTGGTGTACTATTAAAAGTTTTTATCTGAAAAGATAGATGGTGGGAGAGGAGGACAGTGGAAAGGGCGGGCAGAGAGAACCCAATTTAAATATATCTGGTGCCTAGAATTCCCCTGCCTATGAGCAGATAGTTGAAGATACATGGGCTTGCCCTGAAATGACTCAAACTGTGGTTCTGTGAATGGAGGCTTACCATCACCCCAGAAGGAAGTAGTAATACTAGCCAATATTTATATAGGACTTTAGGGCAGCTAGGGGCACAATGGATAGAGTGCTGGGCCTGGAGTCACACAAAGACCTGAGTTGAAATCCTGCCTCAGACACTAGTTGTATGACCATGGGCAAATCACTTAACCCTGTTTGCCTCAGTTTCCTCATTTGTAAAATGAGTGGGAGAAGGAAGTGGCAAACCACTCTAGTATCCTTGCCAAGAAAACCCCAAATGGGGTTATGAAGAGTTGGACATGACTGAAAAAATGACTCACCAACAAAATTAGTCCCACTAAATTAAATGTCCTAGAACTGCTCCCACCTGAGAGATGGTTTCTCATTATGGTGTATTTCAATAGATTCAGGGTTCCAGTGTCACCTGAAGACAATCATTCAGTCAAGAGGCATTTATTAGACGTTCAACATGTGCCAAGCACTGTACTAGATGCTGGGGATAGAGAAGCAGACAAATATAAGTCTTTGCCTCAAACTTCTCACATTCTAATGGAGGAGACAACACATACATGTGTGTGTATGTATATGTGTATATATGTATATATCCATAGAGATACAGACCATACAGATTAGTTAGAGATATAAAAATAAGTGCAAACAAAATAAACAGAGAGTATGTAGAAGGTAATCTCCGGGGAAAGGACTGGCATCTAGAGGAGTGGCAGAGGCCCTTTCAGAGCTGGGAGTTGAGCTGAGTTTTAAAGGGAGCCAGGGATTCAAAGAGGCAGAGATGAGTAAGGAAGAGCATTTCAAGTTCTCACTTGAGAGGGGGAAGGGCAGGGCAGGGCAGGGAATGAAGGAGCCAGTAGGCCAGTGTATCTGGGACTTAGAAATTGTGGTTAGGATTAAAGTGTTAGAAGACTAGAAAGTAAATATAATAATAACAATAGTGTTTCTATAGTACTTGAAGATTTGCAAACATATGTTGTCTTGTTTGATCCTTAGAATACTCTTAATTATTATTTATTATTTATTTTATTATTATTAATTATTTTTATTATTATTTTACAGTTAAGGAATTGAGGCTGAGATAGGTGAAGGGACTTACTTGGCTGGTGACTTAACAAACAGCTAATAAGTATCTGAGGCTGAATTTGAATTTGAATCTTTCTCATTTGGACACTATTCACTGTACTACCTGACTGCCTAGATGGACAGAGAAGCAGATGGCTTTGTCATGCAGAGGGCAATGGATAAATTCAATTTTTCTAGTTAAGTGCTACTGTTCACACTCTGGTACACAGTTTCCAGATGTGATATATAATCATAGGAGGAGATTACACAGGAGGTGTGTCAGTGATAAAATTTGAAGGACTCAGGCATCCCCTTCCTTTCCACCAATATCTATCTCTCAGGCCTTTTTTTAAAGTAGCAGGATCTAGAAGTCAGGTGACTGACTCCTGTAGGCGAGGGAATTAAAGATCTCTTTAAAATGGGATGGGGAGAGGAGAAGGATGCTGCATTAAGTCATTATCTGCCATTTACTTCAATCAGTTAATCTGAACAGCTAGCTAGTCACTTGTCAGGGTCCTGAGGGAATAAAAAGGTTGTCATTCATGTTGGGAAAAAGGGAAAAAAATGCTATGAAGAGACACCGTAATGGTGACCTGAATACAACTACTGTCTTGGACAACCAGAGATTTAAGAGCGTTGAGTATCTGGACTTGAGAAATGTTGCAAGAAGCAGGGAAGTTTAAAATGCAACTTTCACCAACCTTATGAATTTACCAAGAAACTCTATTAATATCTTGTTAAATTTAATATACATTAAGAAAAACTATGTCTACAGAAGTTCTTGGATTCATACACAGTAGCCCTATTGAACTGTTTATATCTACAGCTGCTTAAAAACACAATAAAAAAAATAAAGTTTCTCCTAGGCCTAACCTTGGTATTGTGAGAACGAGTGGGAAATATGAGGTGTATCAAGAGCAAAAAAGAATGCTCCACATTTTGTAAAGACTAACAGGGAACATTGGGAGTGAGGAGGAAGGAAGAAGAAGGGGTTAAAATAGCCTCTTTGGAGAGAGGCCTCAAGATTGTTCCTACAGTATGGCTATTATTGAAGCCCTCAGGACAAAAATCCTACCTATTCTTTCTTCCTTCCTCCATTCCTTCCTTCTTTCCTTTTTTTCTTCCTCCCTTTATTCCTCCCTTCCTTCTTTCTTTCCTTCCTTCCTTCTTTTTTTCCTTTCTTCCTTCTTTCCTTTCTTTCTTCCTTCCTTTTTTCCTTCCTTCCTTCCTCCCTCCCTTCCTTCTTTTCTTTCTTCCTTTCTTTCTTACAGTGCCTTCCTTCTCTTATTTACTTCCTATTTTATCCTCTATATGGCTTGTTTCTACTTATTTGTTTGCTTGTTGTTTCCTCCATTAGATTGTGAACTCTTGGAGGGCAGGGATGGTCTTTTGCCTTTTTTTGTATCCCCAGTGCTTAGCACAGTGCCTAGCACATAGCTGGTGATTAATAAATGTTTACTGACTGGCTTTACCCTAATCAGAAATCTTCTCTCTTTTACTTTGTTACTAATCTTTGTAATGTGTCCAGCACTGAGAATTAGAAGACCAGAGTTTCAATCTTCCTTCAGACACTTAGTAGTTTTGTGGCTGGGCAAGCATTTAACCTGTCAGCCTCAGTCTCTTCACCTGTAAAATAGGGCTAATAAAAGTACCTCTATCACATATATGTATGTATATACGCATGTATAACATACGATACATATTTGTGTTAGAAGACTAGGATGGTCATAGGACTACCACCGGTGTGCACCTTAGGTCTCCCTCTTCTCTTCTATTTCACATTCTTTCTCCTCCCTCTTTCTGCACACTTCCCCTACACATACTTAAAGCCCAAAAAAAAGGAATGTGATCTAACTCATGGCCAACAGAAACTTAACAAAAAGGACTTAAGGTTAGAGATATAGGTGAAAGAAAGCAAGATGTAGAGGGAATCACAGAATCTTTCTCCGTGTCTGCCCTGACCTTACCTACACCCCAGATCCACAAGCCATGAGCCATCTAGCTTTATGGGAAAGCCCGTGGAGATATTTGCCAGCACCAAGACTCCTAAAGGAAAAATATTGACAATAGAGCCTTTCTGTCTTCCCTCAAAATGCCTGGATCCTTACATCCTTCATTTGGTGCTTAACCTAACTGCATTCACAAACTGAACATCATAGATGGAACCATAGAGATTATCTCATCCAACTCCCTTCCATCATATGGAAACAACCATGGAGATTATCTCATCTAACTCCCTCCTATTTTATGGAAGGAACCTTCAATATTATCTCACCCAGCTCCCTTATTTTACTAGTAGAGGGAAACAAAGTCAGGGCTGGTAAATGACCTACCCTCAGGCACACAATAAGTGATGAGTGGGATTAGGGGAGGGTAGAGGAAAATTTGACCTAAGGTCTTTCTAACTACCCATCTACCATTCTAATATGGAACACTCCCTCTCTATCGTTTGAAAACTGTACTGAATTTCCTTCACTCCTTTGCCAGATTGCAGAAGGAATAGCTATAGGGGGATAAACAAACTGAACTATGCCATTCAATCAAATAAGCAAGCAGATTTGTATAAGACACTTACTTTATGCCAGGCACCATGCTAGAACCAGGGACAAAAAGACAAGAATGGGAAGACATGGGAAGACAAGACAGGAATACTCCTGCCCTTGCATTTTAGATATAAATAAATATGAAATATATGTAAATGAAAGAAGAATATGAGTTAGGAGGAATAGGCAACTAAGAGATTAGAAAAAGTAAGAAGAGGTACTGTGGAGCAGTACTAGCAATTCTAGGAGGCAGAAGTGAGGAAGCAATGCATTTCAGGTACCAGGCCGAGGATGCAGATACATGAAGATGGGAGATAAAATGTTATATATTTGCAGGTAGAGCAGCCTGGCTATAAGGTAATATTCATGAAGAACAGCAATTTGTAATAGGCCTAGAAACATGGGATGGAGTCCAATTGTGAAGGGTGGAGAATAGATTGGAAAAAGGAGATATCTGAGCCAGGGAGGCAACTTAATAAATTACTGCAATAATCTAGATAAGGGGTAATAATGCCCTGGGTGAGTAGCAACTATATGAGTGGGAAAAAGTAGACAGATGCAAGAGATACATGTAGGTAGAATCAAGACTTGTCAATTGATTTGAATGTGGGAGATATGAAAGGGGTAAGAAATAAGCAAAGGTGGATAATGGAAAGGATTGTGTGTGGTTACTCTCAACTTCCTTACTGTTTCTCACACTCACACTACCATTTTCAGTGAAATGCCCTCAGGCCTAGAAATATGTGCCCTCTCTCTCTCTCTCTCTCTCTCTCTCTCTCTCTCTCTCTCTCTCTCTCTCTCTCTCTCTCTCTCTCTCTCTCTCTCTCTCTCTCTCTCTCTCTCTCTCTCTCTCTCTCTCTCTCTCTCTCTCTCTCTCACTCTCTCTCTCTCTTCTCAATACTGCCTTCTGGCTTTCCTGGTTTCCTTCAAGTCTTAGCTAAAATTCTGTCTTCGGAAGACTTTTCTGGATTTCTCTGAATCTTAGTGCCCTCCCTCTGTTGATTATCTCCAATTAGTCTTCATATGTCTTGTTTGTACATAATCTTTCATCAGTTGTCTCCCTCATTAGACCGAACTCCTGAAGAACAGTGACTGTCTTTTGTCTTTTTTACATCCTCATTGCTTGGCATGGTGCCAACATATAGTAGGCACTTAATAATTTCTTATTGACTGACTCACAGAAATAGTTAAACTAGGGAGAGGTTTGTGTTTGGGGAGAGAAATAATGAGATATCTTCGGAATATGCTGAGTTTGAGATGTCTACAGGACATTTTGTTGGAACTGTCTAATAGGCTTCTTTCACTGAGGACTGAAGGAGGAGCTGAAACTCAGGAGGGAGTAGAGCTGGATATGTACTTCTAGGAGTCATCTATGTAGGGAAAATAATTGAATCCATAGACACTGTTGGTGTCACCAAGAGAGGTATAGAAGGAAAAGAGAAAAAGACCCAGCATAGAGACTTTGTAATTCAACCACACTTAGGGGACAGGATATGAATAATGATGATCCAGCAAAGAAGACTTTGGAGAAGCAAAGACAATGGTATGAAGAGAGAAAAGCATATCCTGAAGTGGATATAGAGTTCTATACAATAGAGTTCTATACCAAAAGGAATTCAAGAAGGAGAAGTAAAACTCCACTAGACTTGGTCTACTATGTGCTAGGTCACTTTGGAAAGAGCAAAGTTGAAAGCAGATGCCAGGTTGCAAGGGGCTGAGAAATGAAAGAAGAGGAAGGAGAGACAATAAACACATAAGCTTTTTTTTTAAAGGAGTTTCAGCTTGAAAGGGAGAAGCAATAGAGGACAATAGTGTTGAGATGATAGGGTCAAATGAAAGCTTTTTTAAGGATTGGGAAGACCTGAGCATGCTTGTAGGTAGCAGGGATTGAGCCAGTAAATAGAAACTGAAGATTAGATTGTAGTGAGATAATTGTAGGAACAATTTGCTGAAGGAGATGGGAAATGGTGAGATCAAGGGTACAAGTAGAGAGGTTGACTTTGAATTGCTGGGTTTGGAGCCTACTCAGAAAATCTCCAAGAACAGAGATGTGGTAGACATATGTATTGCTCATTCCTTCATTGATTCCATGTTCAAGGGGATGAGGAGAAAGAGAGAGAAAGAGAGACAGAGACAGAGACAGAGAGGGAGAGAGAGAGAGTAGTTGACTCCCAAGATCACATGACTAGAGCTCAACAAAATACAAAAAGATTATGGAAGAGAATGAGTTGCATGTCTTTGTTTTCATTTTGTTTTTTCAGTAGGTGGGGACTGAGAACTACTTCAGTTTAGGTAACTCCACAATCACCATACCCCCTTTCACCCCAGGGTGACATGATGAAAAGGACAACTCACACAGATACAAAGTTGGAGGACCTATTCTCTGAGAATTGTAGAGAGCTTGGTACTTCTCTAGCACTCCCCTTCAATGGCTTGGAATGCATAATTTCCAGATTAATTATGATTAATTCTTGTTTAATAGGATCAGAATGGTGGCTAGTAATACCACCTGGTGGTAAGAGAAAAAATTAGTTCTGCTATAACTTGACATACAATCCTCAAAGGTTCTGCTATGCAAAATTGTGCAATAAAAACCATAGAGTCTGGGAGAAATGGAGTTAGGGGCAGAATGCTCAAAAACCTTGTCACTGATACACAGATACAGACACACACACACACACACAAACAAGATAAGGAACCTAATTAAAATGGTAATACAGTTTTATACATATTAAGTGGTTAAGAAATACATAAATACTACAATAGTGGCTGGTCTATGCCCTGGGCTGTAAGAACAAGTTGGGCAAGAGGCCACTGGGGAAGGAGGTAGGGGTTAGTGTAGACTTCTTAGTTAGTTACACTTAGGTTAGTGTAACGCTTCTCCATTTACAATTCCTACTCCCTTAGAAGATTTACCATAAATTTCACACTTTTCCCTGACAAAGTTACCTCTTGGAAGTAGGCTTTGGAAAGGTTCAGTTTGTGAGTTATTATAAAATGGTAGAGTTTTCTGTGTTTTCATACTGTTTCTTTGGAAGAAATCACATAGAAACAAACCTGAACTTCGAATTGTGCTCAAAATGCTCCATAATATAGCAATCCTATTTGAATAAATTCCTACTTTTGAAGCACAAATTATAGCAGCATTGACTCTACCTACCTTGCCACAGGGTTTCCATGAGCATTAAATAAGTTATTATACATGAAATATTTTGCAAACCTTAAATGTCAATTATTATTATTATTATTACCTAAGTTTTCTAGTGTGTGGATATAATAGGCTGAGAAACTTGTTTGGTGCCCTCCAGCTCTGACCTTGTGGGAGTTCTAAAATATGGCCCAGGGCCAATTCATGTTTGTAAGGGTTTGGGGGCCCTAAACCTGCATACTAAAACATCATTCCAAATTTCACTTCCATAAATCCAAGATGAATGAAATTTTAAAACAAATAAAAAATATTCCTTAAACAGGTTAAGCATGTCTGGTGCTTGCCAGGCAGGAATTTGGAAAAACATAAGGCCCCTTCTGCCTGATATATGTAGCAGTGAGTCAAGCAAAGATATTTGGAGTCTCTTCTGGAGGCAGTGAAGTGACTTAGAGGCTCTATGGCATTCTGTCTGGGATTAGGAAGATTTCGAAGAGAAAATTCTATGGGAACATGAAGGCAAAACACAACATGTAGATTCACAACACTCTATAAATTTCACAGCCACTTTCCATAGTCACACATACTCATGGACCAAACAAATTTATGGCAGACTTTTGTTGTTGTTTTTTCTCTCTAGACTGGCAGCATAAAGACTCATGAGCAGCCCCAAATCTCTCCCATATGGATTACTAAAAGGTATGTGCATTAAAATGATGCAAGGCTTGAGAAATGTGAGCTGATGATATATATAGCCAGACCTAGTATCCCCTAGAAAAATATCTCATACATTGCAAGCTCTTGATAAGTATGTGTTCAATTAAATTAAATTAAATTGGAACCAGCCATGAGATCTAGGAGAGATAGACAGAAAGATAGAAATATAGATAGACAGAAAGATGGACAGATAGAAATAGGTAAATCTGTAGATAGATGTAAGCATATTCACAGAGATAGAAAGAAATGTATAGACTAATAGATAGATAGATAGATAGATAGATAGATAGATAGATAGATAGATAGACAGATAGATAGGTAGGTAGATAGGTAGCTCGATAGATAGATAGATAGATAATTCATTAAACCAGTGGTTCTCAACCTGTGGGCTGTGACCCCTTTGGGGGTCGAACGACCCTTTCACAGGGGTCACAGGGGTCGCCTAAGACCATTGGAAAATACATATTTCCAATGGTTTTAGGAACTGAGACACTGGTCACTCCTCTATCTGTCTCCAGACAGGTCCGCCCACATGCAGATACGCCCACAAAGGAGTATTAAAGGGTCAAAGGTTGCGGCATTAGGAAGGTTGAGAACCACTGCATTAAACAATTACTATGTGCCAAGTATTATGCTAAGAATGGGAAATACCACAACAAAACAATCTCTACTGTCAAGGAGCTTACATTCTAATAGGGAAAGAATAAACATAAAACAGACATGGAAAGGTGGGGACTGGGCAGAGGGAGACAAGTACTAGAAGGGAAGGACCTGTGGGGTTGGGGAAGAAGGTGGGCAGGTAATTAGTGCAGAAATGGAATAGACCAGAAGGTGAACCAGAAAAAAATAGTAAGAGCAAAGTGACTGGGCCTCCTCATGATTTAGAGGCTCTTTGAAGAGACTCACTGATCTTTGAGTTGGCCTCAAGGTGGATTATTTTCCCAAGGAGAAAGAGGTACTTAATTATTTTTCCCCTGTCCATTAGAAATCCTGGATCTGAAACTGTTTCCCAATAGAGGAGTGTCCAAACATTTGGGTTATTGGTGTTAGGTTTCTAGAAGGGACTGGGAGGGAGAAACAAGGAAAAATTCTGCCTCAGGAGAGGGACCAGTTAGAACATTTTATTCGTATCCATCTCTCCACAGCTGCCATCCTCTTGGATCACAAACAAAGAGGATCAGGTTCTCACCTTTCTCCCTAACACCAGAGAACTGTACTGAACACAGAGCTCCCATTGATTTCCAAGACTTTTCTGTGTGTAGTCAAGCAGAATGCTGAATTTGGTGCACATTGGAAATGGATTTGAACTTACATTGGAATCTGCCAGGAACTTAGCCAGAAAAAACGTATCCTCCCTACCATGTTATGTGCACAGGTTTATTATAAGGCCAAGGCATACTGTGTTAGAAACCAGAAAGCGAATATGAAAATTGGCAATTGTGTGCTGGTGGATGAAATACTAGGGACCTGCTGACCTGGAAATAATCTCAACCCTTAAACTTCCAAAGTGGTAAGCATACATTGGTTTTGGGCCCTCTCCAATCGAATTACCACCTTTGGGAAATGAGGCTTACCAATACAGCTAGGATAATGTGACAGCAATCCCTCCTAGGAAGGAACAACTTTTTTTTTTTCCTAGAGAGAAAAGATGGAACTTGTTGATGGAGAGAGATATATTGGGGAGGTGTTTAAGAGGAGAAAAACCACTGACAGTCCTTTCTAAGATCACTGAGAATCTTTTAATGGAATAGACAAAAAGGAAAGCAAAATGGAGCTTTCAGTGTGGAAAGTGAGAGCCCTCTTCTGACCTCAAGGTGTAGGAGAGATCAAAAGAAACCCTTTCTGAGGATGGTAAGATAAATACAAGAGTGCTTAAGGGAAAGTCACAGAGGGAAAATCATCTCATTGGTTCAGTGTGTTGTCGCTTCATATCCATTGAGATATTCTAACAGAATGATATCTGAGACCTCAGTGTCACAAAAATTTCAAAACGATATCAATTTTGATTCATTTAGGTGGCAGCATTCTGATGATGAAAAGTATGTGACTGTACATGAAGCCTGGGCATGGTCTGAAACCCACACTACCCTTCTTTCTCTCTCTGAGCTAATTCTCTTCAATTTGCTCTCATACTGGAAAGTCTGGAGAAAACAGGTCCAGTCCTCAAGGAACTTACAATCTACTGGAACAATATTAATATAAGAAACTTGGAAGGCATTCCTCCCAATCCTAGCACATAATGTGTATTTTTTTTTTTTGTAAATAATATTTTATTTCTTATTGCTTTCTTTTCTTTTTTTGGAGGGGAGAGGGCAGGGCAATTGTGGTTAAGTGACTTGTCCAAGGTCACATAGCTAGTAAATGTTAAGTGTCTGAGGGCAGATTTAAACTCAGGTCCTCCTGACTCCAGGGCTGGGGCTCTATTCACTGTACCACCTAGTGGCTCCATATTTTTTATTTCTTAAAGCATATAATATTCCATCACATTCACATGCCAGATTTATCCAGCTATCCCTCAATTAATGGCCACTCACTTTCTTTCTAATTTTGCTATTATTATTTTTAAGAAAATTGCAAAAGAGGTTATGGTGCAAGCTTACTAGCTTAAGTTACATCATTTAGACCTAGAAAAGTCGTCAGAATCTGAGGCAGTGTATCTTCTGCACAGACGCAAAAAAACTTTCAGAAAAGATGGATTCATAAAAGGTTGTATTAAAACATTTTTTGTAAATCAAATTTTATTTTTCCATTGAAGCACATGGTTTCAGAAGCCTTCTCTTTAGCCTCAGCTTGATCTTGGATTGACAATGGTTTGCAACCTTCAGCTTTAAGTATTTCTACATCTCTTCCTCCACCCCTTCCCGTAGCCTGAATCAAGTGATTAATGAGCTATTAATCAACTTTTCAATGCCTAGAGAAATGTCTCATAGTAAATCTTTTTTACAAAATTAAAAAAAAATTTTATAGATTGGAAATAATTGCCCTTCTCTCCCCAATTGATGTGCCTAGCCAATTCAATTTTTCATCTACTGAATTTTCTTAAAATGAAGCACACTTACATACCTGAAGACTTAACAATCTAATACCAGGTTATTCTGGCATCAAACTAACTTCTGATACACACTACCGTGGCCCAGTAAAGTCCACTGAAATGAGTGAAATTTAAATGATTGTCATGTAAATGATACTCTACAAGAAATACTGAGAAAAATACAGTCGTTCTCCAGGCAGAAGAGAATCAAGGTTGCAGCAGTGTAAATAAAGCCTCTCCCCTTTTGATAATAGGTGAAATTTTATGAAAGCGTTCAAAGATTTACTTGTGATTGGTTATTAGTCCAAGTAATACAGTTCCACACAATTCCATTTAATTTGACTTTGTGCCTTTGGGCAGGCTCCGCTGGCAAGTGACTAGTTGGCACTCCTATGTCAAAGTAATCAGAATGGGTCAAAGGACTTAGAAAGACACAAAGTGCTTAAAAAATTCAAATTTCTCAATCAAGATAAGAAGAAGGAATTAAAAAACATTCCTTTTTTTTTTAACCTAAATTAACCTGAGGGTTAAAAAAACAACAACTGAGAAAGTAATTGCAGATATAAAGACACTAGGCCACTGCACCAGATGGTTGAAACTATGGAAGAGCTGAAAGCAGTTATGGAAATGTCAAAGAAGAGGGACCATAGATAGCAAAGAGAGAAAAAAATAAGAGTAAGGCTAGGCTCATTGTATGGCTTATAAACAGATATTATTCTTTTTATTAGCTCTCCCCCAAAGGATCACTTTGTTGATAGAGACAGCTGTTGAAGGTGGCAGGTGGAAATTCACCAGCTATGGAGTCTGAAAACAAGGGCTCAAATACCATTTCTCCAAAACCTACTGGTGTGACCTTGGACAAGTGTCTTAACCTTGCTGAGCTGGTTTTCTTTTTTTGTTGTTGATGCTATCATGTCAAAGTTTATTTATATTTTAAAAATCAAGTAGTACATGGTAGATGCATATTATAATGTGCAATCATATTTTTATTTCCCTTTGTATAAGGAAATATTGGTTTGTTCCTTTTTTCTTTTTTAAATTCACTTTTGCTTATTTTTAGCTTACATCATTCATTTCCATGAGATTTTGAGCTACAAATTTTCTCCCCATCTTTCCCCTACCCACCACCCCAAAACAGCGATCCCATGTTTACCCTTCCCCCAATCTGCTCTCTCCTATATCCTCCCCCATCATCCCTCTGACTTTCTGGGAGGGCAAGATGGATCGCCTTTCCCCAGTGCCTGTATATCTTAATTCCCAGTTACATGTAAATAATTTTATATATATATATTTTAACATTTGATTTTAGAACTTTAAATTCTGGATTCTTTCCCTACCTCCCTCATCAACAACCCCCACTGGAAAGACAAGCAATTCAATACAGGTTTACACGTTTAATTACACAAAACATCTCCACAATGGATATATTGTGAAAGACTGACTATATTTCCTTCCCTCCTTGCTATCCTGCCCCCTAATTGTTCTATTCTCCTCTTTGTCCCTGTCCTATTACAGGAGGGCTTCTAACAACCCTCCCCCCAAACCTGCCCTCCCCTCCATCATCCCCCCTCTCATCCCCATCCCCTCTACTCTCCTGTAGGGCAAGATACCCAATTTAGAATGTATGTCATTCCTTCCCTAAGACAAATTCAATGAGAGTAAGGTT
>CM053586.1:65750348-65794420 GCA_028646515.1 Pseudochirops corinnae | reverse complement strand
CTATAACATTCCTAGGAGTTTTCTTTTGGGGATCTTTTTCAAGGGGTGATTGGTGAATTCTTTCAAGTTCTGTTTTGCCCTCTGGTTCTAAAATATCAGGGCAATTTTCCTTGAGAATTTCTCGAAGAATGCTTTCTAGGATCTTTTTCTGATCATGGCTTTCAGGTAGTCCAATAATGTTTAAATTTTCTCTCCTGGATCTATTTTCCAGGTCAGTGGTTTTTTCAGGGAGATATTTCACATTGCCCTCTATTTTTTCATTGGTTTGGATCTGTTTGATAGTATCTTGATTTCTCATGAAGTCATTTGCTTCCATTTGCTCCACTCTAATTCCAAAGGAATTATTCTCCTCAGAGTGCTTTTGAGATTCTTTTTCCATCTGGCCAAGGTGACTTTTTAAGGCATTCTTCTCCTCTTTGGCTTTTTGGGCCTCTTTTGCTACTTGAGTTAATCTATTTTTTACTATTTTCTTCAGTCATACTGCTGACTCTCTTTTCATGATTTTCTTGCATCATTCTCATTTCTCTCCCCAATTTTTCCTCCACTTCTCTTATTTGGTTTTCAAAATCCTTCTTAAGCTCCTCTATGGCTTATAATAAGTCGATATTTTTCTTGGAAGCTTTTGGTACAGGAGTTCTGACTGTGTTGTCTTCCTCCCGTTCCATGCTTTGATCCTTTTTGTCCATGATAAAGGAATCTAAAGTTGGATTGCTGTTCTTACTTTGCTTCCTGTGCCTGCTCATATTGCCAGTCAATTGCTTGACTTTTTAACTCTGTGGAACTCTGCTTCCAGAGGGGAGAATTTTGTCCCAAATCACTGGGGTTTTCACAGCTGCCAGAGCTATTAGGAGGCTGCAGTCTTTGCAGCCCCCACTAACTTTGGCTCATTGTTCATGTACCTCAGGACCACCACCCAAGACCTTGATCCCAATCCAAGCAGCTTAAGGCAAGAGCACTTAGCCTCTGAATGATCACTTTGTGCCCCCCTACAATGTGCAGGACAAGAGCTCTGAAGCAGCCTTGTGGAGGCAGCTGCAGGGCCACTGCTTCTGCTGATTTCTTGCCCTGGGAGCAGATGGCCGGACCCACTTTTCTCCCCAAAATTTAGTAGAGTTCCACCGACCTTTCACTTTGTCCTTGGTTCTTATGGGTTGATAATTCTGGAAACTACCACAGCTGCCAGTGAGCCACTCTCCTGAAAGCTCCAGCCATGGCTTGTCCTGGCCGCCCCTGGGGCCAAGCCAACGTTTCGGGCCAGGCTGGTTTTGGCTCCCAGCTAGCTGCCTGTTCTGCCTTCTAGGCTACCTTCAGTGGGAGCTTTGTTTCTCTGTACTTTTGTGGGTTCTGGAGCTCTAAAATTTGTTTAGAGTCATGTTTTATAGGTATTTGAGGTGGTTATGGGGGGAGCTGAGGAGTTTTCCTGCTTCTGTGCCACCATCTTGGCTGCACCCCCCGAGGTGGTTTTCTTATCTGTAAAAGAGGGGCTTAGATTAGATGATTTATCTCTCAGGAAGATTTCTTCTGATATATTAAGAGAATTTGCCTTGGCTACTCAATCTAATAGGGTCACTAGTTGGTTGAGTGAATAGAGTGCCAGGCCTGGAGTCAGGAAGAACTTGTCTTCCTGAGTTCAAATTTGTCCTCAGACATTTACTAGCTGTGTGACCCTGGGCAAGTCCCTTACCCCTGTTAGCCTCAGTTTCCTCATCTGTCAAATAAGCTGGAGAAGGAAATGGCCAACCACTCCAATGTTTTTGCAAGAAAACCCCAAATGGTCACAGAGAGTTGGGGACAACTAAAAAATGACTGAAAAACTCAAGCTAGTAATTCATAGGTATATACTGCAGTTGAGCAACCTCTAGATCTGGAATTAAGAAGACCTGAGTTCAAATCACACATTTGATCGTTGTGTAATCCCACACAAGTCAGTTAATTCTCTGCCTCAGTTTCCTCATCTGTAAAATGAAGATAACAACAGCACCTACCTCCCAAGGTCGTTGTTACAAGAAAATGAGATAATATAGTTAAAGCACTTTGTTCAATTTGTTGTTGTTGTTGTTCAGTCACTTTTTTTAGTTTTAGCTGACTTTTCCTCATCCTATTTGGGGTTTTCTTGGCAGAGATACTGGAGTGGTTTGCCATTTCCTTCTCCAGCTCATTTGACAGATGAGGAAACTGAGGCAAACAGGGTTAAGGGACTTGCCCAAGGTCATACAGCATGTAAATGTTTGAGGTCAAATTTGAACTCAGGAAGATGAATCTTCCTGATTCCAGGTCCCCCCACCCCCTGCACTGCACCACCTAGCTACCCTACATTCTATTTAAAGCAAGATATAAGTGCTTGTTATTCTTCTCCTAAGCAGACTGAAACAAATTTGCATATTGATTGACTGGGGAAGACTTTAAGAGCTTCAGGCTAATTCACATTTCCCTTTCATTTTTTGGTCCCCCCAAAAAAGAGGCCATACAGTAAGCCACACAAAGCAGCTGCTCCCTTTCTTCTGTCTCCACTTACAATCAAGAAAAGTCCACATGCTTGATTGCTACGTGTCTAAAAAGACAGTGAAGAAGAAAGTCATACACTGACAAAATAGATATGGTTAGGGCAGTGAGAGTTAACTGGCAGGTGTAATCTGTCCTGAAGGAATGAGTAGCATCAGAACTTTTTTATTTTTTATGTTGTTAAATCATGAACTTAAAGAACATGAATGCATCCATTTACAAAGAGGAACAAATGATAAATAGGATGGTAAACAAAACTCAACTTCTATTATGTCCAGTTTTTTAAAAGGTGCATATTAAATTTGATATGATGATAAAATCCCTGCTGGTGTATGTCCCCTTCTGAATTTCTGCTCTCTCCTGTTATTTTTTTAAATTTTTATTTATTTTATTCTAAATTTAAATTATAGATTTATTTTAAATTTAGATTTATGGATAAAACAAGCATTTCTAGACCATACTATAATAAAAAGATTGTACATGAAACTGCAACTCTATTATATACAACTTACTATTCCTTTTAAATATATTAATATATGTTAATAATATGATATGTATAAATTTATACATATAATATATAAGCATATTAAATATATATCTTCTGTTGTTTTTTTAGACTTTCACTGATGTTCTTTTTTTCTTGTCTTGCATCACTAGCATCACCCACCAACTATGCCCCTGCCATATGATCACGTGATCTCCTCTCTCCCTACTTTAGGAAGCCTTTTCTTGTAATAAAAAATATACTCAAACAAAAACAAAAATTCACTTATTGTTTATATAAAAAAAAAAACTATCTCTTTCCATATCTCTGGTACAGCCCTCTCTGCTAAGTTGGGAAGCGAGCTTCCTCACTCTTCTGCGTTCTTATTTGCCATTGTAGGTGACAAGAATTCCTAAATCTTCCAAAGTTGTTTTCTTTTGCATTACTGAAGTGATCATACAAATTTTCTTAGTTCTAATTACTTTTTTCTGCATCAGTCCATAGAAGTCTTCCCAGGTTTTCTGAATCCATCATTTTCAGTATTTCCTACAGCAGCATAGTATTCTGTTACTTTCCTCTTTCATAATGTGTTCATCCATTCCCCAACTGATTGGCACCCACTTTGTTTTCCAATCTTTGGGTAGCACCACATCTTCACCCATCACTCACAAAGCCTTTCACACAATAGAAGAAGTGTAATATTGAAAGGCTGAGTACCTATGAGGTATATGACTGTTGTGAGCAGTGTACAAGAGCAACGAACTTTCATGGCAAGGTAAAGGTGGGGGAGAAGAAGCACCATCAGATCCCAGGTCATTTGGCCCCCCAAGGCCTGTGATGTATTTACCACCACAAGTCAGTCACTTCAGCTTTTAGTGCCTTCAAGGACTCTCCCAGATGAAAAATTCCACAATTGTCAATCAGTATCTGTTGAGATAGTTTCCATACCCAGAATTCCTCAAAGTGATCCATTCAGAGGTCCAGATTCCCCTCCTCCTCCCCCAAAGATATAAGACAGTTTAAGTCTGGGGGGTTAGTCAAGGGCCACATATACATAATAAAGGCAGGCTGGAAGGAATGAGGTGCTTGGAAAGGCATCTGCCTATACTCTCATTTCTTGTCCCCTCCTCTACCTGATGCTTGCATGAAAAACTCAAAGAACATTAGGGAATTAATAAAAATTACAGGGGGAGAAAAAAATCACCAGGATTTATATCTAGACTGTTTTTGATAATTTGTTGAAAGTCAATCCCCCAAAATTATTTTAAATGGGTGAAAGTTGATCATTCAAAACTGATGGGATTTATAAGGGACTTTCTGATCCTGAGTCAGTTAAAAGCTTGGGGAGATATAATGTTCCTGAAAAGGAGGAAATATGGTTCAAAAATACATTAAATGCCTGCAAACTCTGCTTAGCCAGTTGGCTACTACTCTGTGCTCCAGAAGAGCTTGACCTCTCCTGAAGAGAAAAGTCACCAGTAGATAAGATGAGAGAAGTCACAAGTGTCCCTCTCCTTATAGTGAGAGAGTAGGTGAGAGTCGTGTGTTTTTTTCTCATCTGAAATTGGCCATATGATAGGCTTGACTCCCTAAAAAAGTTAAAGCTTAAGCCTCTGGGCTTAAAAGAGAGAAAAAGAGAGTAGAGACAATTCTTCTTATGGGAAAGAAGTGATATCTTAGCTGATTTCTCTGTTAGAAATTGGAAGCTCAAGAACCACATGCCCAGGGGAGCAACCATGGGACCAGCAAAGGTTAGGCCTAGCATTGACAATGAGGCAAGACCAACTAACAGGACAGCAGTGGGAGGGGGCTTGACTGCATTAGGGTATAAATTCTTGTTCTGTCTTCTGTAACATGCCACCTCTCCCTGATCCACCATGGAATGTACTGTGCAAAACCATAAGGAGGAATGCAATGACATCACCAGAAGACACCAGCAGCTGCGCAGCATCCAAGGTGTGAGCTACACCTTCATGCCTATGTTCTGGCCACCTGGATTTCTTACATAGATTCCCTTCCATGTGTGTTCCCTAGGTGTTCTCATTATTCCCACTGAGTAGGATGTGAATTTGTAGGGGAGTGTGCCCCAAGTTTATGGGAGAAATGTTCTATTACAAACCATGTGAAATATATTTCAACTCTTCAAAGGCAGGGACAACTTTTTGTTTTTCTTTGTATCCTCGGTATTTAGCATAGGGCCTGACATATACTAAGTACTCAATAAATGTTCATTGAAGAAGCACGTTAAAGCTTACAAAGCACTTCTGTCATGAATGGGAAAGGTTAAAATTTCTCAGCCCATAAGTTTTCTTGTGGGAGCAAGCCGGAGTTTTGGCTTCCTCTTCCCCCTTCTTCACTACGGCCACATCCACATTAGGTCTCTTCCGGAGTGCTTTGACCTCCACCCTAGTTGGCCACACCCTTATCTGCACTAGGCCCGTAGGGGTTTTTGACCTCCGCTCTTACTGGCAACTTTTGCTCCTCCCTCACTTTATGGTTTGCCAAATAAGGACGTGAACAACACCCTGGTTCCCTGCCCACCTCCCGGCCAATAGGGGATAGTGGCAGGCTTCTCTGTTATTTGCCATTGGGGAAGATTTTCTTGCCAAGACTTGAACCCAACTCCCAGCCAATGGGAGAAGGGACAGCAGTGGGAGGGGGCTTGACTGCATTAGGGTATAAATTCTTGTTCTGTCTTCTGTAACATGCCTCCTCTCCCTGATCCACCATGGAGAGGACCACACTCCTCCCATGGGGGAAGAAAATAAAAATTTCCTGTTTTTATCCTGAGAAACCTCTGTGTTCTTGATTAAATTTTGAATGGGGTTCTTCACCCCACACACTCACAACTGAAGCAAACATCCCTCTTTTACAGATGCATAGAACTGAGTCTCTAGAGTTAGGGTTCATAACTGGGATCTGCAAACTATTAGATTTTCAGGGGGGTCTGTAAACTTGGGTTTAAAAAACATCTATCTTCATTTTTGTTAACCTTCGATTTTTGCTTTGTAATCCTATATATTTTGCTTCATGGATTTGACAGCATTCTGAGGCTCCACCAAACTGTCCAAGGAATCCACATACAAAAAATGTCAGTGACTCCTGCTTTAGACATTGTGGGATTTGCCCAGTTCCACATTGCTTAGCAAGAGTCCAGCAGGAACTAGACCCCAGACTCTCTGATATCTGACTCCTTCAAATGCATCAAGTTCTCTCCATGCAGAGTCTTTGGGTGGCAGGACATCTGAGTTCTAGCTCTTCTACTTACGAGCTATGTAATCTGGATAAATAATTTAATTCAATTCACCAATACTGATTAAGTGTGTAACATGTGAAAAGTGAACATGGGGTTGGAGCGGAGGAGAGGAAAGGCTTCCAAAACAAAGTGTATAAACAGTCCCTGCCTTAAAAGATTTTATGTTCTACTGATGTGGTTAGGGTTAGGGTTGCTTGAGACCTCAAAATACCAACATGCCAGGTCCTGCCTAATGAATGTGACTCAAGTCTTCACTCAGCCAAGAAAATTAAAGCTTATTCAAAGTTTGCCATATTGGGTAGACTCTTAAGGAGCCTTGGTATCTGTGACACTTGCACTGGACAAGCAGGCCAGAGTAAGTCTGTCACAGAGTAAGTCTGTGCTAGGTCATTCTATGGTGCTCTCACACACATGGGAGAAAAAAAAGGGGTCTTATATACAGGAAGGTTGTGGGAGGAATCTAGGGATAGTCTGGAGGAAGAGTTTGGGGAGGGTCTTCAGGAGGAGTTAATGAGGTCAATGAGTAATTAAGGGTGGGGGGTTGTTGGAGGCTACCTGGAGCCAACAGACAATGGTGGGCTAGGCCAGGTCAAGGTGGATTGATATTTTGATAGGCTCAAGGGGGAAGTAGATGAACAGTGGAGGGCTAGGCTGGTAACAGAGGTTTGGGCCCAGCCACAATGAAAGGCTTATGGCCTCTGCAAATGCCTCATCAAGTGGGAGTTCAAGAGGGTTCCCAGAGTCTATATCTCAAAGATTCAAGGAGAGCTCAAGGGGGCTCCCAGAGCTTGCACCTCATCACTACCATGGGCTACAAGATATATATGAAGTAGTTAGCAGTACTAGGTAGTGGGTGTAGATAGTGTAACAGTGATTTTTCTGGTTCCCCACTCCTTGAAGGCCCTGTCTGTTACCATTTACCCCTCCTCCAGGGTTCTCCCCTACCCAGTCAGGGTTGGCAGGAGGGTCTCTGAACTCTCCCATTTTCTCATCAATTGTATTCCCCAAATAGCTCCCCCAGTTCCATTTAACCTTTTGCTAGCAGAATGGTTTTTACAAAGGCATATTTACTTAAAAGAATAGACAGAACCATTACTTTCCCTAATACCTAGGGACATAATTTCCCCTAGAATCTTCATTCTTTGGAAGGAGAGGAGCATTAGGTTCAAAGTATAACTCAGTTCCTATATAGCAGTAATCCCAATGATGAGGTACAGGCTCTGGGAACCCCCTTGAGCTCTGATTGAATCTTCCCACTTGATGAGGCATTATATGAGGCCATAAGCTTTTCATTGTGGCTTTGCCCAGACCTCTGTTACTAGCCTATCCCTGCATTGTCCATCTACTTCACACCCTTGAGCCTATCAAAATATCAATCCACCCTTGAAATGGCCTAGCCCACCATTGTCTGTTGGCTCCAGGGAGCCTCCAACAACTTCCCACCCTTAATCACTCATTGACCTTATTAACTCCTCCTGAAGACCCTCCCCAAACTCCTCCTCCAGACCACCCCCAGATTCCTCCCCACAACCTTTCTGTATATAAGACCCCTTTTTGCCCCCATGTGTGTGAGAGCACCATAGAATTTTCTAGCACGGACTTGCTCTGTGCAATACAGGTGAACTTTTAATAAACTTTGCTTTTCTTTGGCTGAGAGAAGACTTGAGTCAAATTCATTCGGCAGGACCTGGTGTGTTGGTATTTGGGGGTCTCAAGCACCCCTAACCCTGACTGTCTACATTTTATGGGTAACCACATCATTTTTCCCAAGTCCAAAGGCTCCCTGGCATTTTAGCCCAGCACCTTAGTTTTTCAGGTCTTCCTTGTTGGGCTTGTTCCAATATTTGACCTGGAATCCTGGGATACAAGGTCACTTTGACTTGAGTTTCCTGGTCTAGATCTCCATTCCCTTCACTTAGAATTTAAAAGGACAAATGAAACAAGAATAAAACTTCAATCCCATTCCTCATAGCCACAAGGCCTAAAGGGAGAGGAAGGTGCCTCTTCTTCCACCCCAGTCCCTCAGCTTATTATATGGTACCCTTGCTCTATGAATGAAGCCTTCACCCTGGATGCCATAGGAAAGAAAGACCAAAACTCTCCCCGTCTGGTCATGTTAAAAATAGCCAGTTTAAGTGAGATAGCCAACAGAAAGAGACTGCTCGTATCTATGTGCTAGGCCAATGCAGGAAATCTTCTTCCAGAAGCAGGACCCTGACATTTCCCACATGGGTTCTTCTATCTTAGGCAATCTGAGCATACACCAAACCTTATTACCTAAGAGATTGGACTAGGGATTGAACCTATTATTTCACTGGTATAGGAAACTCTCAGATAAAACGCAACCTCTACCTATTTATAGCTTTATAGAATTGCCTAGAGTATTTAGAGGTTAAGTGACTTGTCCAGGGTCACATAGCCAATAACTGTCAGAGGTAGGACTCAAACCCAGGTCTTCCTGGTTCCAAATCTGGGTCTCTATCCACTACAGCATGATGCAAAGTAAATACAAGATAAAATCGGGAGGGATGGAGCACTAAAAATAATCACTTGTGTGGTAGGCCTCAGTTTCCTCATTTGAAAAATAGAGAGGTTAGAACAAGTGACTTCTGAGGTCCCTTGTAGTGCTGAAAAGCATATGAAGTGTGGTCAGAGAACTAAGATCTGATGCGCATCGAACCCTCCAACAGTCAGGGCAACAAAGAGTCATACCTGGCACAGATAGCAAGTGTCAGCTTCTGCCTAAAAAAAGATAATTTCTCTAGGGCTCTAGGGAAGGGTGCTTAATGGTTATGGGGATGGGGGGCAGCCTTAAAGTGCTCCTTCCCCTGACAATATAGAGTGAGTGCTCAATTGAAATTCCTGCGATTAGCCGATTCCTTTTAGCATTCCATCACTTAGACATTTGAAAAGATTATTATAATAGGAGACATTTCCTTTAGTGATTCCTCACAATGTAGTTTCAGGATTCTGTCTTTGCCCCAAGTACAAGATAATCAAGCCTGAGCCTGAAAAAAAATTGAGTCCTTGTGCAAATCCAGGGATAAAATATAGCCTTCAGAACTTCCCTGAGGCTTCCTTAAGGTCCTTAAAAAGCAGCAGAAAACTGGCCAGCCAGGGCTGCTGTCCTAAGCTTCTGCAGTAGGACCCAGGCAACTGTAGTAGTTATCTTACTGTTAACAATATTATAATTATCGTTTGATCATTCTTTACCTCTTTTAACACATTAGAATTTCTAAAACTCTACTACTTATGCAAGGCTTTTTCAGTGAAGCCTCATCTATTGGGGTCTCACAGTAAAGCCCTGAAGTGGTCCTATTATCACCATTTTACAAACAGTAGAATTTAAATGACTTGGCATAGGTCACATAACTAGTTGGTTGGCTAGCCAAACAAGTTATAAGAGTCCAGGTCTTCTGGAGCCAGGTTTCAATTCTCTTTGATAGATTTTGTTACCTCTCATAACAATGCAATGAAGTAGACTGGGCCTATTCATACCCCTGTTTTACAAAGGAGGACAATGGGATTTGATTTGAAGAAGGTTCTGGTACTCAATCGAGCCACCTCCGGAGTCTACTTTTCTTTCTCTTCAGGGTCCAAGATACTCAAGTTCATCCCCAGGTCCTACCAACACAGGCTGCTCTGAGGCTGCTTCCAAGAGAATTCATTCCAGCACCTTCAAGCTGCACTCTGAGAGAGTCTAATTTGTCGTTATTGTTGCTGGGGAGCAGAGGGGGAAACACATCTATGATTTATTGATACGAGGAGCTCCCAGTGTGAAGAAATTCCTTCCACCAGTGAAGAACAGTACCATTTCTACAACCTAGAGTCTTGCCTAAGGAACTCAGGATTACACAGCCCACATGTGTGAGAGGTAGGATTTGAACCCAAGTCTTATGGACTGGGAGGCATGCCTTTTATCTCTGCCAACATTATTGCCTCTGAGCTTTTCATAGAGTACATTCTCACTTCCAATTCTTAGAATTCCTCCTTTCCTTCAGGGTTAGATTTGTGACACCTTCTTCTACCTAGAGCCTGGCCAGATCCTCCAGCTGTTATCACTCCCTTCCTATTATCTACATATGTATGCATGTATACATGTTTGGGATGAAAAACCTCATCCAAAATTTAATCAAAAACATGGAGATCTCTTACGATAAGAACAGGAATTTATTCTCTTCACCCGGGAAAAGAGGGCGGTTCTCCCCATGACTAACCATGAGGAGGAGACACCTAATGTGGAGTGAACAGAGTTTTTAAACACTAATGCAGTCAAGCCCCCTTTCCCCAACTGTCCTTTCTCCCACTGGCTAAGAGGCAGCCTCAAGTATCCCTATGACAATCTTCCCAATGGCAAGTAACAGGGAAGCCCGCCACTATCTCTCAGTGGCTTACAAAGAACAAGGATGCTGATGGACAGCAAGGGAAAGGAGGAAGGGTCCTGAAGCAAGGGAGGGGGAGGGAGAAAGGTTGCCAGGGCAGTAGTAAAGAAGGGTAGAGATCAAAAGACTCCTGAAAGGGCTTTCTGCTGATTGATAGCAGACATGAAGAGGGAGCTGGGAAGGGTGAAGTAGACAGTCAGAACTGACACCAATTTATAAGATCCATTCTGAGAAGTTTTCAAGCTTTCACTCTCCAGACATATGCAGGTCTACACATGCAGGCATGTGCATGTGTGTGTGTGTGCGCGCGTGCGCGCGTGCGTTTGGGCATGTATATATAGGAATAGGTCATATTATATACACATGTATGTACATGTGTTTGTGCATGTGCACAATGCATATACTAGCATACATGTACATGGATGTGCATCTGTAGGTACATGTGTTTGTGCATTGTGCACATGCATGTACTAGCACACATGTACATGTGTGTACCTCTATAGGTACAGTGTCTCCCTGGGCTAAATTGAAAGCTTCTCAATGTAAAGGATTAGTTCACTTCTCTCTTTGTATCCCTGACACCTAGCACAGTGCCTAGCCCATAGAAAGCACCTAATAAGTGCTTGTTAATTGATTAATACGTTGTATTTGGGACGGCTAAGTGGCGCAGTGAATGGTGCACCGGCCCTGGAGTCAGGAGGACCTGAATTCAAATCCGGCCTCATACACTTAACACTTACTAGCCTACATGCATTAATGATGTCTGTGTAGTAACTTTTCCATTTTAAGTAATTAAAGTTCTCTAGTTTACATTTTGTAATTGCCTCTACTTCTTCTTTAGTTAAGAATATATCTCTTACCCATAACTGTGAGAGGTATGTGTTCTGTAAGAAGTTATACTCTCCTGAGAAAATCCATGAACCAGAATGGAGCACATCATGCCACCAAACAAGCAGTTATATGTACGAGGCACTGGGGAAAAACAGAAGGAAAAAAAATGAAATGATCCTACTTTTTAGGAGCTTGTATTCTATGAAATATAGTGGAAAGTATTTGGTTGGGGATCAGAGACTGAGACAGCATGGTAGTGGAAGTATACCACATGGCACTTGGCCAAAAGGAGTAAATTTAATGTCAACTTTGAAGGCCCCAGTAGAGCATCCCAGAGGTCTGTGCTTGTATCTATGGTGTTTAACATTTAGAATCAAAGACTTAGGTAAAGGCACAGTGGTGTTCTTATAAAATTTTTAAGTGACATGAAGTTGAAAGACAGCTAGCATTCTGGATAGCTGTCAAAATCTAAAACAATCTTAAAAGTTTAAGATGTTAACAAGATGATACATAAATTCTTATACCTGGGTTCAAAAAATCAAGTTCATTGGTACACCAGGGAGAAGGCCTGACCAAACAGCAATTTTTCTTGAAAAAGCAAACAAACCTGAGAGTTTTAGTGATATGGTCAAATTATAATTGAATATTGAAATAAGGCCTAGGTTGAAATCCTGGCTTTCCCAATTGATGGTTTGTGCCCTGGAATAAAAACATTTTTCTGTCTCAGTTCTTTATTTGTAAAAAAAAAAAAAATGAGGTTGAACTTGGATGATCTTTAAGATTCCTTTCAGATTTAAATTTATATATGTATAAATATATATGTATAAATTATTATATTATATTATATATTTATATATATTACAAATATATATAAATATATATGTATGTGTATATATAAATTATATTTTATTTATACTTGATAATTATATATAAATTAAATAAATATTTTGAAAAGCTGACAACAATAATAGCTAAAATTTATACAGGGTTTTAAAGTTTTCAAAGTGCTCCACAAATGTTAATCTCAATCTATCCTCATACCAACCCTGGGAGGTAAGGACTGTTATTATCCTCATTTGACAGATGAGGAAATTAAGGGAGACAGAAGTTAAATGACTTAGCCAGAGTCACACAACTAACAAGTACCTGAGGCCAATTTGAATTCAGACTCCAGACTCTAGGTTCATCTACCATACCACCTTTCATGATCATCGTCGTCACTGTTTGGTTGTTTTCCAGTCATTTCCAACTCTCTGTGACCCCATCTGGGATTTTCTTGGCAAAGATACTGGAGTGGTTTTTTTATTTCCTTCTCCAGCTCATTTTACAGGTGAGCAAACTGAAGGAGACTGATGTTAAGTGACTTACCCAGGGTCATGCAGCTAGTTCGTATCTGATGCCAGATTTGAACTCCTAGCTGCCTCTAATACAAACTTGGGCTACATTAAAAGAAGAATAATTCCAGAAATAAGGAAGTGATAGTTCCTCTATACTCTTCCCTGATTAGACCGAAGCTAGGGCATTTTGTTCAATCCTGGGTACCGCTGTTTAAGAAGAACATTGATAAAAGGGATAATGTCCAGTGGTAAGCATTCAGAATGTTGAAGGACCTCAAGTCTGTGCCATATGAGCTGAAGAAACTAGGGATGCTTAGCTTAAAGAAGAAATGATTGTGAGACAGGGGGTATGCATGATAGCTTTGTTCAAGTATTTAAAAGGCTGTTAGTTTTTCCTAACAATTAAAATTGTCCATAAGTGGAGTGGCCTATAATAGGAAGTAATGGGTTCCTTCCTACTGTGGATCTTTTTTTTTTTTTTAGGGGGGGAAGGCAAGGCAGTTGGGGTTAAGTGACTTGTCCAAAGTCACACAACTAGTAAGTGTCAAGTGTCTGAGGCTGAATTTGAACTCAGATCCTCCTGACGCCAGGGCCAGTGCTCTATTCACTATGTCACCTAGCTGGTCTGCCTATTCTAGATCTTAAAGCAAAAGCCAGGTAACAACTTGTCCTTAGTAAGTTTAAGTCACCAAGACCAGGTATATGATGTCCCACAATACTGAAAGAACTAATAGATGTGATTAATGAATTGTTATTAATGAACTTTAATAACTGTGAGTAAGTAATAGTAGATAGAGGTGGGACATCTAGATGGCACAGTAGATAGAGTATTGGGCTTGGAGTTAGGAAGACCTGAATTCTAATCCAGCCTTGGACATGTACTAGCTGTGTGACCCTGGGTAAGTCATTTAACCCTGTGGGCCTCAGTTTCTTCATCTGTAAACTGAGCTTGAGAAGGAAACGGAAAACCGTGCTAGTATCTTTGCCAAAGAAACCCCAAATGGGGTCCCAAGGAATTGGACTAGACTAAAGAACAACAGCAAGGACAAGTAACAGGCTATAGGGGACCCAACCCGTGAGTGTTTATGAAAGTTAAAGGAATAGCCCTAGAGAGGGCTAAATGTTCTTTCATCCTCAATTATATAATATCCAAAATTTGTCCTATACCCGTGTGCCATGACATACTCTTTGAGGACCACTACTGTGGCCTGTTAAGCTCTTTTATTGGTACTCGATTTATTGCCCATAGTGCTAGTTATCCTTCTAAGATTTGAATCATATTTGATGCACATGCCTTTATCCAAGTCATTTCCAAAAAATATTAAAGAGTACAGGTACTTTCTTTTTTCTTTCTCATGGTTCCTCCCATTTGTTCTACTTCTTCAGTACAACATGAGTAATGTGAAAATGTGTTTAATAAGAATGTATATGTAGAGCCTATATCAGATTGCATTCCATCTTGGGGAGGGGGAAAGGGAAGGAGGTGGAGAAAATTTAAAATTTATGGAAGTGAATATTGAAAATGAAAAAAAAATCATTAACTAACTAATTAATTAATTTTAAAGACAGTACAGGTACAAGTAGAGCTCCCTGGGGTATTCCACTGAAAACCCCCTTTCAAGTGGGCATTAATACACTAGCAACCATACTTTGAGTTTGGTCATCCAAGTACTTTGGAATTCATCAAGTTGTATTATCATCAACATTTTTCTGTCTTCTCTACAAGAACAGAATGAAACATTTTATTAAAAGTTTTGATAAAACCTAGGTAAACTCCATCTAGAACATTTCCCTCCCTTGTCATCTTAGGCCAATATTAATTCTATGATCTGTACATTTTTTCTGTCAGCGTCATACAGAGTTTGGAAGCTTATTGAAGGCAAGGTGCAAGTCTATATACAGTATCTTCTAGGGCACTATTCAGAGACAGGTGCTACATGAAGTATATTTTCATTCGATGCCTCACAATGGCACTGTTTTCTATCAATTCTGGATTCTCTTTGCCCAGGTGACCAAGATCTCCATGAAGAGGTGGCCAACCAGAGCCAAAGAGCATGATTGTCTTGTAACACTTAATTTTAATTTAGACTTTAAGCTTCTATGTAGAACTTATAAGATGGGTAGAGAAACTTCATCATACTTTTCTGGTCAAATAAGTGGGCAAGATAAAAAAAATTAATTTCAATACTCAAGTTCCTACTTTGACATTTTCTAGCCACTGCATAAGTTACCCAAGAGGGAGAGTAGCTCTGAGATTAAAAGGAGCTACTTTTAATTGGACTAATGACAAGTAGATGCATCCTGGGAGGCTAATAAAGTGCCACAAGAATCAATAGAGTACAGGAAACCAGGATTTGAATAGCTTAATATAGATAAGCAGGAAAAATTCATTTCACCCCCTAGCAAGAAAGTAATTTATAGTCTAACAGACCTGAATGTTAATCCAAATAAGATCCCCACCATGGCCTCCTATTACAGGGCTAACTATGCATCATAGTAGGCTGATAGGTTGTTTTACAAGTTCATTAATCATGCTGTTGGCAAGAAACAAATTAGAAACTCTGTTGCATGGACCAGTTCCCCATTTCACTGACTTACATGTAAAGTATTTCTTAGTGGCATCAGTGATATCAAAAGTGGGTGTTTTCCTGAATAGGAAGGTGCTTAATAATATTCTACCTTTCAGTGAAACCACGGCCCGCCCTACCCCAGGCTATCTGCCTTCAATTAAATAGAGTCAATCCAAACTAAGCAGTATCGTGTAACTCTTCAAATTGACTACGGAAACAGTTTCCCAATGATGTCACACTGCTATAAATCTCATAGCAGGTGCCCTGGAACTGTTTTCATTTCAGATTAGTAGAGCTCCAATTTTCCAGCCCCTCCAGCATATACCACTCCATCCCAAATCTCTCTCTCATGACCACAACGAGCTCATCAGGACTTCTCCTCACTATGTCAACACCATCCATGCTTCTCACGTTGCTTCCCCTCCCTTGAAAGCCAGGTGATCTCCAAGTCATACTATCCAAGCCTGGAGGGATTCATGAGCACTGGGATTCTAGGAAATTTTAGGATTCTACAGTGATATATGCCAAGGACATTAGGGGTCATATAGTCCAACTCCCTCATTGAACAGGTGAGGAAGCTGGTAGATTAAATGATTAACTCAAAATCACGTTGTGGTACATGACAGAGCCAGGATTCAAATCCAGGTACTCTGACTGGAAATGCAGCATTCTTTCCATTGTATCACCTAGTTTTTTTGGTGGTAGAAGCAGCTAGCTTCATGGGCTGCTAGTTGGCACAGTGGATAGAGGATTGGGTGTGGAGTCAGGAAGACAAGTTCAAATCAGATCTCAGACACCAGCTGTGTGACTCTGGGCAAATCACTTAACTTTGTTTGCCTTAGTTTCCTAATCTGTAAAATGAGCTGGAGAAGAAAATTGCAAAGCACTCCAGCATCTTTGCCAAGAAAACTCCAAATGTGGTCACAAAGAATCAGACATGACCGAAATGACTGAACTGCAACAGAAGAGAAGACTGTGAACTAATCTCTTCTACCTCCTAGGTTTTTAACCTATAAGTTATATGCCTTCCTTCTTCCATTTCCTCCTTCTTTAAACTTCCTTCTTTCCAGTTTTTGTTCACTGTGATGCTAAGAAAGGACCAGAGTAGCCAAAATAAAACCATTTCCTTTTCTAAAAGCACCACATGAAACACGTTTAACTGCATAACTATCCAGATTTTTAGTGGTCTCATATTTGGAGCTGGAAACAACCAAATAATTCTTCTGATCCAGCCTTCTGATTTTACAGATGAAGAACCTGTAACTCAGAGACTTGTCTAAGGTCACATATTTAATAAGTGCAGATATAAGGTTTGAACCCAGGTCCTCTAAATCCAAATCCCACATGCTTTTTACTTCACCACAATTTTAATAAATTTTAAGGTCAAAATTACATGGGCGTTATAGGATTTGATATATGAGGCAGCAAGGTAGCATAGAGGATGAAGTGCCAGGTTGGAGTCAGAAAGATCAGAGTTCAAATCCAGCCTCAGGCACTGGCCAAGCCATTTAACCTCTCTAACTTGTTTCCTCATTTGTAAAGTAGGGATGACAATAGTACCTACCTTGAAGAGTTGCTGTGAGGACCAAATGAGATGATACTTGTAAAATGCTTTACAAACCTTAAAGCACTCTCATAATGATAGCTATCATCATTAATTTTTAAAGGGAGGTATTTTCTTAGCTATATTTTAATAGCCTACCTTTCCTGTTTCTGATATCTGCTATTCTCTCAAGCCAGCAGGTAACATATCCTCTCTGGACTTCCCATCAAAATTCATAAATGAGAAACAACAATGGATAGTCAAGAAGGAGTTCAAAATGGATGATATAAACAAGGAGGTTTCTCCAACTAAGGTGATGATTTCTTATTCTAGTTGAAGAGTATCTCTTAAATACGGAGAACAGTAGCACATCAGGATGTAGTTGTAGGCTTATAAGCTCGGCTTCCTGGCTACAGTAATTTATAATAAAATGGCTTGAAAAAAGCTCCCAAGACACCACACCCAAGGCAAAGCTCTCTTGACTTGTTCTTCAAGAAAAGTAATATGGCTGTTTGTCTTTGTTGCTCTGCTGCGTACCTTGCCCAGGGTCATTTAGCTAGTAAGACTGAGGCAGGATTAGAAATAAGGTTTTCCAGAGTCCAAGTCTAGTGTTCCAGGCACTAAACTGTTCATATGTCCTTTTGCACCTCAAATGATATAGAGAGAGCTAGTTAGATACACTGGTATTTCAAAGGCCCTTGTCATATATCCTTACTGGTTTTGCCTGAGGAGAAGCACCCTTTCAATAGGCGTAGAGAAGGTAAGTGTGGTCAGAATAATAAATACAAGGATCCCTGCTATCTAGGCTAGGATAGCTGTTTTTACCTAAAAAGAAAGGAAGGTGTCCTAGGGTCTTCTTTGGTCCAGGAGACTAGGACTCTAACCGTTGATGCAGTTTCCTTGATGCTTAAAGTCTTGCCACATAAGCCTACGAGCTAATTTTTCCCTTAAAGGCAGAGATGTTGTCCCAAAGACTTGGCTGGCCCATTGGGACTAGAGTTTGAAGCCCATTGGGAATCAGTGCCCCTTAGTTTTGATAGTTGCTGTGAGAATAAACACAACTTTCTATTCTAATACTTTCTGACCAGATATATTTTTACATAGAAGACAGGAGAGGGAGGGGTGCTATATCTATCTGAACCAGGATATATCTTTATTGAATATCTTTTTCACGCTATTATAGTAGCTTTCTCCAACTCTCATTCACATTGAAGGTCCAGGTCCCCTCAGAAGGTGGATGTTACTACTGTCAGGGTTTGAAGACCAACCCTGGAGGTGGAGTTTTTAGTAATAGAGTTCATGAGCCTCCAATAATATCCCATTGTTGATCAGCCAGACTTCATTCACTTTTAGAAAGGGCATTTACCAAACAGGTAATAAGAATGGTTGGTACCAAAAACCTCCCCTTAAACCTGGGGTCAGAGCTCAAATTCCCTGGGCAAGTCACTTAACTCTGTTTATCTTGGTTTCCTTATCTGTAAAATTAGCTAAAGAAGAAAATGGTAAACTGCTCCAGTATCTTTGCCAAGAAAACCCCAAATGGGGTCACAAAGAATCAGACATAACTGAAATGACTGAACGACAAACCTGGGGTGCCCTCTTGCACACATACATACAACCAAGGGAAGGTTGGGCTTATTTATGGCATTAGTGAGGCACCTGTATAGATAATACATTAGGCCAAATCATAAATGCGCTGCTCCTGGTTACTAGAAAACATTTTTTCAGTTCTTAAGCAGCATCCTTCTCTGGCATAAGGTATCATATATTCCTTGGAGCTACTAACTCCTTAGACACCGTGCCTACTACTGATCCTTTCTCTCTGATGACATGGTGAATGGATGGATGGGTTGGAGGAGCATAACACTCCATTTGGTCTCTCTGTCCTCCCTCCCATCTCTTTACAGGTGTAAGGACCTGCCTCATCAAGTTCTACCTGAGCCTCTAGTCCTCCACCACTTGGCTGGCCTCCTGCTGAACTGAGTTCATTACTGGAAAAACTACTCTTTCTATACAAGAAGTATGACTTCAGTTTCTTAACCAGTAACAAGAAATTCCTGTATGGTATCATCTGCCTTTCATCCAATGGCCAAAAGTACTATTTTTCTTTTAAAATGTTTAGGGGCTTGGCAAATATTTCAGTACCATTACAGGAAAATCCTTTAGTGCATAGCTTTCTCTGTTGATTTACTGATTAATTGGGGTGAACCACCAGACTGTATTGAGTCTGTTGGACCTGAAACACAAGGCTATATATGCTAACTTCAGGGGGCTCCAGTATTTGTCTTTCTCTATTCCCACTGAATAGGGTACCCACAAACAGGAATCTAGGGGTGGTCTAGAGGAGTAGTTTGGGGAGGGTCTTCAGGAGGAGTCAGATGAGGTCAGCTCCAGTAATGAATTTAGAGAGGGTCTTCAGGAGTCAAGATGAGGTCAGACTCCAGTAATGAGTGATTAAGGGTGGGAAGTCGCTGAAGGCTCCCTGGAGACCATAGACAATGGTGGGCCAGGCCAGTTCGAGGGTGGGAAAGGAGGATCAAGGGTGGGAAATTGCTAGACAAGAGGGCTAAGTAAAGATTTAGGCAGAGCCACAATGATAGGCCTATGGCCCTCAGGCAAATGCCTTCCCTGGGAAGATTCAAGGAGAGCTCAAGGGGCTCCCAGAACCCGCACCTCATCACCACCATATCTCTTGAAGACAGTACAATTCTGAAAGATCTCTTTTGCTTCTATTAGAATATAAGTACCTGATCAAAATTTAGCCCCAATTGTATTTACCTTTTTCTAGGTTTCTCTTTTCTCCTGTGTCTGAATTTCAGTAATTCAACTCAGCTCTAGCCTTTTCATCAGAATACTTCCAAGTCATCTATTCTATGAAATGCCCATGAAATAATAATAACAATAAACTGAGGGAAATTCTGAAAGGTCTCCTCTTTTTCCAATTTCCCCTTCCAGTGTTTGTCTCAATAGGGATTGCTATACCATAACAGACACTGTTAATATTCTCACTTCTTTTATCTAAATTCTTTCTGCCTTCTGATTTGGCTTCATACATAAAGAAACTCTAGGTCTTTCATAAAGGCTTATATTATGTGAGAGAGGGGGAATGGAGGAAGCCAGAGGCAATTTGGAAATACACAGAATTTAAATTGGAGCAGAGCTTTAAACCTCTATCCAAATGTTAGGAATCTTTTTTTCAACTGAGGACACTGACTTTTTATAATTATATTGACAACGTTTTGTCTTATATAAACTCCTACAAAATAGCAGAGAAAAGATTTTATGAGACTGAGGCCCCAGGACTAAAAGTGATCTAATTGTTATAAAGGGGAGTAGCTAATTAAATCTTCAGAGTGGAGGGGAATAGGAAGAAAAGGGAAATAATATGACACCCTAAATCACCCCCCAGGGAGAAGACAGACAAGGCCTGAAAGGGATTCTGTTCTTCTACTTTTCAAAAAAGAGGAAGGAGAATAAATGATTGAATACTGGTCAGGCAACTCCTCCCTCCACAGCAACACCACCAGTGTTACATATGCATGTGTGTGTATGTGTATGTGTATTGCTTATGTTCCCAACAGCAAATCTACTTACAGTAAAGTTCAAAGTAACTAAATTAAATCAGTCTAGCTCAACAGAAACAGCTCATACCTTTTAGATGGTAAAATTACCTGGTTTATTCTGGAACTCATGCAATATATAAGCAAAGTGGGATAAGGACACAGAAAAAATATTGTGTTTAATGAAAAAAAATTAGCATGAAGTGAAGGGATATAATTAACTGCTTTCTCACTATTCCTGTTCAGTTGAGTGGAAAATACACATGCACAAGTGATACTTTTCAGAAATTTCTGAAAACAAGGTGTTTATTTCTAAAACATTTCATTATTTCTGAAACAAGGTGTCCTATGAAGTGAAATAATCTACCAAAATAATTCACTATCTCTTCCTGCTTTGCTAAGAAGGTAACTCCATCATCTAAGAAATCAGAAATAGTCATAGAATCATAGACAAAAAGCTGGAAAAGACCTGGGAGGCTGTGTTATTTACCTCCATCTTACAGGTGAAGAAAAATTAGTCCCTTGCCCTCTCCTCCCAAAGTGACTTGTCCATGTTCACACAGTCATTAAAAGAAGATAGAAAGGCCTAGGATGAAGTCTTCATTCTGTCATTTACTAGCTATGTGACTTTGAGCAAGTCACTTAATCTTTTTTTAAAACTAATTTATTCATCTGTAAAATCTTACTTATACTCCGTGACTCACAAAGTTGTTGTGAATAAAGCTCTTTGCAAAGTAATAATTACTGATGTAACAACACAATATATACTGATATAACAACCCAAGGAGACTGGAGTGCTCATCTTCATCTTCTTCATTAAAGGATTCCTCTCTGCTCTGGACTCCTGCATGCATGGGTGGAGGGAATTCAGACCTAAGAGAATACAGCTCCTCAAGAGAGTTGGTAAATTCTTCCCTCAAATCCCTGACTCTTTGTATCCCCACCCTGTATCCCCAGGGAAAAATCACTTTAAGCTAAACTTGGTATGAAGTGTCTCCCCAAGGTAGAAAACAGAAAAATACTCAACGTACAGTATAAGTTAGATATGGAGAACAACTATTTATTTCCTCTGCTCAAAAGAAATGCCAACCCCAAGAAACTCTCAAGTGCATAATGACAAAAAATAGAAACAAGAAATGGCAACAATACAACTATTCTTACATTTTCCTGGGAGATAGAGACTCAAACATCAGAACACAAAGCAATTAGTGAGAATGCTAAATAGGCATTTTATGTTTCACCTTGGCTCTGCACTGTATGAACAATTTTTTTCCAGGCACCCATCTTCTGACCAGTCAGGGCAGAAATGGGATACATCCTACTGCCAGTTGATATTTCTGGAAGAGTTGCAGGACACTCTTTCTGCTGTGAGTCAGACTGAAGGAACTATAATATCTTAAGCTCATAAGGTTGTCTTCAAGTCTAGCGATGTCAATTTAGAATTGCTGTTCAGCCATTTTTAATCAAGATGATGGAGTAAAGGAAAGAAACAAAACAGAGAAAGCAATCAAAGACCTAAGCTCAGGCTTGCCCAGACAGAATATATACATTATATTCCAGGTGTTTGTGATAGCCATGTGATAGCCAAAGGCATGAGTCTCCTTCTCCACTTATGCAGGAAAAATTTAGGAGATTCTTGATATACGTGGAAGATGGGGAGAGAAACAGACATCGTAGTTGTTCCCTTTCCAAGTTCCACTGAGTCAGTTGTTGTTCAATCATTTCAGTTGTTTCTGACCCTTTATAACCCCATTTGGGGTTTTCTTAGCAGAGATACTCGACTGGTTTGCCATTTCCTTCTTCAGTTCATTTTACAGATGAGGAAACTGAGTCAAACAGGGTTAAGTGACTTGCCCAGAGTCATGCAGCTAGGAAGTAGTTGGGACTGGATTTGAACTCATATTTACCTGACTCCAAACCCAATGCTCTATCTATTGCATGACCTAACTGACCACTGAATTAGTAGCTCTTCCTAATTAGTTTAGTCAGAGGATTAGCTGCATCATCTAAGTACCAAGCCCTTTCATTATTGAGCTACACTGTTACCAAAGACATTTAGAACTTGCTGCAAAGGTGGACACCTTTGATTCCATATCCATGCATGATCTAGGAGGAGCAATCCCTGTCACAGTAACATTTATGGGGTACTTCAAGATTTGGAAACCGTTTCCCACGTGTTATTGCATTTGAATCTCACCACAATCCTGTCCTAGTAGGATAATGCCACCATTAATAGAGGAGGAAGCTAAGGGAAAGAGGGTTGAAGTGAAGTGATTCACCGAAGATAGTATTAACAATGATAATAGTTAACATTTATATGGCAGTTTAAGGTTTGCAAAATACTTTACATTTGTTATCTCATTTTCTGTTCACTACAACCTGTGAGGTCCATACTGACATTATCCTCATTGTATAGATGAGGAAACAGATTGAGAGAAAGTAAATGACTTGGTCAGGGTCACAAAGCTACTGCATGAGGTGGGATTCAAGCTCAGATCTTCCTGATTCCAAGGTCATGGATCTATAGCACACAACCCAACTGCTTCAAGATCACCCAGTTGCAATGGCAAGAGCTGAGGTTTGAACTCAAGCTCACGTTTATTGACAAATGTTTAACAATTAGTTCGCAGGAGGAGGGAAGAGAGAGAAAACCTGTGCATATGTCATGATTTTAAGTTTATCTGCATTACTAACTTTTTCTCCAACATTTGATTAAGTCTAGGCAATCAACAAAATAATAAATCAAGCCCTAATTTATAGCATTTCCCTGTTTCTGAGGTGAAAATGTTAATACTGAAAATTAAACAATCAACTCTCTCAAGCCAGTTCAAGCTAGTTCCAGCATACTCCTGAACTCAAGTGTTTGGCCTCTGAGTCTGGTGTTCCTTTCACTATATAATATCACCAAGTCACACTAAAAATGATGAATGACACAATTCATCTCAGCCGCCACCATCTCCCTCAAAGTCATTCAGATAGTATCACCAAACCATTGACCTGCCAATGCAGGAAATGTTCACTCTTTAAATCAGTGGTTCTCAACCTTCCTAATGCCGTAACCCTTTAATGCTTGTATGTGGGGGTATCTGCATGTGGGCGGACCCACCTGGAGATGGATAGAGGAGCAGTGTTTCGGTTCCTAAGACCATTGGAAAAATGTGTTTTCCGATGGTCTTAGGTGACCCCTGTGAACCCTGTGAAAGGGTCATTCGACCCTCAAAGGGGTCACAACCCACAGGTTGAGAACCACTGCTTTAAATGCTCATTTGCCTCTGCTTCACTTATTCCTGACACTTTAACATCCATGACATGTCCTAGATCTATCTTTGTCCTTTAGCCAGTGTGTCATTGTCATCTTTTGTTTGTACCATCACAACCTGTTCCTTTCTAAGTCCCAGTATCCAACAGAACACTAGCTATGCTAATTATTGGACAAAGGTGATATTAGCTTCTGTCCCAGAGATAATCTCTCCAAACCATTAGGAAAAAATGCTAACAATTTCCCAAGATGAAAGCACCAGGAAGAACAGCACACACACACACACACACACACACACACACACACACACGCACACACTGAAAGAAAGAGAGAGAGAGCTAAAAGACTGAGTTGCAAAAGCTTTTCTCAAAGTTGAGAAGGAACCTATCGAGTGACCTGAGGCACTCCTTACTGGAACATTATGATCAGCTCGGATGATAAATTACAGGGGCCTAATTGCAGTAAATGGTGTTTACACTGTGCCTTTATTTTGGTTAAATTAGTCTTATTTTCCCTTGGCAGTCTACTTGTAATCAACTGTTTATGGCTTTTAACAAATAGTTGCTGAAAAAGAAAGATTATGCTAGGCACCCACCTTATGAGGAAAATGCCCATTTGAACCAAGCTTTTAATCTTCAAGTAATTATACCTGTGAGGATCTTTCCAATATGATTTTCATATTGGTAGCAGCTACTGTTGTTCTTTTCTTTTAGATTTTGGTAGAAATTGTGGAAACCAGTATGTCGCATCAATCAACCAATCAGCAAGCATTTATTAAAGACCTCCTCGATGGAGGTGCTATGACAGAAACTGGGATACAAAGACGGAAATGAAATAATACCTACTCCCTGGGAGTTTACATTCTAATATTACAGAAACATTCCCAGTATTCAAGTACAGTTGGGATTTATATATATTTGAAGCATATAAAAGAGACAGGAGCCTTTGATTTGTCAAATGGCAAAAGAAAAAAAGGAGAGGGGCAGCTAGGTAGCACAGTGGCTAGTCAGGAAGACCTGAATTCAAATGTGGTCTCAGATATTTACTTAGCTATGTGATCCTGGGCAAGTGTAATGCCAAGCAAAGGCAACTTGCAAGGATCAGAATGCCAGCATAGCAAACTCCATTTATTCAGTGACAGGCTCTCTTCTCAAATCGAGATTAGTTTCTGATCATAAACAAAGTACATTCATTTGGTCAGTCAAAGAGCACAAAAAGTCAAAAGTTTACCACCCCTGGATCACAACTGAATTACAACACCATCCATTAATGCCAAGTACTTTCTCAAAAGGGGCAGGAAAGCACAAAAGGCCATCTACCCTTAAACTACAACAAGGTTAAGATATCATCACAGCGTTGAAAACCCAAGGAAAGGTCCTTCCTTCATCTTGACAGGAGGCAAGTTCTTAGCAATCTCTGTTCCTGGGGAGACAAAGCTTAACAAAGCCACAATATATATTGCCAGTGTCCTCATTAATTCACTCTCTGCCTGCAGAACAGTCCCAGAACCCCTGAAAACATCAGCAAGACCCTCTTCCAGGATTTCTGTAAACATACAACAGGAAAATCCTCCTTCAGGGCTTCTGAACCAACAGCAAGTTTCCAGGACCTCTAAAACAACAGCACTGTCCTTCACCAGCAGATGAATCTGGCAAAAACAACATCAAAACAGACAGACAAAATACTGGCATCACAGCCATGCCTCCTCAGTTCTTAGCAGTTCTCAAAAGTCCTGGCAGCTCCAACTGGCCCTCAGCAGTCTTTCTCTCAGCAACTTTGGCCCCTGGCAATTCTCCTCTCCGCCTCCATGATACTGCTCCCCAAAAATCCTTCTGGCTTCCTCTGCTTGGGCCTTCTCTCTGCTTGGGCTTCTCTCTAAATCCACGTCACCACCTCCTCCCAGTTCAGCCCTCTGTCTTCACGTCAACAAGTCCATCCCACAAGTGGGATTCACAAGCTCTGGGTTTAACACTCAACCCAAAAACCAAGCCAATACAGGGGGATCTTTAAATTCTATTACCATTACAGCAAGTTACTTAAACCCATTTGCCTCAATTTGCTCATCTGTAAAATGAGCTAGAAAAGGGAAATGGTGAACCATTCCAGTATCTTTGCCAAGAAAACTCCAAGTTGGGTCATGAAGAATTAGTTGGGCATGACTGAAATAACTGAACAACAGCAACAAAAGAAAAAAATTAGTTATAATCACAGAATCATACATTTTAGAATGGGAAGGGACCACAGAAGCCTTCTTGTCTAGCACAAACTGAAAAAGAATCCCAACCACAACATTCCAGATAAATACTCATGGAAGTCTGAGATCCAGAGTCTAGTAGATGGGCAATCTATCCCACTATCCCCCGAGACAATTCATCACATTTTGGAATGGCTCTAATTGTTAGGAAGCTTTTTCTTACATCAGGACTAAATTTCCCCTTGTAGCTTTTGCCTTTTTACCCTGGTTCTTCTCTCTAGGAACAAAAAGAATAAATCTAATCTTTCTTCTACTTGATGGCCTTTCAAATATTTGACTATAGTCATTATATTCCTGCTTGTCTACTTCATCTTTCCTTCCCCAGAAGTAACATGACTAGTTTTTTCAACCAATTCTCCTAATGAGGTGTGGATTCAAGACCCTTCACTATCTTGGTTGCTCTCTCCTGGACACTTTCCAGTTTACCAGTCAGTCATTAAATATTTATTAAGCACCTGGCATTGTTGCTAAGCGTAGTGTCATTCTTAAATGTCATTCTTAATTCATGTAATGTGTTCTAATTAGGGCAGAGTATAGTAGGACTAATCAAATAAACTAGGGGGAAAACTGCCACAGAAATTTTATTGAGCTATGTAAACATCTATACCAAGCCCCAAGGTAGGGCAGTGGATAAAGCCCCCCAAGGACTGGAGTCAAAAGATCTGAGTTCAAATCCAGCCTTAAATACTAGCTGTGTGACCTTGGGCAAATCACTTAATTCTGTTTGTCTCAGTTTCCTCATCCGTAAAATGAGTTGGAGAAGGAAATGGCAAACCACTCCAGTATCTTTGCCAAGAAAACCCCAAATGGGGTCATGAAGGGTAGACCACAGCTAAAACTACTTAACAACAAAAACAATTAAATCAATATGTTTACCCATTGGAATATAAGCTCCTTGGGGATTCATGCTCTAGCATATGGTCAGTTTTCTTAAAGATGCCATGCCTGAGAAATATATGAATTCCTTTCCAGTGTCATTTAGTAATTACTAGAACTTTATCATATTTAGCTTTCCTAAAATACTATTCAAATTCTTCTTATTCTTATTAGCTTTATCTAGGTCTCAAAGGGGCACGTGGAGGTTCCCAGCTATTATAGTTTTACATTCTATATCTCTTTCCAATTCAATTAACTCTTCCTTTAATAACTTATATACTATACCATTTAGTGCATTATTAGCTATTGATATTATTTCACCATATAAAATAATGCATAATGTAGTTTTCCTTTTTATTTCTTTTAACTTAAAAAATTTTTTTTACTGCTTTTGTCTCATCAGAGATCATGATTGCTACCCCTGCTTTTTAAAAATTCACTTGAGACACAGTAGTTTCTGTTTAAACCCCACTTTTTCTTTTAGAGGGGAGGGGGTAGCAATCAGGGCTAAATGACTTGCCCAGGGTCACACAACTAGCAAGTGTCTAAGGCTGGATTTTAATTCAAGTCCTCCTGACTCCAGGACTGGTGGTCTATCCACTGTACCCCCTACCTGCCCCTTAAATCCCATGTTCAACTCTATGTGAAAGTTAATGTTTCAAGGTTGTTTTTTACAAACAACATCAAAACCACAACTCAAACTATACTAAAAAGTAATAATAATCAAAAAAGTGGTACCAATGCCTTCAATTCCCAAATCCATCAATCTGGAGTTAGAACATTCCTTGTAAGTTGTGCAGAATTTAGCCGCACCTTTCTGGATATTAACTCCTCCTTTGGCTCCTAAGAGGTACTTTACAGATTATGTTCCCACCTCTCTAGACATTCCTTCTGTCTCATTCAGAGGCTCTCTACAATCTTTGCCAAGAAAACCCCAAACAGGGTCATAAAGAGTCAGATACTACTGAAAAAGGACTGAACAAGAACAAAAAAATGCAGATGACTTCCAGTCCTAATATATTTCCTGAGCTACAATCCTATGTCACCAACTGCCTATTGAATATTTCCATCTGAATGTACTCTAAACACCTCACATGGACTTATCCAAGAAAAAGAATTTATCTTCTCCCAAAGCCTAAAAACTCTCTTGCTAATTTCCCTATTGCTGTCAAGGAGCCACCATCCTTCCAGTCCCAAAGGGTCAGAGTCAGTCCTCAATTCCTCAGTCTCCCTCACCCTACTTATCCAATCAGTTGCCAAATCTTACCATTTCTACCTCCCCAACATTTCTTGCCTCTCTTTCTTTTTTCCACTCACATAGCCACTGCCCTATTCAGGCCTTCATTGCCTTGTACCTGGACCTTTGCAATAGACTTTTCATTGGTTCATCTACAGTTCCTCCCCTGTTTAATTTATCCTCCACACAGCTTCCAAAATAATATTCCTAAAGCCTAAGTCAGACAATGCTACTCCTCTGCTCAACAGTGGTCCCCTGTTACCTCTGGGACCAAATATAAACTCCTTTATTTGCCTTTTAAAGCACTTTGTAATCTAACTACAATCTATCTACCTGTGATAAATGAAACAACAAATATTTAGCAAGCTACTACATGCCAGTCACTATGCTAGATACCAGATATATAAAGAAAAAAATAAAAAAATCCCCTTTCACATGAAAGATACCTTGTCAAGAGATGCAACATATACACACATAAGTATATTCAAAATAAATACAGGGTAATTTTTGTGAGGGAGGAGTTAACAGCTGAGGAGAGACATCTAGAAAGTTCTCACAGCCATTTGGAACCATGCCCAAAGGGCTATAAAACCATGCATATCCTTTAACTAAGTAATACCTCTACTAGGTGTATGTCCCTAAACATAACAAAAAGGAAAAGGACCTACATGTACAAAAATATTTATGCCAGCTCTTTTACTGGTGGCAAAGAATTAGAAATCGAGGGGTTGTTCATCAGCTGGGGAACGATTGAACAAGTGACTCTAGAGCAGTGATTCTCAACATTCCTAATGCCTTGACCCTTTAATACTCGTGTATGGATATGTCTGCATGTGGGTGGACCCCCCTGGAGACGGATAGAGGAGCGGTGTCTTGGTTCCTAAGACCATTGGAAATATGTATTTTCTGATGGTCTTAGGTGACCCCTGTGAAAGAGTCATTTGACCCCCAAACAGGATGAAACCCACAGGTTGAGAACCGCTGCTCTATAGGATTGTGATGGAATACTATTGTGCTATAGGAAATGATTAGTAGGCTGGTTTTAGAAAAACCTAGGGAGACTTATATGAACTGATGCAAAGTGAAATGGACAGAATCAAGAGAACAGTGTACACAGTAATAACATTAAATGATGATCAACTGTGAATGACTTAGCTATTATCAGTGTTACAATGATGTAAGACAATTCTGAAGAACTTATGATGAAAAATGCCATCCATCTTCAGAGAAAGAACTGACGGAGTCTGAATGCCGATTGAAGCCTACTTTTCTTTATTTTTCTTGTCTTTTTTTGTCTGTGTTTTCTTTCACAACAGGACTAACATGGAAATATGTTTTGTATGATTGTCCATAATCCATATCAAATTGCTTACTTTCTCAATGAGGGCAGTGGGGAGGGAGGAAAAGAATTTGGAAGTCAAAATCTTTTAAAAATGAATGTTGAAATTGTCCTTACAAGTTATTAGGGGAAAATCTTTTTAAAAAATTTTAAAGTCCTCATAGCTTTCAAGCTGAGCTTGGAAGGAAATTCAAGATTTTAAGAGGCAGACATATGAAGGAGAATATTCCAGGTATGAATAATCTGCCAAAAAAGAAAAAGGCATGAAAATGGGAAATGGAATGTCATATGTTAGGAACAAGAAGACCAGTTTATCTGGACTATAGAACACATGAAGGGGAGTAATGTATATAAGCTAACAAAGGTAAGTTGTTAAGGGCTTTAAATGACAAAATTAGGAGTTTGTGTGTAAGCCTAGAAACAGTAAGGAGCAACTGGTATTTATTTGAACAAGAATGGACAGATCTCTACTTATTAAAGGTTTACAGGGAAAGCCCTGTAATATCATGAGTATAGTGAACTCCTTGTATGAAAACTTCATCTACCAATTTGAACCAGTAACTCATCGTTACTTATATTTTGTGATTTGTCTTGGGGCATTTAAAAGTTAAATGAGTTCGCAGCAAGAGTACCAGAGGCAATACCTTTTCTTTCTGACTCTAAGGCCATATACTATTCTGTGACCTCTTATAAATCCTCCAGAAAGAATGCCACCAATAAGCTAGAAACCTTCTTACAGGTGGGTGAGTGTTCATGTAACACTTAGCTGCCCTCAGTCTTTCTATATGACCAATTTGCCTCCTTTTCTGATTGAACATTTATTTCCTTGATTATGCCTACTCCAAACAAGGTGATGGTTGGCAATATACAGTAGCCCACTGATACCCATAATGAATCTTTGCATTTTTCTTTGGATCACCCACAATTTTGATTCTTCAGAGATGGCAGTGTTCTGTGATTCACATCATTGGTAGAATACTGAAATTAAAAAGATGAGTTTCTCTGTTAGTGAACATCTTAGAATCAACGAAAATCAGGCACAATCTTCCAAAAAGTAATCCAGTCTACCATTCTCCTAGTCAATCCTGGGCCCGATTCATTGTAGTGTTTGTCTAAGCAATCAGTGAATCAAGCATACATGTGTGCTATGTTTCATGTGGCTTCATTTATTTGCCAAACTTTAGAATATAGTTTATCCATAATTCATTTGAACCCTCACTTGAGTATCAACATCCCAGTAAAGTCTAATAGGAGTCCTGGGTTACTGCATCATGTTTTAAGTAATTGTCAAGGATGTCTTTTGTGTTCTAAATATTTTCTTTTGTGATAGAGGAAATAAATGGCTGTATTTACTTTGTTCATTGAGTATCATTCTTGAAGGGACCATGTTAATCCTTTGAGGTCTGGCCCTACGTATGAGCAATTCCTAAGCTTTGTTTAAGAAATTTTCCCCCGTTCAAATAATGACAATATTTGTGGTTCGTGATACATGGTTTCACTCTCAACCAACATCTTAATCAGGAGGTCAGATGTGAACAGGAAGGATGATGGTTCAGTGAGCTAATTAGCCAAGGAGCTAGTCATACCTGCTGCTTTTATGTAGCTGTCATATGTTAAAGATGAAATTTTAGAATCTTTTTGTTCAGGTTTGCCTTGTTCTTTGGAACAGCAACTGGGAATCTCTGATCTAGAACAGATCTGAAAATGTGTACAGTCCTTCAAATGATTGTTAAGCTAAACCCAAAAAATAATTGTTTAATTAAAAGGAAAGAACACAAGAGCAGAAAAGAAAAGCAGAGTATTGAGAAAGATGTGTTTGTTACTTGTTTCTGAAATGTAATCTGCAAAAATTCATGATATTGGGAAGAAGAAACATGAGTAGTCTAATAAGAGATAGAATAAATTTGGTTTTGTGTCATTTCAAAAAGATATTTTAAACTACTTCTTTCCCCCACAATTTTTTTTTTTATTGCTCCAGAAAATAGTTTACATGGAAAAGCCTACATGAACCTATAAGTTGAGTGTAGAAATACTTTGGATAAAGAATCTTTGCAAATCAAAAATAAGGGATTGCTATTCCTTGTATTATTCATGTAAAATTTTTGAGCTCTTAGTTTGGAGTCCCCTTTACCATTAAGGCCCCTATAGGGGGGCTTATATGGACTGGGTTCAATTCTAGGAAAGTTTTGTCTAAAATAGGAGAATCAGGCTTTCCTCAAACCCTCTTGCTCATCATTCCCCAAGCCCAGAGTAGAACTTCAGAGAAAACCTTTTTTTAATTTTAACATTTTTATTTAAAGTTTTGAGTTCTACATTTTTTCATTCCCTCCTCTCTCTCCCTGAGACAATAAGCAATCATATATATAGGTTGTACAAGTGCAATTACATAAAACATTTTCATATTAATTATTTTGTACAAGAAACTTGGACAAAAGAAAAAAATGCAATTAAGAGAAAAATAGCATGCTTCAGCCTGTACTCAGTCAATATCGGTTCTTTCTCTAGAAGTGGATAGCGTGCTTTATCACTAGTCCTTTGGGATTGTCTTAGATCATTGCAATTATGAGAATAACTATGTCATTCACAGTTCTTCATCAAACCATATTGTTGTTATCATGTAAAATGTTCTCCTGGTTCTGTTTACTTCACTATGCATCTGTTCATATAAGTGTTTCCAGGTTTTTCTGAAATCATCCTGCTCATCATTTCTTATAGCACAAGAATATTCCATTACAATTATATACCACATTGTTTAACCATTCCCCAGTTGATGGACATCCCTTTGATTTCCAATTCTTAGCAATCAGAAAAAGAGCTGCTATAAATACTTTTGTACATGTGGGTCCTTTTCCCTTTTTTTTAATGATCTCTTTGGGATACAGACCTAGCAGTGGTATTGCTGGATCAAAGGGTATGCACAGTTTTATAGCCCTTTGGGTATAGGGGAAAATCTTTCAAACAAAGCTTGGAGATGGCTTATACATAGGGTTTCCTCCAGAAGTATTGACAGGGTTCCTTTGAGGATGATATTCAATGAACAAAGTAAATATGGCTATTTATTTTTTCTATCACAAAAGAAATATTTAGAACACAGAAGATTCACATGCATCCTTGACAATTACTTAAAACATGACAGAGTGACCCAAGATTCCTATTATACTTTCTAGGGAGATTGATACTTAAAGCAAAACATGAAACACTTTGTGAGACTGCTGAAGACATCTCCCCTGTTGTCTCAGTTCCCTGGAAGAGCTACTCCATAAAGGTTAGCATCTTCAGTAAAGCCAGGAATAGATCGGACTCATTCTCTGACAGGTGTTGCCAAGTTGTTACTAAGATCATCTCCTACTAAGCAATGAACACTCACATATAGGAATTACTGATCTCTCTCCAAATCCTGAGGTTTCCACCTTCCATAAACAAGGGCAAATAAGCATTTTTCTCTTGGTGTGTAGTAATTATTATGTAGAAGGTCTGAGGATTCCTTAACTAAATAGGGCAACAGATAAGCTGGGTATTAGTAGTAAGAGTACTGGACTTGGAGTTAGAAGACCTAGGTTCACCTCCCATTTCTGACACTTATTAGTTATGTGAACTTGGAAAAATCACTTCCTCTTCCAATGCCTAAAATCATGGGGTTGGTCTAGGTGGCCTCTAAGGTCTCTTCCAGCTTCGGATCCCATAATATACATTTCTCTAGTTGCCTTACTAATGCTAAACTGTTCAGCCTAATAGAGTAGCATGACTAATCAGGAGTCTTACTGTTTAACCCATTTCAGCTATGAGGCAAAAGCACTGAGGTGTCAGATCCCTATGCTCATTAGGTATGAAGCTGATTGTGGTTCAGAACTTCACGGAAAAAAAAAGTATAAAGCTATATTTTAGAAAAGGAAGACTTCCTAAATTATAATAACTGGTTGGCTAATTGTGGATCAGACAGTGTTCTTTAAAAAAAAAGTACAAGCTTAAAATAGTTCTATGTGGGTTCAGTGTTCATTCTACACTATTAAATGACACATACATCAGAAGGGTTTTGGCTAGGGGGTGGATGGAACTATTTTTTTCCTCTGTTGACAGGTATAGTATTTTTTTTTCTGAAGAGCTCTCTTATTATCCAGATGGATTACAAGGATGAAAATAGGTACTAGCTCTAAAACAGATGTTTCCTTAGCTGAAAGAATTTACCACCACCCCTAACTCTAAATGGTCCAGGACCTTATTAAAGAGTAGGTCCTCAGGTGATTTAGGTGACGTGGATGAAAGCACAAATAGCTGGTTTCTGAATTTTTTTTTTCAAAAACAACACAAAGGCAGGAGAGACAGGCAGTTATAAGATTTGACATTTGTGTAGTACTTTAAGGATCACAAGGTACTTTACATATATTATCTCACTTAACCTGTAAGAAAAGTGCTATGGGAATTACCATGCCCATTTTATAGAAGAACAAACTAAGGCTTAAAGAGATTCGATGACTTATCTGTGCTCACACAGGTAATAAAGCTCAGAAGAAAAATTCATATACAGAACTCAACTGATCCTAGTTCCAGCAGGACCGAGCCTGGGCCCAGGAAGAATTATGACAGTCTGAATTGAGCCTAAAGCTATGTGAGTGGTCCCTTATCATTAACTATCTATTGGAAATTTCAGGGGTAGATAGGTGAAGCAGTGGACAGAGAACTGGGCTTGGAAACAGAAAGACTCATCTTCCTCAACTCAAATCCAGCCTCAGACACTTACTAGCTGTGTGACCCTGAGCAAGTCACTTAGCCATTTTTGCCTCAGTTTCCACATCAGTAAAATGAGTTGGAGAAGAGAATGACTCTAATATCTTTGCCAAGAAAACCCCAAAGTCACAAAGTTAGACATGACTGAAATGACTCAATGACAAAAAAAATTGGAAATTTCCTACTAGATATCCTGTAAGTATTTCAAACTCAGCTTGTCTCAACTTGTCTAGCATGGGACTCATCTTTTCCACAAAACCCACCTTTCCAGACATTATCTCCATTTCTACATGAAGTGATTTAGCAGATGAAATAGTCCTTTGATGAATTCAGACACTACTCTAAACATGTAACCTTAGGGGCAGCTAGGTGACACAGTGAATAGAGCACCAGCCCTGGAGTCAGGAGGACCTGAGTTCAAATGTGACCTCAGACACTTAACACAAAACTAGCCATGTGACCTTGGACAAGTCACTTAACTCCAATTGCCCCTTCCAAAAAAAGCAAAAAAACCCCAAAACATATAACCTTAAAATAGAAAGCTGACAAAGTCATCTCAAATGTGTTAGAGAATTATACCATTTTGTTTTTATCCTCTACTCCACATACACAAGTTCACAGATATTTCATGCAGTACATATCTCTACATCAGAGTAAAAGCTACATACATGGTTCTATATCATCCACTGCCTGTACATATGTCACACCTTGGTACAGTGGAGAGAGAACTGAGTTATTTGAAGTCTGAAAAACTGAATTTGAATCGAGGCTCTACTTCTCACTACCAGTGTAACTTGGGACAAGTCACTTAACCTCTCTAGGACCTTATAGTCTTATCTGTGAAATGAAAGGGACTGGACTCAGTGGAGTCTGGGGTGCCTTCTAGCTCTGCCTAATCCATGATCCATGACAAGGTTTCTTAAATTCAAAGCAAGCGATCATTAAATCTAATATTCATGGATCTCCGAGGTCCAAGCAGACCACAAAAGATCCATTGACTTACACTGGAAATCTCTCATAACCAGAAAAAAAAAAATTCTTAATTTCTCCCAAGATGAGGTTGTTCAGGGAGAAGGAGGATAAGCGTGAAGGTAACACTGGAGAAGTACAAGGATCCGTCCTTGAAAGGTCTAGCTTCTTATTACCTTCTCCCATACAAGGACATATGTTTCTTCTCTGTGAAGCAGGGGGGAAAAGGAATTAAAATTAAGTGATACTTCTGCTTGCAAGACCTTTTCACTCCCAGAAGACAATTCTAAAATTACTCAGAGCCATTGGCTTCATTCCTTCAACTTTCTGAAAGTGAAAGCTGAATGAATGCAAACGCAATGCTTTTTTCAACCTCCGGAGGCCATGTTGCCTCTAGCCCAGAGAAGTGGGTGAAGGGTGGATCAAGAGGAAAGAAATAGGGGTACATTTTAAAAGTGATACGCTGTGTAATTCAGTGGGAAAAGCATTGCTTTGAAAATCATTTGCTGCCTGGCAACAAATGTTTTTTAAAATATAGAATAAGGTCATTCAAACATCGGCTAAACTATGTATTATACACATCCTATGACTATGAGTTAAAGTCAAGTCAACAAGAATTTATTAAGAGCCCAATATGTGCCAGGCACTGTTCTAATTACTGGATACTATGCACGGGAAGAAGATTTTCAGTCGTAGCCACTCATGAAGACAATCTAACGAGTGGTTGCAATCTGTGTCAGTGGAGGGAGGGAAAGCATGGAGCTCCTAGAATGCTGAAGGGGTGTATAAAAAAGGGGAAATGATATCATTTCATATCATTTCATATCATATCACTCTTTACTCAGAGCTAGGAATTCCCTTTCAATGTAAACTCCTCATGGGAATGTAAGCCCCTTTTGAGCAGGGACTGCTGCATTCCTTGTATTTTATTCCCAGTGCCTAACAAAGAGCCTGGCACATTTTTTATGAAAAATTTTGTTTATTTTTAGTTTACAACATTCATTTCCACAAGATTTTGAGTTACAAATTTTCTCCCCGTCTTTCCCCTACCCACCACCCCAAAATAGCAATCTCATTGTATACCCCCTCCCCCAATCTGCTCCCTCCTATATCCTCCTCCCTCCCCCTCCAACTTTCTGGTAGGGCAAGATGGATCTCCATACCCCAGGCCAGGAGCCTGGCACATTTTTATTGTTCATTCATTTTTTCTGCTGTATCCAACCCTTTGTGACCCTATTTGCAGTTTTCTTGGGAAAAATACTGGAGTGGTTTACAATTTTCTTTTCCAGCTCATTTCATAGATGAGAAAACTGATGCAAACAGGGTTAAGTGACTTGCCCAGGGTCACACAGCTAGTGAGTGTCTGAGTTCAGATTTGAACACAGGAAGACGAGTCTGCCTGATTCTAGGCCCAGTACTCTGTCTACTTTGATAGGTAGCTGCACAGACCCCCACACCCTTTCCCCCTCTGAGGTTCATCCCATCCGTCTGCACAGCATCCGGATAAGTGTAACTGACATTTACATTGTTCTTCAGGGTCTGCAAAGCACTTTACATCCATGATCTCATTTGACACTAAGAACATTCCTTCCAAGTCAGTGCTACAGGCATTACTTGCTTCGCTTTATAAACGAGGACATTTAGAGGTTGTGACTTATCCATGATCCTACTGCAGTCAATAAGCATCTGAGTTGGAATCTAAATCAATTTTCTTCATTCCAAGATTCCTCCTTTTATTCCTAAAAAAAAAAAAGGAAAAAGAAAAATCCTATTTCAATGGAACGGTGCTATTGGCATGAGCTCATCAGTGGACCAGAGGAGAAGTAAAGTTAGATGGATTTGTTGTTGTTGTTTTTATGGGGGTTTTTCCTTCCCTAAGCAAGTGTCAAGCCAGAAATGTAATCTTGGTCAATTGAGGTACAAATTTATGGAATGACTAATTAACTTTTCCACTAAGGTGTTATTTATATCCAAAGCAACAAAGGACACTATGTTAAATAGGCCACTAGCACATCCCAATTTTTTATTACTTACTTAATTACTTAATATAAGATCATAGGATCACATATCCAGAGTTGGAAGGGACGTCAAAGGCCTTCTAGTCCAACCCTCTCATTGTACAGATGAGGAAACTGAGACCCAGGGAAGTTAAGAGACTTGCCTAAGGTTATGCATGTGATAAACATCAGAGATGAGATTTCAAGCCTGGTGCTCTGAATCCCCTGTACCACACAGCCTCATAAGAAAAAGGCTGCCTAGAGAGCTAAAGTGATTTGGCAGCTAATAAACTTCTCTTGCTTCCCCATTTCCGTTTTCCTTTTGCCTGGCTATCAGATGCGAATTTAATGGTGTCCCTTTGAAATGAGGCAAGTCACTAAGCTTAACTCCACCCTCACCCCCATGAAAGGGACTGTTGGATTATCGCAGCCCTAAGGCCACTGAGGAGAGGAAAGGCACTGGTTCCCAAAGTTAAATGCCAATCTTTCCTCCAATTCAAGATGCATCCATCTTCATCACTCCCATGCCCACCCCAGTCTTTTCTCTCATCCACATGGTCACAGGTTATTGTTTGGCTATATTTGTCTCTGGAACTCTATATGGGCAAGTCACAGGTAGCACATTCAGAACAATGTAAGCAAAACAAATCAGTACAACATGCAGCACTACCAACCCCTCGTCTACCACTTGTCTACCAAGAGAAGGGAACTATGTCTCATCCCCAATTCTCTGGAACCAAAATTAGAAATTGTGTATAACATGAATTCTGATGTCTTTTAGGGTTGTTTTGCATTTCTGTGATCATTGGGTATGTTGTTCTATTGCTCTGCTTATTTCCACATCATACTATATGTCTTCTCATATTTATGTTTCTTATTTTTGTCATTTCTTAAGACACAATATTATGTTGCATTTATGAACCACAACTTGTTCATGCATTCTTTAGCCAATAAACACCCACTTTACTTCCAATATTTTCCTACTACAAAGATGGCTGCTCTGATTTATAGCTGACATTTCTTCCTCTTCTTGATGGCTTAGGCTTGATTCCCCCAGTAGGGGAATCACTGGGTCAAAAGGCATTAATTCCATAGTAGTTTTTCCTTCCCAATTCCAAATCAGTTTTCAGAATGGGTTGGACCAAGTTACAATTTCACCAACGGTGTATTGGAATGACTATCTTCCCAAAGCCCCTGAAGCATTAACTTCACTATCTCAGTCTTTTATTATCATTGCAAATTTGTTGAGCAGGGAATGAAACCTCAGAGTTGCTTTAAATTGCATTTTCTTAGTATTAGAGATTTGGAGAATCTTGATGGTTCTTTTGAATGTATTCCATTTTTATAGAAACCTTATGGGAATATTATTATGCCATGAAAAATGATGAAATAGTTTCAGAGGAAACTGGGAAAATTTCTATGAATTAATGCAGAGCAAAGTGAGCAGATCTAAGAGAAAAAAATTATACAATAATAATAGGATAGAGAAAAACAAATTTGAAAGATTTTAGAACTCTGATCAATACAAAGAATAAAATTAGTTTGAAAGAACAAAGATGAAATATGCAACTCACCTGCCAAAGAGGTGATGAACTTAAAAAACAAAAAGAAATGTACATTTTCAGAAATGGGTATTGTGGAAATTTGTTTGGGAGAAAGGACCGTGAAAATATGTATTGGGCTGGAGAGAGGGACTATATATTTGTTTAGCAGAGGTAGAGGGGTTGTGGGAGGAAAAGATCAATTTTTTTTTAAAGAAAAAATGTTTGTTTTCCCCTCAGTGAACTCACACCTCCTCTAGATAGTTACCAACTAGAGCTGCCCAATAGTGGAATCCACTGCCTTGAGAGGTAATGAATTCCCCATCATTAGAAGGTATACAAATAAAGGCTGGATAATCACTTGTCATGATGTTGCAGAAGGTACTTATGCTCAGGCATCAGTTGGACCAAACAACTTCTGACATCACTTCCAACTCTGAGATTCTGAGTCTGCAGCCCTAGAAGCATGTACCTGAAGTTGATTAGGTACAAAAGAGCAAAAGTATTTTTATTATCTCTGTGAGTGCAGGCAGAGGCAGAGCCAGGTTGAAAGGGAGAATGAGTGGTGATCCCATGTATCCTTTTCATTTCTAGGGCCACACACCCACAGCTGTAGATGGGGAAGGCAGTCCCTAATAAAATAAAAATAAATAAATAAAATAGCAGGTAAATAATAAATGCATAAGTAAAATTAATAATAACAATAAAGGCCAGGATCCATACATTCTAATAATGATGAACAAAAACCTCTATTCCATCTAAATTAAAATGTTTGTTCAGTGCAACAGGAGGAATTTATTCTTCTCCAAAGGGGAGATCAGTTTCAAATCAACCAGGTAAAAAACTCAAGTCTGCTTTCACTTTCTATCTGCCTAAGCACAAATCCCTAATTCATACCTGAGAATCCCCAATCAAACATAGATTCCGTTTCATTTTAAATACTGCTTTGAGGTTTTGCTTTTCCATTAAAATTGAATTCTTAGCTCATTTTTCTACCTTTAAAAAAGCATCTTACCTGCTCTCTGCTTCTTCCTATAGGTAAACTGCCTTCACACAATTTAATTTCTTGTTTAAATCATTGGAGTTTCTTAAAGGATGTCCTTCCTAAGAAAGAACATAAAACACTCCATGAGGTTGGGGTATGTGGAAAAAAAATTAATCTTTTTGACATTCACATGAAAGGGTAGGGCTTATAGGATGTGAACTACTTTGAAGTATACCAAAGTTTAAAAAAATTATCCCAATTGAGCTTGAAGTTAATGGAAATATAATAAACTTGAATCTTATGGTTAATGTTGCTGTTCATCCTTCAATCTAGAAGAGGCCCAATGACATCACTGCAGTGATATCTTGACTTCTACATGAATTGGGTGAGGCAGACCTGTGAAAAGTCATCAGCTTTGCCCTCTTCTCCAGTGTCATCAAAGTCCAGTGGCAAGACAAAGGTCAAGATGGGCGATGGCCAAGAATGCTGGGGGTGACCTTGGTCATTCTAAATTAAGGTCTTTCTCAGGTCTCAGTTTGTCTGAGGCAACACCCATTCAATGAGTAAGGGCTAGGTAAGAACTGAGACAAAGAATGACCCAATTTATCATCACAAAGATATATTTCAAGAAGTCATTTACAATATGCAATCATCTGTCCCTCCCTTACCTAACATCTTATGTTATTCTTGTTCTTTTTTGGGTGTATATATTAGATTGTGATTATGACTTGATTATGACCATGTGTCTCTTTTGTATCCCCTCAATTTCTTTCTAACTTAGTGCTAGGGATGTAGTAACTACTCAATATATTTTCTGAACTGAATTAAAAATAAAAGTTCAATGACATTGACTTTTAATATATTTTTTTGGATTCAAGGACCAGAGGAGGAAAATAATCATAAATTGGTGCTCTTCATACACATATTTATAGAATATGTGTGGCTATGTGCTGTCTTCTTGTACTGGTCTCTGTTCCACACACATGAGTCTTGCATAAAGAAGATATATCATCATCTGTTATACTCCAGCTCCTTAAGTTCCATTGGTCTTTTCTACCTTACTTCCATTCATTGATTCATAATGAAATGCCTTTCTCCCCTTTTCTTTCCAGTATCTGTGTCCAGGCCTAACTCTTCCACACTAATCACCACTAGAGAATGGAATGACTTTCTTCTTCCTTTCTTACAAAGATCTCCTCCTATACTATAGCACTTGCCTCCCTCTTAGATGGGAGACAACATCTGAGAAAGGCAAAAATAAGGAAGATTAAGAGCAATATGTTCACTTTGATGGATGGAGCCATGCTTTGGGAATAAAGTGACCTAAGTATATCTTCTCTCTACTGGATTACTCAGATCTAAGAGGTCAAAAACTGTGTTTCATCTAACCTTTACATCTTTTCCAGAAACTACCATGGGAGCTCTGTTCATAGCAGGCACTTAAAAATTGGTTGGGGAAAGATGGAAGGAAGGAAGGAAGGAAAGAAGGAAGGAAGGAAGAAAAGAAGGAGAGAGGGAGGGAGGGAGGGAGGGAGAGAGAGAGAGAGAGAGGGAGAGAGAGAGAGAGAGAGAGAGAGAGAGAGAGAGAGAGAGAGAGAGAGAGAGAGGAGAGGGGAGGCAGGGGAAGAAAGACATTTACTGCCTTGTTAACTTTCATTAGACTTCTATGGACCTTCATAATCTTGACTAGGAAATTCTCTAGTAATTCTCTCAAATTGATAGGAAACTTCATTAGAGACCCTTTGGGGGCATTCTGAAGAAAAGTGCTTTCTAAGTAGCAAGAATTAAGCTATCCCCAGGCTCTGCTTTCAGAAGAGTTCACTCAAAGCCATCTCTCTTTGACAGCTCCTTCACTTTGACGAGCTTTCGAATGTGTATCTTATCAGTGTCCTGTACCTTCATAAATTTCTCTCCTACTCAAGTAACTAACACATTCAGTTCTGCAAGTGCTTTGGGGAGGCAGCTACACAAGAGTGAGGACAGAGTAATCTCCATGCTCTATAGGGGTTTGTGGGGAACAAACTGAGATCCTAGATGGGGAAGCACTTGGAAAAGCTAAAAAATGCCATGCAAATATAAGAGGTTATTATGATTGGGGATACACTGGGTGGGATTGGCATCATTGGAAAGACAGATCCATCAAAGTATTATTTATCATCATGCTTTGGCCACTAATATGCCACATTAACATATTATAGATGGGCAGATAATATTTGGCCCCTAAACTAGTGGTGAACCTTTTTAATTCAGGAAAAATCTACATTTTGGAACAAAAACAGAGACATTATGAAGCAGATGCTACAGTTGGATATACTAAATATTTCTTTTCCTTTCTTTTCTCTCCTCTGTTCTTTTTAATGTGCCTTCAATTAAAAACATACCACATAGCTGAAGTTGGTAGGTACAAGGAAGTTGAACAATATGCTTTCACCACTCTCAGACTTCAATCCACCTGAGTGTCTCTGGGAGCACATTAAATGTAAAAAGAAAAAGGCAGCCAAGGATTACTCTAGCCCTGGTCTCACATACATGAAATCTGAGCACAAATAAATCACATGGTAACTGGGATATCCTACTGAGCTGCCGCCAGATGTTTAGAGGCACTATTGGCATCCAAAGAAACATAGGGAAAGGGGAAAATTGCCAATCTTCCACCTTTCCTTTCCTTTCCTACTCTACATTCCAAAGACCTCTCCTTACTCCATATCTCTAACTATCTTTTCAGCTCCCACTGGAATCTTTTCTCAGATCCAAACTCAGAGTTCTGAGAAAAAGAGACTAAAATTTCATTTAGAACTAGCTAGACACTCCATTTGTCTCCACTGCTAAACATGTGACTTATAGGTGTTAATACTGTAGCCTTTTCGAATGGTAGTGTTGAAAAGAACACTTATCTAGGAGTCTGGAGACTTGGTGTCACAAAAATGCCCATCATTGGAGAAGCTCCTACCATTGTGGAAGGTCACAGAATGGAACTCTCAGACTATGTTTTTGGGAGGATCCATCAGCATTATTCATTTTTCTTCTTACATTATATTCTGTACTCAGACATCAGAACAGCACAGGATTTGATTGTGGTCCACTTTGCAGACATTTAGGACAACACAGACATTCTATATGAGCTCCACAGAGTCAACAAGTACATTTGGAAAATATACTGGAGTTTGAGACATGACTTTAAACCCTAGCTTAGATACTAACTAGCATCTGACCATGGACAAGTAATTTGACTGTCTCAGCTTCCTCATCTGTAAAATGGAAAAAGTAATTCTTTCTCTATCTCATAGGGTTGCTGTGAAGAAAACAATCTTGAAGTACTGTATTATGTTTAACCATTATTATTTTTTCTTCTAAGTAACAAGAACCTGGTACAGATACAGTACCAACAGAAAAACTTGAACCACTACAACTTTTTGCAACTAGAATCATCATTTATTCCCCACTGTCTGACATTGAACTGTGACTCTCACCAAAAAAAATGTGCTTGGTCTGAAAAGGTTATACCAGTACTGAAGACAATGAAAAGATGGTTCAAATATTTGTTCTTTCCCTAAAACTGGCTTTAAGTGGACATGATATTTATTCTTTTTAAAAAATTATTTATTTAGTCTTTTACTTTTTCACAATTGTACATAAAAATTGTTGAGTTCCAAATTCTCTCCTTCCTTCCCATCCTCCCTCATTGAAAAGGCAAGCAATTTGACATAGGTTAGACATGCACAGTCATGCAAAACATGTTTGTATATAAGTACATGATGTTTGTTCTTGATAAGTGGCTCCAACTATGTTGTTCTTTCCCCATGTCCATTGTAATAGCCAAACTTTCCTTAATGACTGCTTGACAAACTGTACCTATTCAACAATATTTTAGAGATTGACTTTCTAGCAAACTAGAGTTTTCTGTCTGAGCCCCCCCTCCCTAATTTTTTTTAATGTTCAGATTACTTTTTATTTTCCATATAAATAAATGGGAAGGGAATGGGTTGAGTCTTATTTGTTTTTGTTATTCCCAGTGCCAATCACAATGACTTGCATATATTTGACAATCAATGTGGTTGTTTGTCCTTCATTTTCAAAGAGGACCACGACATCAGGAAGTTGATGCCATGATATGCAAGTGAATCAGATTTAAGTGATGGAGGGCTGTGCAAAGTCAGCAGTCTCACTTTCTTCTCCAGAGCTGTCTGGGTTGACTAGCAAGATATAGATCAAGAGGACTGGAGATAGCCCTGATGCAGTAAGAGAGTTTGACCTTTTTAAGCTAAGGTCTTTAACAGGTCTCAGTTTGACTGAGGCAACACCCATTCAGAGATTAAGGCTAGGTAAGAAATAAGGCTAAGAATGGCTTCTTTTACCTAGTCAAAAAAAATTTATATTTCAATCTGGGAGGGAAAGAACCTCAGGGTTTCTGGCCAAAACAGAAGC
>CM053586.1:65739531-65750248 GCA_028646515.1 Pseudochirops corinnae | reverse complement strand
TTTTTAAGCTAAGGTCTTTAACAGGTCTCAGTTTGACTGAGGCAACACCCATTCAGAGATTAAGGCTAGGTAAGAAATAAGGCTAAGAATGGCTTCTTTTACCTAGTCAAAAAAAATTTATATTTCAATCTGGGAGGGAAAGAACCTCAGGGTTTCTGGCCAAAACAGAAGCAATTGCTATTTATATTCACTCTGAATAACCAGGGTCCAAATAATGACCCACTGGTCTTGGTTTGGGACCTATTTTGACCAATTAATGAAAGACTGAGTGATTTTGATTTAGGGCATGGTCCTTAAGAAAGAAATATTGTCTGTAAACCTCAAGATATCTTAAGAGGTTTCAGTGAACAAAATTAACATTCTTTTGGGCAGAGCACCCACAGGTAAGGGAATGATTCCTTATGTGGACAGAGGGAGAGGAAGGAAAAGAGAGTAGAGGATAGAAGAGGAGAGGAGAAGAAAGGAGAGGAGAGAAGGAAGGAAGGAAGGAAGGAAGGGAGGGAGGGAGAGAGGAAGAAAGGAAGGAAGGAAGGAAGGAAAGAAGGAAGGAAGGAAGGAAGGGAGGGAGGGAGAGAGGAAGAAAGGAAGGAAGGGAGGAAGGGAAGGAAGGAAGGAAGGAAGGAAGGAAGGAAGGAAGGAAGGAGCTCTGTTACTCAACACACATAATTGGTGAATTGGCCAGTTGGGTCCCCAGTGGGGCAGGTCAAAATACTCACAAGTTGTTGTTTGTCCTTCATTCTCAAAGAGGACCATGACATCAGGAAAGTCATGCCATGACTTGCAAGTGAATTAGATTTAAGTGAGGGAGGGCTGTGCAAAGTCACCAGCCTCACTTTCTCCTCCCAAGCCATTTGGATCCAGTGGCAAGATATGGATCAGGATGACTGGAAATGGTGCCGGATGCAGTGGGAGATGTTGAAACTTTCTAAGCTAACATTTTTCCCAGATTTGAAAATTGACAATCTATATATACTGGATGAATGAGTGAAAGAGGTAGGGTATTGAATTTCCCAGACCTCATTTTCCTCCTCTGTCAAATGGGAATAATAATGCCTTCCCTGCTGACCTCACAGGCTCCCAAAAGGGTAAAAAAATGAGTTAATGCATGTGAAGCCACTGGTAGAAAAAGTAAAAAGCACATTTCAAATGCAAAGTGCTGCGATTATTGCTGTTTGGTTGAAAAAAGCAAATTGTTTGAGACTGAAGAGCTTGTTGCTGTGATCATCATTGTTATTATCTTCCCATTATATAATTTATGCAAAGTACTTAGAGCTGCTTTGGGAAAAGGGACCATATTAATCCAAAGTCTTATTATGTCCTCCTTTCTCTTGTCTTTCTCTACTGTTTACTAGATGGTAAAACTGTAATGGCAAGAACATATTTCCTATATGTGTTTCTGCTGAAGTATCAAGCACATTTGTATGCATGATAGAAATGACAGATGATAGTCATTAATTCTCTTAACCTGGTTCTTGCTTTCTTCTCAATCATTCCTATTTCAGAGAATGAATGGCCTCCTGCACAAAGACCCATGATGGGTGAACCTCCAAGGGCCACTCTGCCTCAGCTCACTTATTCACTGAAAGTTTCTCTAAGGACATAGTGGATAAATCAATGTGGGAATGAGAGAAGACAGAACTCACTTTCAGTTCCTTTACTGCTTTCTTTTCTTGTAAAGACCTGGTCCTGGACAGTTGGAAATGCAATAAGAACACTATGAATATTATGGGGTTGCTGACGGATCTTCCTCCCTATCCTTTTCTCTCTTCTTTCCTTCAATCTCCTGATTCTGGACAATAGGAAATACAATGAGGATAGGATGAGGATGGTTATTGTGTATTGACTGACTGGTGCTCATGACAAATTGTGTCTGTCTGTGACCTGTAATGGTCCTATTGAAACCTGGGAATAAAATGGTGGCAGATGTTGCTTTACCCAAAGCATTAAAATGTCCTTTAGATATAGTCATTTGACTTTTCTCTACCCTCACCCACCATGTACAGAAAACTCTCTTATAACTGTCACCCTAGGGTTAGTTACATCAAGTCTGTGGTCTGATAAGTCAGATTTAAAAGGCCCCAAGTTCGTAATAATTTTACCCTTAGAAATGTAAGCCTGAAACATACAAATGGTTTGTGATTGTACATCTAGTTAGAGAGAGAAAAACTCTCTGATCATGGTCTGAGTAGGATGGAATCCAAGCCCTGAACTAGAAAAGATCACTTCCTCTCTTGTGGCAATTAGAGCTATCTTCTGTCCTCATGTCATGAATTTTAAAGGGACATGGAAATAAAAAGAACTGGATAAACCACAATTGTTAGTGAGAAACAAGATTAAGTCAGCCAAATGTAATCTTTAACAGGCTAAAAAGGAGATGATTAGGAATAGGTGTCAAGTCTTCAATCCATCTGAAGTAAGACAGGGGCAAGGGTAAGAACTACCAGTTCCTCCATGTCTTTTTTTTTTTCCCCAAGTGCTCCAGTTACCTGGTGCAACAACACAATCTTATAACTTACTGTTGATTCCTTTGGTTTTTATTTCTTAATTCTCCTTGGAGGCTTGGGTTTGATCACTACTACTGTGTTACTACTCTATGAGTTGTGGGAAAGTCCTGCCACCTTCTTCCTTCCATGTTTCCCCTCTTCTCCCTCTCAAGAGATCTTTCTTTTTGCAAAAAACTAATTTATTTATTTTTAGTTCTCAACATTCACTTCCATAAGATTTTAAATTTTAAAATTTCTCCCCTTCCTTCCCCTCCCTGCTCCCCAAGACAGAATGCAATCTGATAAAGGCTCTACATATACACTCTACATATACATTCATATTAAACATATTTTCACATTACTCATGTTGTAAAGAAGAATTAGAATCAATGGGAGGAACCACAAGAAAGAAAAGACAAAACAAAAAAGAGAGCAAATAGTATGCTTTGATTTGCATTTATATTCCATAGGTCTTTCTCTGGATGTGTATAGCATTTTCCATCATGAGTCTTTTGGAGTTGTCTTGTCTTAGATCCTCATATTATTGAAAAGAGCTAAGTCTATCAAAGTTAGTCATCCCACAATGTGACTGTTATGGCATACAATGTTCTCCTGGTTCTGTTCACTTCACTCAGTATCAGGTCATGCAAGTCTCTCCAGGTTTTTCTGAAGTCTATCTGTTCATCATTTCTTATGGAACAATAGTATTCTATTACAGTCACATAGCACAACTTGTTCAATCATTCCCCAACTGAATTTCCAATTCTTGGCCACCCCAAAAATTGCTGCTATAAATATTTTTGTATGGGTGGTTCCTTTTCCCATTTTTATGATCTTTTTGGGATACAGACCTAGAAGTGGTATTGCTAAGTCAAAGGGTACCCACAGTTTTATAGTCCTTTGGGCATAGTTCCAAATTGCTCTCCAGAATGGTTGGATCAGTTCACAACTCCATCAATAAAGCATTAGTGTCTCAAATTTCCCACATCTTTGCCAACATTTATCATTTTTTCTGTTTTGTCATGTTAGCTAATCCGATAGGTGTGAGATGGTATCTCAGAGTTGTTTGGATTTGCATTTCTCTAACCAATATTGATTTAGAGCATTTTTTTATATGTTTATATATATCTTTAATTTCTTCATCTGAAAACTGCCTGTTCATACCCTTTGACAATTGATCAACTGGGAAATGACTTGTATTCTTATAAATTTGACTTAGTTCTCTATATATTTTTAAAATGAGGCCTTTATCAGAGACACTGGCTATAAAAATTGTTTCCCAGCTTTCTGCTTCCCTTCTAATCTTGGTTGCATTGGCTTTGTTTATGCAAAAAATTTCAATGTAAAGTAATAAAAATCATCTATTTTGCATTTCATAATGTTCTCTATCTCTTTTTTGGTCATAAATTCTTCCCATCTCAAGAGATCTTTCAAAAACCCCCCTTAAATGGGGAAAACCCTGGTCTATGCTCCTAATCTCACCTTAACTTCCTTTCTTCCTATAAGGGAAAGAAATATAGCTGCTAAGGAAGCCAGACCAGTCCTCACCAGAAGGCCTAGTAGAAACCCCAGGGTTTCTAATTTTGCAGTCCCCTGAAAAATCAATTGCAATAGGTATGGCAACTATACTTACACAACATTGCATCAAATACACATTAGTGCATGAAAGAGCTCAGGTTAATAACCAGTGTCTCTAAAAGTCTCCTTAGAGTGCCATGCTCAGCAAATATACAAAAACTCTACATACAGCAGACATAGCACAATGTAGAGCTTTACTCCACAGCAGGTTCAGTGATCAGGTCTAATTACATATAGGATATATCACATGAACATTTCACAGTGCTATATGCATTTCCATAAAACAAAAGCAAATAAATATAGCAATAGTAAAAATGGAGGGGACAGGTTTGGAGGAGAGGGGTGCCTACTAAACAGCAAGATAGGCCACATATCAAAAGCAAGGTTAACAGACAAATAGAATCACAAAATGGGCAAAATACGAAGCAAGGGGCATACGATTAAAATATAAACAGAACATACTTGAAAAAACATTTAAGAACATAGGCAATTGCATTCAAGACACACATTACAGGGCTGACATTGTCATTACCCTTACCCAGGGCTCCCTGTACAACCTTTCCCTAGTTTTACTGGGATCAACAGAAATTAGTCTGGTCACTGAACAGAGTACAAGGAGATTGTCCATGAGAGTGGAGGATGGAGAGGAATGAGGGGGGAGAAAAGGGGTGAGTTCCTTTGCAGAATTTGACTTTGAGACTCGATTTAAGTTTAATCCTTAGAGTAAACCAATCCTGCCTGGAACCCAGACACCTGCAGATTCAATACATTCACCCACAGTTGGATCAGCACATTTATCCAGGTGGATTAAGGCATAGAGACAGGATGGTACTGTGGAATAATGAAGTCTAGAGTTGGAAAGCACTCTGGAGATCCTCTAATCTAATGTCCTTTCTTTAAATATGGAGAAAGAAGCCCAGATAGGTAAATGGATTTACCTGAGGTCACACAAGTGAGTGGCAGAGCTACAGGAGTTCAGAATTGCCCTGTGTACTGTATGACTAACTTTTGGTATCCCTAGTCCCTTTCAAGGCTCAGTTCAAACATCACCAGCTACGTGAGGACTTTTGTGATCCCACCAGCTACTAGTGCCCTCTTCCCCAAAATCACCTTGTATCTCTTTCACATAGACCTATATAGGTATGTGTTGTCTCCCCATGCAAGTTCCTCAAAGGGAGAGATGATTTCATTCCCATCTTTGCATTCCCAGAGTCTAGCATAATACTCAGCATCTAACAGGCTCTTAATAAATGTTCATTAATTGATTGCCAGCCAACTCTTCCTTCAAGTCTAACAGAATTATGGCTAGGAGAGAGAATACCAAGGCCAAATGGTCATAAAATGGTCTGATTTTACTCCAGACTCGGGAGGCTCATCTTGGCATCCTTGAATGCAACATTAAAGATAAATGAGAAAAGGGTATGCTGAACATTTTAGGGGGAAAGGAACAAAATGAAGGAAATGTGGGCTGTATTATCTAGTAGTGGTCTATGGATATAGTTCTCAGAATGAAAGAGGAAGAGAAACCTGATGATTTGGGAGAAATAAGGATAAAGTATGTTCTATCCTTAGTCCTAGTCTTTCTAAGTCAGACAATCTGGTTAAAGGTAATTAGATGCCCCCAGAATAACCAAAAAATAACTAAAAGAGTGTCCCCTGTGCCCTCTTTTCTCTCTCTTTCAACTCGGGGATGAAATATTGTCATTTTCATGGTATACTTTTCCTTTCAGCTGTTACCAAAACCAGGAATAACAAACCAAGGAGTCAGGTTATTGAGAAAACAAACAAACTCAGCATTTTTATAAATATTCAAACAGGTTATTAAGAGCCCCAAGAATTCTCACACTGGGTTGGTCCTATTAACTCTACAGATGTGAACTGGGCTTTAAAAACCATTGTGTTTTAAGGCAAAAGTTTTCGCAATGAGAATAATCTCACCGGGTTAAACAAAACCAATTAAATACATCCCTAAATTTAGTGGAAAGAACACCAGACTTAGAGCTATAAAACTTGGGTTCAATCCCAAATTCTGATTCTAGATGTGTGACTTTTGTTTACTTTCTCTGAGACTCAGTTTCCTCAACTGTGAAATGGAGAGAGTAGCATCTGCTCCACTAATCTCTAAGGCTGTTGTGTGGATCAAATGAGAGAAAGCACTTTGTAACCACGAAATGCTATATAAATATGTTATTGTGGATCCATCATCTATGAATTCATTTAGGTTATTCTGATTGAATGTTAACAGCATTTTCAGCCCATACCACCTCTTGGCACAACAAGTTTCATAGTTTAGAACTTGTATAAAGCCGTGTTTCCTTTATTTGTCTTAAATTTGCCTATTTCAGGTTTCAAGAGGAACATGTTCCTACTCCCTCTTTGTTGGCCCCATGACATTCCATTTAGAGACTAGTGAGAGCTCAGAATTGAGATAAACCCACTGTCATTCAAAGATTAACGTTGTTAGAGATGTCCTATTGTCTACTGTGATGCCCTCAGAGCTTCAGAAACATACAGAATGAAGCAATTGACATTTGGTTTCCTTCAGAGTTTCTTCCTGGCATTTTCCATTAAGTCTGACAGGGAGACTAGGGAGGAGGCTTGGTCTTGATGTTATTCATCTGTATTAAAACCTTGACATCTGTTCAGTAGAGTCACAGTCTTCAATTTCTTTTCTCTAAAGGTGGGTTTGACTGGTTTGTGTTTTGAGAGCAGGGTGCCTGTTTATTTTGAAAGTAAATGTTGAATGTTTATCTCTGTCATCCTGACTCCTCTAGCTGAATATGAGCTTTCCTGTTCCTCGCTGAGCATTGACTAGGGTAGGGCTACACACTCTTGTCCTTGTGCACTGAACTTAAAGCATTACATGACATTTCACTTCACAGTATTTCTATATCAAGTTGGCTTGATAGCTTTCCTGAAGATTAAATGGAAGGCTACATGACATGGCACTTTGAGGAAGATGGGTATTATTAAAAAATCCTCCATGTCATTTCCAGAGGTACTTAGCCCACCTTTCTTTTATGGGTTACTTAGTAATATTTCTTTTGCTTTTACTCTTTTCTCTATGAAATCTCTCCCTTCTCTCCTATATCCCCCAACATACACATAGAGGATGGGGGAAGTTATTTACAGTCTAATGTCTGAATTCTCTTGCTTTTCAGGCATTTTTCCCCCAGGAAGACTCATATAAATGGTGATATCAGACATTTCGGGAATTACAAATATACTGCATTAATGTACAAAAGTGACCCACTGTCATACTTTGAGTTTTATTTTCAGAAGTTATGATAGCATGGAAACATCCACATTCTCTTTCGTGGTTCACTTGTGACCTTATACTTGCAAAAGACTAGCTTGGATTAGGGCTAAAACCTGTAGTTAAATAGAAATTAAATCCATTGCTTGACTTGCCTTCAATACTAGAAATGTAAAAAAAAAAAAAAAAAGCAAGGAAGCAAAAATGGAAGAAAGGAAGGAAAAAAGGAAGCAAAGGAGGAAGGAAAGAAAGAAAATATTGATAGATAGACAGACAGACAGACAGACAGACAGATAGATAGATAGATGGCAGGGGGGAAAAAGCCCAGCTAGAAAGGATGGGACAAAGGATAATGGGATGTCTGGAGCCAAATCTGAACCTCTTCTCCTTTGGAGGATGTGAGGGAACTAGGTTGAAACTGGGAAGGGTAAAATGGTACAACTCAGTGGGATAAGGGAAATATCATTCAGTGGATGTGATGAAAACGTTTACCTTCCAAGCTATGCCAAGAAAAGGGATTTCTTATGTACTGTTTCCTTCTGGTTCACATCTGGAAAAGATCAGGAATAGGATTTGCAATAGCTGAGAGGGTTTTGTGTTGCCAACATGGACCTATACACAAACTCAACAATTCCCCAAGTTCCAGATTCTCTTGTACCCAATCCAGCCCTTCTCTGTCCAATCAGATGCTCTCTTTTTTCCATTCAGAAACTGAGGGCTCAGAATTATGTTATTCAAATACGACACCTGTCAAGGAAGGCTCTGTCATCACTGCCCCCAAATGCTGATATTACTTCGTGAGAGAGCACCAAAACCCAGAGTCTTGAATGATCTTGAATGGAAGCAGTGGAAAAGAATAGCTACTTCTCCTTACCCATGGTACCTACCCATTCTGTCCATACTTCCACAATTGAGGCTCCCCAAGAGAAAATCTGACCCCTCCTCCCAAGGATCTACACCCCAAAAAGTCACCCCCATATTGCCTCGTTATGCTTTGACACATAGCATTAATTAATCATGCTTTCTGCCTCCACATAGTTCTTTTTTTTTTTTTTGAGGGGCAACTGGGGTTAAGTGTTAAGTGTCCAAGGCTGCATTTGAACTCAGGTCCTCCTAACTCTAGGGCCGGTGCTCTATTCACTGCGCCACCTAGCGGCCCCACGTATTTCTTCAAATGAAACATTATCTCCTTCACCCTCTGCACCCTGAAATCTTGCTCTACGTTTTGTCAAATCTGCCCATGAACTGGCGTGTTCACAATTGCTTCACTGATTGCCAGCATCAGGACAACAACTCTAATGCTCTCTGATAGCTAGAGGATTCATTCACAGATCCAGGCAGCTACTAGTTCCCTTAGCTTCAGGGCATAGCTTCCACCTTTTCAAAGTCTGCCAGATGCAGGATGAAATGCTCCCCAGATGGAGAGGAAGAAAGGCCCTTCCTGTACAGAAAGGGTCTAGCATTATATGATAAACAGAAATTGGTTATTGGTTTAACCCGTGTTTACAAGGCTGGCCATTTCCTCTGAATCCTCTAATTTCCTCCTAGAACTACACATGCTGCAAAGTAGAATCAGAGAGCGGAGTGCCCAAATCTGCAAGAAAATAAAATGCAATAGAATACAATGAATTGTCACAATGAACAAAGTACTTTAAAAGACACACTAAAATGCTTATAGGAAGAGCCATGCAAGGTTCCTAAGAGATAATCATGTCTCATTACCATCGTGAGAGGTGCTTGCCTTATGTAATAGCAGTGTCTCTACCTCTCTGGAGCATCCAGGATATAGACTATGACTGCTTAGGATATTGAACAGAGATTTTCCAGAACTTACCCAGAAGAGAAGTAGAGACAGTAGCCCAGGATCTCCTGTCAAGAACCAGGACCAGTTGTTGCTTAAATAAGAAAACATGCACAAGTCATGAGTTCATTGATCCCAGGTCTCAGAGGTTGGTGTGGATGTGGGAATGATGATTCCATACTTTTTCCCCTTAACCTTCTGATTGTGAGGGGTGGCTAGGTGGTACAGGGAATAGAGTATCAGCCCTGGAATCAGAAGGACCTGAGTTCAAATCCGGCCTCAGACACTTAACACAAAAAACTAACTGTGTGACTGTGGGCAAGTCACTTAACCCCAATTGCCCTACATTCCCCCTCCAAAAAAAAGCCACAAAAAAAAGATTCTGATTGTGAGATGGATGAAGTGAACTTGTACACACCATTAATGAGACCAAAAAGGGAAAGTTTTCTGGGAGACAGCTGACTCTATCAATGCTATAAGCAGTCATTTGAAGAGTCTCAATTTTGTATTTTACTATTTTTCTTTTCCTATAACAAATATTATTAAATAATAGTATGAATGTGTTTCCTTTCGGGTCTTGTGAAACTGGAAAGGAGATGAAAATGTTAATGAGAAATTAGACATGAGCTATATTTAGATGTTTTCCTAAAATTTAGACTTCTGACCCCAGGCAAAGCATGTAAACCTCTGTGTGTCCCACTTTTCCCATCTGTGAAATGAGGGAGTTGGATTCAGTAGCTTCTAATATCCTTCTTGTCTTTAAATCTATAATCTAAACAGGGAGAACTAGTGAAATACAAGCCAAAATTATGATTGACCCATGAAATAATATATGCAATGGTTTTCAATTTTTTGAAAGCCTAAACTGAATTGAAAGGAAATCAGGCACTAAGTAGGAGGCAAGGCCTTCTGCATGAGGGGAAGTTTTCTATAAAGGGTGGCATCGACTAAGTCTTCTTTATATGTGAGATACCTTCTTGGGGTATCCATTTTCCTCATAGGTGGGGTATTCTGTAGCCTAAGGACCTTTATACATAAATATCAAAACTTTCGATTCACTGGCAGGTAAGCACCACAGAGCTAGCTGCATGTCCTCAGACACTTACTAGCTAGATGACTTTGGGCAAGTCACTTGACCTCTGTCTGCCTTACTTTCTTCAACTATAAAATGGGATAATAATAGCGTCTCCCCAGCTTGTTGTGGAGATCAAATGATGTAATAGATGTAAAGCGTGCAGCACGCCTCGAAGCAGGGGAGGGGGAGAAGGAGGGGGAGGAGGGGGAGGAGGAGGGGGAGGGGGAGGAGGAGGAGGAAGGGGAGGAGGGGGAGGAGGAGGAGGAGGATGTTGATGAGGAGGAGGATGGTGATGAGGAGGATGGTGATGAGGAGGAGGAGGAGGGGGAGGATGGTGATGAGGAGGAGGAGGATGGTGATGAGGAGGAGGAAGATGGTGATGAGGAGGAGGGGGAGGATGGTGATGAGGAGGAGGAGGAGGAGGATGGTGATAAGGAGGAGGAGGATGGTGATGAGGAGGAGGAGGAGGAGGATGGTGAGGAGGAGGAGGAGGAGGATGGTGAGGAGGAGGAGGAGGATGGTGA
>CM053586.1:65711873-65739031 GCA_028646515.1 Pseudochirops corinnae | reverse complement strand
ATGCCCAGTTTAGAGTTTATGTCATTCCTTCCCTAAGCCAAATTCAGTGAGAGTAAGGGAAAACACATATTTCTGATGGTCTTAGGAACTGAGACACCTCTCCTCTATCCATCTCCAGGCAGGTCTGCCCACATGCAGATACTCCCACATACGAGTATTAAAGGATCGCGGCATTCGGAAGGTTGAGAACCACTGATCTAGGACCTTTTTTCAACAACCAGCAAGTCAATATACTATTGCAGGAATTATAACACAACCGCATTGTATTCTTATCATAAATGAAACCAAAAAAAATGTAAGAAGTTTTAGTTAAAACAAGGACAGCTCACAGCTTCTTATTCAAAAAGGGAAATAAAGGAACAGACAAATTTATTTTCGTTGTATGCTCAAAATCTACAAAAGGCATCATTTCATGGAAGCTTGGGCATCTCATTTTGCAGTGCTCACGCTAAGTGTAAACAGACTACAGTGAGGATCATGGCTGCTTTTGTGCCAACATCTATTGCAGAGGGTCAAGATGTCTAGAAATCCTAGGAAGAACTTGGCAAAATCCTCTGAACTAAGTCAATGTAGAACTCAGGATTCAGTGATTGCAATGTGAAGGTGGGCACAGAGGAGGATAGCAGAAAAAACACAAACCAACCAACCTATTGTGGAAAATACCGTTCAGGATCAAGAAATAAAGGAGGTAAAAAATTCGAAGGCTGCTCACAAGGATGCATTATGTGCATCACAAACTGAACTTTAACTATCGTATGTGAGACAAAATCTTCCTGTAACATATCCTTGGAGTCTCTGTCCTGAAGCCAGCTCATGATGAGCTCAGCTGTGCCTTCAATAATTAAATCTCTCCAAATGAGGTCCAAGGAAGTTCTTCCTAACACAGAATTCTTCTCTTTCATGAGTGTCTGTAATGGTTATGGGATTTGAAGATCTTCCACGCCCCTTGAACTGCTGACAAAGCAGGAAGGGGTGGGGCAGGAGGAAGCTGGAGCCATGCTGGAACCATCCTGGTGACTGGAAATTACGGCGGTGGCACAAATTCCTGGGTTTTTTTTGAGCCAGCCAGAATTTCTGCTAAGGACTCCTGCTGAGGACTGCTGGTGATGGGAACTGCAGGGGGCTGGAGCTTCTGGGAGTGAGCTGCGTGGACACTGAGCAGTTGCCACACTGAGCTGTTGCCATGAGTGAGGAAAGGAAGATCTTTGCCTGAGGTAGCCTGTTCTATTTTGAAGGATTGAGAATGTTGGTGTTTATTGCATTAACTATGCATGCCAACTCCATAGCTACTGTGATGGCTTTGACTTTCTGGTTTTGGGACTCAGTTTTTGTGGTATTTGAATAAATGTTCTAGCTTTGTCCCCTTGTAGAGAGCCTGTTATATTTTGTGATCAATAACCATACCAGCATATATTTATACTTACCATAGGCATTGTGAATACTGCATTATTGATACAGGTTTCCATGAATTGCATGCAATCAATTGAGCTTTATCTGCTGCATTGGATGTGATTGACCTCTTCTCCTGAATCTCTTTCATCTCTGAGTTTTTTATATTTTTCTCACCTCCTTCTCCTACTACCTGTATAACCACTTCTTTTTCAGGATCCTTTGCTGGCTGACCATTCACATCACAAGGCCCTCTTTTCTCTATTCAGTTTCTCAGTGGCTTCATCAGTTCTTGTGTGTTTAGGTATCATTTCTAAGCTGATAACTCACAGATCTATATAACCAGTTCCAGGCTCTCTCCCCTCACTTTCAGTCCTACATCACCAATTGCCTATTGAATATTTTCAAACAAGAGGTACCAGAGATGTCTCAAACTAAACATATCCAATACAGAACTAATTGCCTTTTCCCACTCCTCTTCCAAACTTACCTGTTTCTTTTGAAAGCATCACCATTCTTATAGTCTCCCAAGTTTGTAATCTCAACATTATCCCTAATTCCACATTGCACTCATTTGCAAAATCTTGCCGTTTCTAATCTCTCTAATCATACAGTCACCATCCAAGTTCAAGGCCATGCTATCTCTCACCTGGGTTTTTACAGGGCTCTCCTAATTGTTCTCCCTCCCTTAAGTCTCTCCTCACTGCGCTCCATCTTACACAAGCCCACCAAAGTTATTTTCTTTAAGAGCAAATTTAACCATGTCTCTTTACTACTCAATCAATTATAATAGCTCCCTGTTGCCTCTAGAATAAAACATAAATACCTCTGGTTGACTTTTAAAAACCTTCACAACCTGGTACCAACCTATCTTTTCAGACTAACTGTACATCACTCCACTTCCCACACTTTGCAATTGAACTAAATTTGACTTCTTTCCGCTCCTCACACTTGACACTCCATCTCCCATTTCTGTGCTTTTACGTTGACTGTTCTCCATTCCTAGAATTCACTTCGTCCTTGTCTCTGCCTCATAAAGTCACTCTCTTCCACTGCGATGCAATTCAAACACCACCTTCTACATGAAGTCTTCCCTGACATCTTCAATTGCTAGGGTAATTGATCAAAAAAGTTTATCTTTCATATTCTCATCCAAATGGTAGATAAGAATATTGAACAAAATAGAGACACACACAGAGCCCTGTTAGATGCTACTAGAGACCATCATCCAGGTAGATATTCATCAGCTTTCTTTGGATACTTTAAGTTTGTGTAAAGGTTTTTGGTTAATGCTTTATGAGGTTCAGGAAACCTATCCAGCCTTGCACATAGTAACTGCTACATAAATGTTAGCTCTTATTGTTGTTATTACTAATGCCTTCTAATTTGCCAATTTTGGATGTAATCCTAGAAACAATATTCTAAGTTTCACTCTCACTTTTCAGCTATTCTAGTTCACCTAAGTCATTAGCAGGAAAGCAGAATGCAGCATATTAAAGAGTAGTGGACTGCTCTGTTCAAGAAACTAGGGCTCTAAACCCATCACTGCCCTTCACCATATGACCGTAGGTAGGTCATTTAAGCATCTCTCTTTGTTTCAATTTGCTCATCTACAAAGTGAAGATGTTGGCTTACATGATCTTTTAGGGCCCTTCCAGATATAGTAATCAAGGCTTCTCTAATAGTAAAGTAATCAAGTCACCATCAGTTACTGACCTAGTACATTTTTTAATGCATTCATTTCTTGTCTACTCTGGAAATGTCTAATTAATGTTGATTTAAAAAAAAAATACTTACAGTGTAGGCTTCCAAGATGGGGCACTGGACTGAGACCATGTATTCACTTTTCAAAACTCAGTCAATGACCAGCCTGTAAAGCCAGCTGGTCAAGCTAATCCTTTCTTGTAGACATGGACTCATTTACAAATGAGAAGCAGGCAAAGCTTTTCTCACTACTACATCTTCCCCCAAGCTGGTCCTAGCCCAGGAAATCTTAGTTGCCAAGTGAGTACCCTCTGTCTTTGCAATTTGTACAGCATTCACCCACCCACACTCCTCCTTACTCACAGTGACTGAATCCTTTCCTACATGACTGAGCACAGCTGTGTGAGCAGAGATGATCACAAAGACAAGGCATGCTCACTGAGGCAGAAACATTTAAATCCCAGACCTCGGATTGCATCAATTATTCTATCATCATAGGATGGTGAGCCATGCCTCAAAGAGATATGCAAATTATTTCAGCATGTTGTCAACTCTTAGGCTAAACCCGAAGTGTGTGTCCAGAGAGATGCCCTGCTAAAATAACGAGAATATGTTAGGCTTCATTGGCAGTGTTGCATATATCATTGACTTTAGATAAAAATAAAATGCAGAGGATGAGTAATTTAACAAGGCTCTCATGGGTGCTTTGACCTGTTTCAGTCATAACTCCATCTCCCTGAGGTGGGTTCTACTTTCAATTCAACCTTTGAATGTTTACATCTGAAAGAGTGTTTGGGAGTATGGAACATCTTTGACCATGTCCATCAGGGGCAGCCAAGGGTGAGTGTACTATATTAAAGATTTCACAACCTGGCGAGTGTTCTAATGAGAAACTGAAGCTTCTCTCCCTCTGGGTCACTCTCACTGGACCCCATCTCACTGGAAATAAGAAGATAATGACACTAAGTCCCACCCCACACAACCCTCATCTCTCCTCTTGGCAGAAACTTGGGATTAATAGCCAGAGGCAATTTAGTTTTTCTCAAATACAGTATCTGAGCTAGAGACACGCAAAACAACCAGACTTAAACCTGGCCCTAGACCAAATTTCTCTCCTATTATTCTGTGGGATGAAAACACTGAATCTCGTCCAGTGATTCTTCCAAATTACTGGATGGAAGGAAACATTACAATCATATCATTTAATTTAATAGGCCTGTTATAAAAATCAACAAATTACTTTCATGCTAATAATTTATAAACCTTCTCCTACCCTCTATCCCTCAACCCCCTTAAAGGAAAGGTTATAGTAAAATTCTAATAGAATTCAGAAATTTACTTTAGTGCTCATAGGGATCAGCAATCTCATAGGGAACAGTGATCTCATATATATATATATATCCTATAGAATTATTTTCTATTTTTTTGTCCACTCAACATTTTGAGGGTCTTCCTGTTTTTGTTTTTGTTCTTCCCTTGACGTTGCAAGGATACCACCAGTAGAGCATAGAAACTGTCCATCAGTTATCTCTTCCTTTGCTACATGAACAGACCATCTTCTTAATTATTCACATATTTTAAAAATAGTAATTATTAAACAATTAACACTTATTTTCTTTCTTCCTCCTACCTTTACCACCTTAAAAAAGGGGAGGAGGGATTAAAAAAAAAAACGCTTGTAGTAATAAACAGTTAAACAAAATAAATTGCCACACTGGCCACATCCAAGGATGTTTTTCTTATTCTTCCTATTAAACAGTCGTATCTCTGTCATGAGATATCATGAGTCTTCTAGAATCATGGTTGATCATTGTGTTGGATCAGAGTTCTTAAATCTTTCAGAATTGTTTGTGTTTTATAATATTTATGTTATAGCATTAATCCTTCTCCCAGTTCTGCACACTTCATTCTGAATCAGTCCATGTAAGTCTTCCCAGAAGACTCTGAAACTGCCTCTCCATTTCTTTTAGTACACTAATATTCCATTTTATTTATATACCATAATTTGTTCATTTTTATAATTCAGCTCATTCATTTCTTTGAATTGAATTATGTTCCTTTATTTCTTTGGTGATACCATTTGTGCTTTTCTCTTTTGTGTGACTAGTGTTGCAGCCTGGTCATTTTCACCAAATGCTTCGTCAATGCCCTTGGGGTAATATCAAATGTTTTCTATGGCAATTTTTAGGCTCCTTTGGCTTTCTTGTTTTAGCATTTTGTTTGCTTTTGAAAAACTTCTGAATGAAATAATTTAATCTGTGTCAATGTCCTTTTATCTATTCCTTCTCTATTTTTCAACATCAATATGCTTTAGTGGGTCAGGTTTAGTATTGGTTTAATTTCATGGTGTCTTTTTCACATATTTATTATTTCTTCTAGCTCTTTATTAACATTTATTACTATTCTAACAAGTCAGTAATGTGATTAATTATACAACAACAGGAATGATTCCACATCAATAATAAGTTCTTTCCTATCAATGTATAATCATTTTCACTTTTGTGATGTTATTTTGTATTCACCATCTCCAGGGCCTAATGAGGCTTTTCTCAAAGAAAGTATTTATGACTTATGTATTTGTAGGATTTCTGTTTAGTTGACTAGTTTGGGGCTCCTCTAATTTCCTACTTCTTTCTTATTTTCAATGATATTTTTTTACTCTCCTCACCTAGTCCCACCTTTGGATCATTGTCATTGATTTTCAAAGTATATGCTGATATGATTTGGAAGGTCCTCTCAAGTTCTTCATACTTCCCTATTTTTTCACATTTACATTCAGCAACCAATGTTGATGAACACACAGCAGTAATAATAATAGATAACTTTATATAGTTCTCTAAAGTTTGTAAAATGTTTCGCTTATATTATTTCATTTTATCCTCACAAAACCCTGTGAAGTAGGTGCTATTATTACTCTCATTTTACAGAAAAAACTGAGACTAGAGGAGGTTAAGTGACTTGACTAGGGTCACAAAACTTCTTCCTGCTGTGTCAATTTTCTTGACGCCAAGTCCGACACACTATCGGTCACACTCTGTGATAATAGACTGTGATCCAACAAGGGCACTTTGGAATTTGTGAACATGAAATTGGAGAATTTCTGGGTGATGACAAGATCCAGGGTATGATGATTTTTGTGTGTGTCTTTGGGGTGGATGGGGTAGAGGAGACCATGTGAAATTAGTAAGCTGAGGAACAGTGAGTTCAGGTTGTTTGAGGCAATACCAGTATCGATATGTATGTTGAAGTCTCCTCATAGGAGGGCAGAAATTTGGGAGGAAAGACTATGACCAGTCACTGAAAATCTTTGAGGAAAGAAGGGGTGTGTCCTGGAAATTAGTAGACAACAGGTACCAGAATTTTCATTGGGTGATAGATATAGAATGAATGACCCTTCAAGGAAGAGAGGTTCCTGAGTAATGGTGGAAACAGAGGACCTGGAAATGGCAGCAGGGAGCAGAAGTATTCCAACTGCACCTCAACCAGTGAGTGAGGGGGAATGGGTTAAAGTACAGTCAGTGCTAGAAAGGAAGACCAGGGATGCTATGGCATCAAGAGGGAATCAGGTCTCAGTGAGAGCCAGAAGATGGAAGGAGTGGGAAAGGAAAAGATTTAAGAGGAAAGCAAATTTGTTGTAAATGGAACAAGTATTCCAGAGAGCACAGAGGAAGGAACAGGTAGCTTTAAAATGGGACATTGTAGAGGTATAGGAGTGAGGAGAATGAGAATAAGGGATCAGGCAGTGAAGGACAAGAGAATGAGTTTTCAGTGATTACTGAAGGGTTCTGAATCACTGGGATTCTAACCAGAGTGTCCCCCAGTGCCTCTTAGCACAGTGCCTGGAACATACTAGGTTATTAATAAGTGCTTGCTTGACTCACTGACTAGATGTTTCTCCTGCTTTTCTTCTCTCTGAGCTAAGTTCAAGATTTAAATAATTTACCATTTTCTCCGCTTTTATCAATTAGCTACTCTGACTCCCAGTTGCCACCTGGTCTCCTCTTCAGCAATTTTCCAATAACTGGAACCCTGAGTTAGTATAGCACTTTCACTGCAGGGATTATTTTTAAACAGCTATTCATTCTCAAGCATCCCACGGTGCTGAACCTGGGGCAGCTGCACAGCTTCTCCCTCTGCCAAAGCAGCAGATATGGCACACTGCACACCAATTAAAGAAGGAGTTTGATGCTCCTTAGCATATGAATCAAGGCTCCCCATAGGAATATTTACTTCTACTGTCTGCCTCTTCCAGAGTAAATCCTGCCCAGACACCCACCTCTCTCCCAGAAGCCACTGTTAAGACATCCACATGCTGCTTTTGTCAGCTGCCCTTGGCAACTGTCCATTCCAAACCCATGTCCTTCCTGTGGAACCAAGGGGGACAGTTACTGAGGGGTTAGGTCCAACACATAACCAAGCTAGCACTATCCTGTGATCAATGGGAATTTGAGATCAATATTAGTAAAGAACTGAGAATTCTGAAAGATTCCATAGATCATCCATCATTCTGAAGAGTTATGTTGATGAGGGGAGAGTGAATGATTTTAAAACCCAGGGATTAGACTTTTACTTGAATTTCAAACTAAAGGTGGTGAGAGGGAGTATTAAAAAAGGATTTTGTGATTTGTGGAGACAACACCTCTTTAAGAATTGTTTCACTGATCTCAAAGCTGAACAGCTTTTCCGAGGGCCTATTAGAAATCCACAACTTTCCTAATAAATCACTTTGGAAGGCTAAGTGAAGCATATCTTACAAGGTTTCTCTATAAATGTGTGTTTGTCTTTCTTTCCCTTCCTTCTTTTCTTTTTTCTTCCTGTTTTGTTTTTTCATTAATTTGTTTTAAACTGAAATATACAGTAAGAAAAGAAAAAGATACATTATAAACTTAAATATTAAAACTTAAATACAAAATAAGAAAATAAAAAATTGCTCTACCTTCCTTCCTTCCTTTCTTTTTTCTTTCTTTCCTTCCTTCCTTCCTTCCTTCTTTTTTCTCCGTAAGATGACGGAATGATTTTTAAAATGATGTAGTAAGGTACCACAATGATAATGAAATGCTATCACATTCTTTGGCTCCCAGACTATACTAGTATGATGGCAAATCAGTGTAAAAGGATGTATATTAAAATCAGTGAGGGGGAATGAAGGCAATGTTTTAATTTGCAACAAGATTATATTCTAATAAATTAGCTCCTACACAGCAATCCTTAAGGCAGTTCAATTTCAGGAGCTTCTGAGATGACAATATCCAGCAAGAGAATCAGTCTCTTGAAGACTGAGGCCATGGAGACTGAAAGAAGATATTCCTAGCTTCCTGCTATCCATTGTGGCATACTTTTAAAACAAATACCTACTGAAAGGACAAATGACGTTAAGCTCAAAGAAAGGAAGATGGGACGTGACAACTGTCTTTCCCTGTTTTTCAGCATGCAAAGGTCAATCTTAGGGAAGGTTTAAATTTGCTTTACTTGGGATGTGGGATGAGAGAGAACTCACACCCCCCCCCCCCCAAAAAAATAATAATGGATAGATGTTACAGAAAGAAGGATTCAATATGGATTCAGGAAAGACTTCAGAACAAGTAGAGCTCTCCCAAAGTGGACAAGGCTGCCTCAGGAGATGGTGGGCTTCTTCTCCCTTCAAGTCAAGAAATCAAGTCAAGCCAGCAAGTATTCATTGGGCATCTCTTCTATGGTCAGACACTGTCTTCAAATAGAGGTTAGATGCTCATCTTGGGAAGATGATGCAGAAGGAATTCCTATTCTTACGTGTGTGGGACTAGATAAATTCTGAGATTCTTTCCAACTCTGAATTTGCTTGAAAAGCAATGATAACTACAAGGCTTCTGTTCAGGCAGCCTTTGCTTTGCCACAATACCCCCAAAAGGAGAAAGTCTGCATTCTGTAGCTGAACCAAGATGGGAAAGTCTTTCTTCAGACTTTTTGTCCCTTCTGGGGTCTCAGTATTGAAACTTTCAGTTCAGCATTGTTGTTTTCCAGGAGGTATCCAGCACTACTTATCCAGCACTGCTTGAATCATCTATAAATAAACATTAAAAATAATCTCTTGACTCTACCACCCCCTCATGTTATTGTCCTATATCTCTCCTCTCACTATTTCCACCTCAATACTTCCCAGAGCCATTGAACTCTTAGAAAAAGCTGTCTACATCCATCACCTCCATTTCCTATTCTCTCACTCATTTCTTAGCCCCTTGATATCTGATTTCCATCTTTACCACTTCTCTCTCCAAAGGTACCATTGATCTCTCAACAGCCAAATCCATTGATCTTTTATCAGCCTATATTTTTCTTAATCTCTGTAATGGAAAGGGGATTTGAAGATCTTCCCTGTCCCTTAATGGGCCTCAGGTGGAACCCAACAACAGGACGGGCTTGATTGGGAGGAGGTTTGTTTTTCAGGAAGGTCCACACCTTTTGTTACTTTGTAATTAGGCAGTGATCATGAAGGTTGTGATGTCCTCTGACCCTGAAGAAGGGTATATATACTCTGAGGTGAGGTTTTGCTTTGCGGCTCACTAATGGGAAGAGTTGTGTGATTTGGTCAAATGAGACTCTGGGTAGCCACTGAGCCCCCTGGCTTGGAAAATCCAAATGTTAGTGCTTCTCTCTCTGGTAACTATGTATGTGTGTAGTGGTCAGACAGTTAGAAGCCCTATCTGTTGGTCTGTTGAACTGCATTATTTTCTCTGTCTGTATTTTTTTGTCTGCTTGTAATTTTTGCTTGTATTTTCTGAAGTTCAGGGTGCTGACTTTTCCCCCTGAACTAAGTGAATGTTGACCCTTTTAAAGTTGCTTTCCTTTAGAAAAGTTGATCAAAAAACTTGTGATAGCAGCCATCCTGGTTATACTAGTGTGATTGCTGTTACAATCTCTCTGTGACATTTGACATGACTGGACACCCTCTCTTTCTATACTCTTTTCTGGACTTTCATAAAGCTGCTGCTCTTATAGAGGCATCTAGGTGGTACAGTGGATAGATTGCTGGCACTGGAGTCAGAAAGACCTGAGTTCAAATTCAGCCTCAGAGGCTTACTGTGTGACCCTGGGTGAGTCACTTAACCTCTTTCTGTCTCAGTTTCCTCAGCTGTAAAATGGTGATAATAATAGCATCTACCTTATAGAATTGTTGTGAGGATAAAATGAGTTATGATTTATACAGACTTTAACATAGTACCTGGCACATAGCAGGTGTTTGATAAATATGTGTTTTCTTCCTTCCTTCTCCTGTCTGTCTTATGGTTCCATCTCAGCCTCCTTTGCTGACTCATCGTTCATATCATGCTCCCTAACTATAAGTGTACTCCAACAATTTTCCTTGGGCCCTCTTTTCTCTTCCTCTTTTGGTGTCCTCAGCTCCAAGGGGCCTCAAAGACTAACTCAGATTTGAAATTTGCTTAAGCCCCTAAGGTATCTATGAAGATAACTCACAGATCTATATCTAGCCCCCATGTTTGACCTAAATTCCAGGTCTACATTATCTGTTGCCTACTGGAAATTTCCAATTGGATATCCTGTAGGCATTCTAAGCTCAATGTGTCTGAAACAGAATTTCTTATTTTCTTCCTTCCCCCCAAATGCACCCACATCTTCCAGACTTCTCTATTTCTGTCGAGGATACCTCAGTCACCCTGGCTCATCACCTTGGAATCATCCCTGACTCCTCAGTCTAAATCATCCACTAAATATAATCAGTTTTATAAATCTTATTGATTTTTGTTGTTCAGTCATTCAGTTGTGTCTGACTCTTCAAGGCCCCATGGACCATAGCATGCCAATTGTGTCCACTGGGTTTTCTTGACAAAGATACTAGAGGGTTCTCCCATTTCTTTTTCCAGTAGATTAAGGCAAACAGAAGCTAAGTGACTTGTCCAGGATCACACAGCTAGTAAGTGTCTGAGGTCAGTGGCCTGGGGTCTCAGGTCTTCCTGACTCCAAACCTAGTGCTCTATCCACTGGGGCCCTCTCCAGTCATCCTGATGAATATCTGGCCACTGGACCCAGATGGCTCTGGATGAGAAAGTGAGGCCAGTGACCTTGCTCAGCCCTCCTTCACTCAAATCAAAGTGAACTTCAAGTCATATCATCATCTCCCTGATGTCATAGTCCTCTTCGAGAAGGAAGGACAAACACAACAGCAACAAGTTATCCACTGAACTACCAAGCTGCCTTCTTATTGATTCTACCTCTACAATATATCTCAATCCATCAATAAACATTTATTAAGTGCCTGCTATGTGTCAGGCATTGTGCTAAGCACCGATGATACAGAAAAGGGCAAAAGATAACCCTTGCCCTCAAAGAGCTTACAGTCCAATGAAGGAGACACATATAAACAAATATATACAAAGCAAGTTATATGCAGGACGAATAGGAGATAATTAACAAAGGGAAGGCACCGGAATTAAGAAGAGATTTTCTAGAAGGTGGGATTTTATTTGGGACTTAAAGGAAGGTAGGGAGGTCCATAGTTGAGGTGGAAGAGGGAGAGTGTTCCACATGGAAGACAGTCTGAGAGAATTCTGGGAGTCGAAAAATGGATTTCTTGTTCATGAAACAGCCAGGAGGCCAGTGTCACTGGATCAGAGTATGTGTCATACAGTAATTGAAAGACTGGAAAGTTAGGAGGGGGGTGGAGGTGGGGGAAGGTAGTTGTGAAGGGTTTTGCATGCCAAACAGAGCATTTTGCATTTGCTACTTGAGGCAATAGAAAGCCATTGGAATTTACTGAGTAGAGGAGCCACATGATTGTACTTGCCTTTTAGGAAAATCACTTTTGTGGCTCCCATCTGTCTCCTTCTTTCCATTTATACTGCTACCGCTATACTTCCATCTCTCATCACCTCTCATCTAGATTACTGTAATAGCCTCATAATTGATCTCTGTGCCTCTGGCCTCCCCCTATTCCAATCCATCTTCCATCCAGCTGCCAAAGTGACATTTTTAAAGCTCAATTCTGACCGTGTCACTCCCTTGTTCAGAAAAAAGCTCCAGGGGCTTCCTGACGTCTTTAGGAACAAATAGAAATTGGACATTGAAAAGCCCTTCATAGTCTTGCTCCAACTTACATATCTGGATTTAGAACATATAACTCTCCTTTATGCACTCTACAATCCAGTCAAACTGGCCAACTTGCTATCACTTCACACACATCATTCCATCTTCCATTTTTGTGCCACTGTCCATTGTACTATCTCCAATGGCAACTTATTATCTTTTGCTTTCAAAGTCCTTCAAAACCTGTCCCCTCCACCTTTCCAGTCTTCTTATATCCCACCCCCACCCACATGCACTCTGAAATCCAGTGACACTGGTCTCTCTACTGTTCCTCACACAAGAAAGACACTCTATCTCCAGATTCCAGGCGTTTTCTCTAACGTCCATGCTTAGAATGGTCTCCGCTCTTCATCTCTGCCTTCTGGCTTCCTTGACTTCTTTCAAGTCTCGCCTAAAATCTTACCTTTTTCAAGAAGTCTTTCTGATCTCCCTTTATTCATAATGCCTTCCCTCTGTGATTATCTCCAATTTGTTATAGATATAGATACATAGATCTATCTGTATCTATATCTATCTTGTCCTCGCATAGCTGTTTGCTTGTTGTTGTCCCCATGAGACTGAGATCTCCTTGAAAACAGAAGCTGTCTTTTGCCTTTGTCTCCCCAACACTTAGCACAGGACCCAGAAGGAAGCAGGTGCTTAATAAAGATTCATTGATTCACTGACTGTCTGTCCCTCATGCTTGGAATGCCCTCCTTCCTCACCTCTACCTCTTAGATTCCCAAGTCTCCTTCAAGTTCAACTCAAGCATCATCATCTACCTGAGATTTTTCTGGTTCATTCCACATATAATAGCTACTAATGTCCTCTGCACTCACCTTATATACATATTTTTTTTTATCTACTTGAATGCCTGCACATTGTTTCCCCTGACCAGATGTCGGCTTCCTGAGCAGTTCTATTGTTTCTGATTTGTAACCCCAGTAACGGGCACAGTGACTGGAATGAGTTGCTCCTAATAATGTGTTGGCTGAATGATTGAGTCTTCTCCAGGTGAATTTTTCTTTGTGGCCATTGTTCCAAACTGAGGAACAAAATGAAAAACAAAACAAAGCAAAACTCTCCAGCGGCCAGTCCCTGACTTGATCACCTTCTTATTGTACTTTCAAATCATTATTGACATTTCTATACTATAATGCCACCTTTTATTCACGGAGCTCAAACCACTTTATAAACATTAAGTCAGGAGAAAGTATATCATCCTGACCATTATACAGATGGGAAAACTGAAGAGATAGAAAGTTAAGCAACTAAAGGTCATACACCACACCCTCAGTCAATGGCCGCGTGGGGAATAGAGCCAGTGTAGTCAGTCCAGATTTCTCCAGGAAGAAGGCAGGATCCTTGTCCATCTGTTCCTGAGATAGAGCCCCTTTAAAAAATAAATGTAAGATATTCTGGATTTGAAATCCCCAGTTACACACCACACCCACACCCACACCCACACCCCCCCCCACACACGCCTCCTTTTTTCACATTCTTTCTTTCTGACTGCCCTACAGTCTTTCCTATTTTCCTTTCCCAAACCCTCTTAATTCTATTGCTTTTCCTCTGTTAATTATATCCTATTTACCCTGTATATAGCTTGTTTTGTATGTGTTTGTTAGCCTGTTGTCTCCCCCTTTAGATTGTAAACTCCTTGAAGGCAGGTACTATTTTTTGTAAACTCAATGCTTAGCACAGTGCTTGGTATATAGCAGACACTTAAATGTTTATTGATCGATTGTTCCACAGCTCAACAGTAAGCACCAGAATTAAAGCTTTTAAATGTTCTTAACAGAATGTCAGACACACCACTACCCTCTCAGATCCCAGTGGTTAGAATTTAGCCAGTCTGCCAGCCAAAAGTAGCTTTCACTAAATACTCTTTTCCACTGCTTGTATTCCTTCTTCTCAAGTGTGCTTTCTGTGGGAGGTTTGGGGAAGCAATGAGTCACCGTAACAAGAAACAGTAACCACTGGACAGGGACCCAAGAAATTAAGAAAATGGAGTAAAATCATTGGGTGACATTAACACAGGCTAGGAAAGTTATGCCGTGGAAAATTTAGCTGGGGGAGGGATGGGATGAAGGGGGGAGTAGAGGGAGAGGTGGAGAGGGGTGAAACTTCCAGCACAAGTAAAGGTCCTGGAGGTTGGGGAATTCCAAAGAAAACAGAACGCCCTCATTCAAGTCTCCCTTACTGCCAGTGTTACACAGAGCCCACACTGATTTCTCTGTACTTTGATCCTTACTTCCAGTTTCCATACTTATTCCTGGGTCTTCCTTATCAGACCAACTTTTTTGGGTCAAAGGATCATAGATGGAGTGCTAGAAGGGACCGTAAAAGTTATCTAGTTCAATCCTATCTCTTTCTGGATGAGGAAATGAGGCCCAGAGAGGTTAAATAATAATAAAAGTTAATATTTGTGCCCGTGTGTGTGTGTGTGTGTGTGTGTGTGTGTGTGTGTGATCTCAACTGATCCTCACAACAACCCTGGGACATAGGTGCTGTTATAATCCCCATTTTACAGATGAGGAAACTAAGGCAGACAGAAGTTAAGTCACACAGGGTCACATAGATTGAAAGAGTCTGAGTTAGGATTTGAACTCAGGTCTTCCTGACTCCAGGCCCAGGGCATTTACTCATTGCCTAGGCTAGATGCCTAAATGACTTGCTCAAGGTCACAATTTGACCACCTCTCTTCTTTACCCCCTTCTAAAACAAATATTTAGATAGGACCCAGTCTCCAGAACATCCCTTCTCTCTGAGCAAACCTCTGGCTTGGTCATGTCTCCTTTCCTGCCAGTCTACAACAGACTGAAGTTATAAAAGGAAAAGTTGAATGTCCCTGGGGAAAGAAATAAGAGAAGATTTTCTTAGAGTAAAAATCAGGTTAGATATATGAACCTGGTGGTGGTGCCAATTTCTTTGACTAGTCACAACTCTATTAGCAGCCCAGGTTAACAGGTGAATCACACTATCTTAGGAGGTAATTAGTCAGTTGTTCAGTGGCCTGAGGGGTAACTTGTCCTTCCTATGTTTATCTGGGGCATGGGAAAGAAGAGTAGTGACCATTCACCTTAGTAAACGCTGACATTATGTTAATTAGTTAGACATCATGAGAATTTACCTTTAACCAGGACAGGGTGACTGAGGCTTTACCTAAGGGCAAATACTTCAATGCTATAGGAAAAAAGTCAACAAGCCTTGTACGTGGCAGGCACCGTGAAACACTGGACAGCAGATCTTAACATTTACTAAACAAGAATAAGCTATTAAAAGAGGAAGCTAACATATGATGAGTAACGGTAAACTCCTTCCATTCATGGCCCACTCCCCTAAACCCTCTAAAATGTGGGCACTTCATGCCACTTTCTTCTAATGGGCACGTCATACTAACTTTCCACAAGTTGGTGGTATCTGGATAAGACCCAGCCATTTCTAGCTATGGCTCAGTTTTTGTGGGAATCTAACCCCCCAGTGGAAGGACAGCTAGGTGGTGTATTAGATAAAGCGCTAAACTTGGGATCAGGAAGACTTGGGATCTGGCTTCAGATACTTACTAGCTGTGTGACTCTGGGCAAGTCATTTGACCCTATTTTCCCCAGTTTCTTCATCTGTAAAATGAGCTGGAGAAGGAGACAACAAACCACTCCAGTATCTCTGCCAAGAAACCCCAAATGGGGTCATGAAGAGTCAGACACAACTAAAATGATTCAACACAAACAACAAACACCTAGTGGAACAAGTCACAATTATCTCTCAAATCCATCCCTAGATTTCCTGTCTTAACAGGTCACATTATCTATGAGTTTTCAGAGTAACAACATAACAACCAATCCTTCTATCTTTGCTGTTTCCATTATGGAGGTAGATTTTTTTTTAACCATATGTTCTAGCTAGGTTTTAAAATATCACATGATGTTATGTCCCAATACAAAGTAGGCTAGTACTGTTTCCAATATTGCAGAACAAAACTTAAAAAACTAATGGTCTTTTGTAGCATCCCTGAAAAACATTAACTAGATTGTAGAGATAGCATACTATCTACTAAGGGCTTTTGCCCCACCCCTCCAAAATCACTTCTATTAATGGAGACGTAGCCACAAACTCATCTGTTCTGCAAAATGTAGACTTCAATGCAATTATAAAAGAAATATTTGAAAATGCATTGATTGTCATTTCATGGCATTATAGATTTAGGGCTGGAAAGAACTTTTAGAGGTTATCCCAAAGAATCTCCTCATTTTACAGATGGGAAAACTGAGGCCCAGAGAGTTTAAGTGACAAATGGGTAGCAAGTTACAAAGCAAAGATTTAAACCAAAATCCCCTGACTCCAGAGCCAGTCTTCTTCCCACTACCTGACACTTCCTACCTGAAAAAGCCTCTATCAAATCATTCACCGTGCATTGGCAATCCTTTTCCTAGTCTGCTTACTCTTGTTGACCCTACATCCCACGAGGTTTAGCAATCAAGCCTCTCCTTCCTCATCACCTTACCTCTCATTCCAAAGTTCTGGAGAAGAAACTTCAGGGGCTGGGGGGAGGGAGTAACTCCTTGTTGAATAGAACTAAGCCCAGAGTAGCAGCTCCTCTGAGCGTTTCCTTTACCCCGAGATAAAATTTTAATGAAGCAAACATTTAATAGATGCTTAGATTTTAATGAAATGTAACTTTGAGAAGCTATCTACGTAAATGGAGATCTATCTCTATCTTGTGGCTGTGCTTGTTTTGTGATTTCTTTTAAAGAAACCTTAACCATATCCTCCATCAGATACTAGAGTCTATTATATACTCCTAGATTGGTCCACGAACTAAACTCAAGATGCATTTTGCTGCTTTTTGGTTGGCATCAAGCAATGTTCACTAAGGAATTCAGTGAGCAAATATTTATGAAGGGCTTACTGATGTAGCTCAGTGGATAGAGAGCTGGACTCCACCAGGAAGATCTGTACTCACATCCCACTCCAGATACTTATTATACGTGTAACCCTGAGCAAGTCACTTAACCTCAATTTCCCTACCTATGAAATAGGAATAAAAATAGTATCTACATCCCAGGGTTGGTATGAGGATAAAATTAGATAATGTGTGTAAAGCACTTTGCAAACCTTATAATGATATCTAAATACTAGTTATTATTATCACATTATTATTATTATTATTATTATTATTATTATTATTATTATTACAATACCCCGAGAATAGTGCTAGGCATTAAAGGAAATAAAAGCTCAGATAAGATTAAATTAGCCTTTATTCAAAATTAGTCAATTTCTCCAAAATTAGCACAGAGCATATTATTTCATACACATAATAATAATATTGTGTATATACATATATTATTAGCATATAAGTATATATTATGTAACATATTAGCATATGTTATAAGCATATATGTATTAAATACTCAATAATTATTTATTAAAAGAATAAATGAAATGTGGAATGAAACCCTAACAGGAGCTTCGCTTTATTTGATCAATTATGCAGCATATAACCGCTGATGACTACCATAAGTTTAGGTATGTGCATGGAATGGAAAAGCAGAGTGCTGTGCAAGGAAGGTAGTAAGTATAGGAAGCTTACTGTAGCTGTTAGATATGTCTTCAAATTCCTCTGCTTAAAGGGCATCAGTATGTTTCTTTGATGCTTGTGATCAAGCATCTTTGGCATGGTGGCAGAGACTAGCACCCTGAATGTGTTTGTGATCAAGCATGGAGTAATTTATTGAAAGAATGAAGTCAAATTTGTCATTAGTGGAATGAGAAGAGAAGGAGGAAGGAGAAGACAGAAGAATAGAATCAGAGAGAAAGAGTGTTGATCAGTTTCAGCACATGGAGGATAAGAGAGAAGGGTGTGGGTAGTGTGGATTCAGACATTGTCAGAGGCTCTAAAGTAAGGGGTTTGGGAATGGATGTCTGGGAGTGTGGAAATTGGGCTGGGACTAGTATTGGAGGTCAACATTCTCTGCTGCTGAGACTACACGGAGCTTTGGATTCCACCACCTTCTCATGCAGCAGTATCAGCATTTGAAGAATAATGAGGAGAGATCCCTGGCTGAAGGAGTATCCGATTGGCATAGTTCTGAGTCCTCAGTAATTTCTGCATGGGAAAAATAAAATAACCCATTCAGAAAGAAGACAAGGAACCCAGAGGCTAGATGTAAGAGTCTGTTGTCTACAAGTTCATGTCATAGTTTCTATTTGGGAACTGCTACCACATCAATGTTATTTTGTCCTTTAGAACTATAGTATTTACTTAACTAATGTTTACCTAATGCTGAAGGCTTCCTGTTTGCTTTAACCAAAGCCTAAAAATGAAAGCAACTTGGCTAATCAACATTGAACTTCCCATCAGTTACATTCACACAGCAACTTGGTTCAGCAGAGCAAACAAATGAGCTTTGTTTGCAGTCATGGTAAGAGAGTAAGGTCAGTCATGAGTTTGTCTATACTGGTTTTCCCATTCATGGCAAAATTCTGGCAGCAGGCTTCTGTAGTGAATAAAATGGCATTCTCTCTTAAAGTTATGACCTGACCTCACCACATACCCGAGCTTAGAAATGTGTGCTTCTCTCTTCTCTCATTTACATATGGTAGGGGGAGTTTTCCTGGTGCTGTTATAGTCGTCATACCACACAGCTGAGATGTCAATCTGCTCTTCACCAATTAATTCTCTGTCTCTCTATGAAACATGCTTTGTCTGATAAATCTTTCTGTTAAGCCCGAGACTCAGCATGCTAATTAAGAGTTCCTGAAAACCCAGAACCCAGCATATTGTTTCTGAATTAGGAAAAATGAGTACTATATACACACTACCCTGAAAAGAGTGTCACAGCTAAACATAATTCTTCAAAATGAAACATAAAATAGCATACATTAATCTTTCCTTGCCTTTAAAATATTCTTTCTGTGCTCAGAGCTATTTGATTTACATATATTAATAATGCCTTTCCCTTTGTCCCCATCCTCAGAATTTGCGGTTAGTTTACATAAAAGGATTCCCATACCTCATACATTAAATTAAAAGAATCAGAAAGGTTATTGTCATGTTAGACGTAGAGAGAGGTTCAAGGGACTAAAAGCAGAGGCTACTTGTCCTGACTCTCCCTGCTAGCTTCTGCTTTCTTCCCCAAAGACTGGACTCTAGTTATGGGGGAAGTAAATGCTCAGAAGATGCTCTGAGGGATGCACCAATCAGCTAAGTCTTGGGTCCAATATGATCCAAAGCAGTTTCCATAGTGATCTTAACTAATTCAACTTGTCTTCCCAGCTTACTCCCATAATTCACAACCATACAAAACCAGTGGAATTTCCCCTCGAGACCTTGATCCTGCAAGAACACATAGATAAGGATGAACCCAAAAGACAGAACCTGTGGGAAATCCTAAAAGTCACAGAAGAAATAATCAAGGGACTGGACCCAAGTACCTCAGAGACTGTGGAAGCTATGGTTACCATAGCTTACCAAACTGACCACTTCACCACGTCCAGAATAATTCTGTTCTTCCCCAACTTTTCACATTTGTTTATGCTTTTACAGTGTTCTGAATGCCCCCTCTCACCTCTAACTGAATCTCACCGTTCTTCAAAATTCAGCTCAACTCATTTCAACATAATGAAGCCTTTCCTAGCAACTCCTCCATGTAAGGCTTTCTCCGTCTTCTTAATTCTAGTAGTAAGTATCATCAGCATCCTAAATGTGTTCTATTTCTTTAAAAAAAAACTTATGTCATATTCATATATTGTCATTCTCCCCACCCCCATTGTAAGTCTTTATATTTATATCCCCATGGTCTCACGCATAGTAGCTCAATAGATATTTGTAGATTGACTGATCGATAGCTTTCTACTCTGTATCACTTTAATATACCAACTTTGATGATAATTTAAATTATCTGCCCTGGGAACTCTAACCATGTGATGCTGTTAGATGGTTCTGTGATTCAGGACAAAGCATACTGAATCTGGAGTCAAAAAAGTTGGTCCACATCTGGACAGACTTCATTTTCATGTCATCATCAGTAAAATAAAGGGGTTGGACTAGCTGGCCACTAAGATCCTTTCTAGTTCTAAATCCATTATGGTAAGATTTACATATAAACAGGAAAAATCTAGGAAATAACATCTTCTGCCTTCTCCTTGAAGGGCAGATAGGTGACCAAGTAGATAGAGTGCTAAAACTTCAAATCCAGCCTCAGACATGTACTAGCTGTGTGACTTTGGGCAAATCACTCAACCTTGTTTGCCTCAATTTCCTCATCTGTAGAATGAGCAGGAGAGAGAAATGGCAAACCACTCCAGCATCTTTGCCAAGAAAACCCCAAATAAGGTCACAAAGAGTCAGAAAATGAATTAAAACAACATTCTCCTTATTTTCTATCACCAGGCATCAGACAATCACCATCCTCCCAATTCTAACTATTGGCTTGGCCAGAATATTGACCTTGTAGTCAATTTAGATCTCAGTTCAAATCACGCCTCAAACACTAACTTTATGATCCTCAAAAAGTCATTTAACCTCTTTCAATTTTCTCATCTGTAAAATAGAGAAGAACCCTGTCTTCAGGATTGTTGTGAACAGCAAATGAGATGACATATGTAAAGTGCTTTGGAAACCTTAAATATATTGCATAAAGAAGGCTAGCTCTATAATGGTATTGCTTTTTGACCCTCATGTGTTTACCAAACCTGCCTACAACAGAACCTTATCTCCTTTCACCTCAAGAACAAACTCTACAATCAGGTTTTCAAGACCTTCCCTCATTTAATCCCATCCTATCAACCCAAACTTTTCTCCCACTTCTCATCAATATGAACCCCCACATTTCAACCATTGCCAATACTGCCGTTTTCCATACTCAGTTCTGTCCAAGTCTAATCCATCCTTCAAGATCAGTCTCAAGTCTCAGGTTCTTCAAGAAGTCTTCCTCATCTACTTCAGCACATGAAAAATATGCTCTTTTCTAGACTGCCATTGAACATAGAGTCTGGAGCACAAAATTCAACTCTCATCCTGAGTTGCTCCATGTTGATTTCATGAGTATGAACCTTGACTACTCCCCAAAAAATTGTAAATTCTTTGATGGCAAAGATCATGTGTTATGCTTCTCTTATATCCCTAAAATATATGGTCAGTTATGCAACATTTTACATCTATATATCAAACTCTCAGAGCTGGAAGAGACCTTAAAGATCATCAAGTTCCACTGTGTCATTTTATATTAGAGGAAAATAAAGCCCCAAATGGTTAAATGACTTTCCTAAAGTGACACAAATAGTGTTTCTATAAGGCGAGATTTGAATGCAGGTCTCCCTCAACTTTAGGTACAGGGCTTTAGTCACTAAATCATAATAGTTATTTAATAATTAGTAATAATTTAATAGTTAATAATAATAAAAGAACTGATAAGTAGATGTGTGTATAGAATGGCTTTACATGTTTATATACATTTGTATCTAAGGGTAGCCATCTCTAGGGTGGGGGGGCAGTGCTGGGAGGAGAAAAAAAAGGAAAAAAGTTACATGATAACTTTATTACATATTTTAAAGGAATATTATAATAGATTTGTAGTTTCATGTGCAATCACCTTTTTTCTATTTTACTATATTATGGAAATGCTCATTTATTTCTTAAGTTCAGAATAAAAGTAAAATTTTTAAAAATCATAATAGTTATTTAATAAGCAGTAATAATAATTTAATAGTTAATAATAAAAGAACTGATAGGAAGATGTATGTATAGAATGGTCTTACATGCTTATACATATACATATTTGTGTCTAATGGTAGCCATCTCTAGGGTAGGGGGGAGCGCTGGGAGGAGGAAAAAAAGGGAAAAAGTTATATAACTTTATTATATATTTTAAAGGAAAAGTATGTAGTTTCATGTACAATCATCTTTTTTCCTGTTTTACTATATTATGGAAATGCTTATTTTATTTCTTAAGTTCAGAATAAAAGTAATAAAATTTTTAAAAATTGTAATAGTGCTTAAGGTTTAAATAGTACTTTTCTCACATTCTACAAAGTTAGATAATATTAGTATTATTTTTTTAAAATATTTTATTTTTCCCAATTACATGTAAAAAGAATGTTTAATATTCATTTTAAACATTTTGATTTCCAAATTCTCTTTTTCCTTCCCTCCCCTCCCCTCTCCCTTAGATGGTAAGCAATTTGAGATGGGTTATACATGTTAACACTAGCTTTATTAACCCTACATTTAACTATAGGGAAACTGAGTCTAAAAGTAAAATGGGCTGCCACTAGTCACATCATAATAACAGAAGTTCACATTTATATAGTACTTTAAGGTTTGCTAAATGCTAGATATATATTAAATAACTACTATGATTTTTAAAAATTTATTACTTTTGTTCTGAACTTAAGAAATAAACAAGCACTTCCATAATATAGTAATATAGAAAAAAGATGATTTGCACACAAAACTACAAATCTCTTATACTATTCCTTTAAAATATATAATAAAGTCATAATATAGTTTTATATATATATAATTTGACACAAGTCTTTGAGATAGGTGTTATTATTATTCCCATTTTATAGATGAAGGAGCTGAGGTTGAAGGAGGTTTTGTGACTTACCTAGGGTGTCACACAGTGAGAAAGTGTCAGAGGCAAGATTCTAACCCTTGTTTTCTTGGTTCCAAGTCCAATGCTTTAAGCTTTACACATGCTGCCTCCTTCCACCACCATCATCATTTCATTCTTTGTCATGGTTGTAGAGTACTCAAAGGTTTTCAAGCCATCTCACATACATGATTCAATTTGATTCTAGGAACAACTCAAGCCCTAGAGCTGGGACCCACAGCTAGGTCTCCTGATCTTAAATCCAATTCACTTTCCAGTATATCATACACTATGTACTCCAAATAACTTCCTGGCAAAAGAGAATTGATGTTGAAAATGTCAAACCAAAATTATAACAGAGATTGGAGGTGAGTGGGTAGTGGAGGGCATCAGAGAGGACAGAAGAGGAGAGGGCAATATCTAATGCTTTCCTTAAGGGAGAACCAGATGTCTTGATAGTTTTATAAAACCTATGTGATGTCCTGCCTTACTTCTGGCCAGTTCAGGTTCTAGTGGATGCCCCAGTAATACCCCATGTGATGATCATGTGATATATCAGGACTTCCACCTTCAGCCTGACAGCATCTATTGACCATCCACTGACCACATGTGGTCAAATGCTCACAGTGGTGGCAAACCAGGCATGTGGACATAAGGCATGTGACAGATTCTTTGTACTTTCTCACTGAATAAAAATTTAAAGACTTGGAAAATGGGTTCATTTATTCATCTGGGTAGCCATTAGTCTAGCTGCAAGTGAGGAGTGAGGAGCATTATTCCTTTATATAAAAATAGGAACAGGCAGGGAGGCTGTGCAGTTTCCTTAATTAATGAATCTCCATGTTCACCCCTCTCCTTTTCTGGCTCAGAGAGAAAGGAAGATAAAAAAGATACAGCAGATGTCCTCTCTTGGCATAAGCTTTTTGCTCCAGTTTGCTTGGCTTTTTATTGAAATCACCTTTTTTTTTTTTTTAATGACTTGAGATATGGATTTCATGATTAAGTGGAAAGCAGATTTCTCTCCTGGATGGGTGAGAACAATGCCAATATGTTACACAATTAACTTGGATACACCACTCCATGGATGGTCAGAATTCCTACAACTTGTAGGTGATAGCTTTCTTGGGCTTTTCAACCACTCTAGGTAGCTGCCTGTAAAACTTGCCTGCCCAGCACCATGAGATTTACTTGAAAAGGACACAGAAGACATGGCAGGCAGGTTGGAGGTTTGCCAGGTGCTTTGGACTTTCACAAGCACTGTAGTAAATCAAAATCTCTGTTGAAAGCATAGATTCCAGAAGTTCATCAATTCACAGAATTTTTAGAGATGGAAACAGATTTGCAGGTAATCTGATCTAATCTCATTAGACAACTGAGGAAACAAGGAAATGAGCACTGGTCCTAGAACTTAGAAGCCATAAGTTCAAATCCTCCTTCTCATACTTAATATGTGTGTGACCTTGAACAAGTCTCTCAACTCCCCTTAGCCTTGGTTTTCTCTTATATAAAATGAGGAGAATGGATTAAGAGACCCCTGAGAATCTTTCCAGCTCAACATCTGTTGTCATGGTTATAGAGTGCTCAAAGGTTTTCAAGCCATCTCACATACACGATCCAATTTGATTCTAAGAACAACTAACAAGCCTTGGAGTTGGGGCCCACAGCTAGGTCTCCTGATCTCAAACCCAATTCACTTTCCACTATATCATATGGTATGTACTCAAAATAGCTTCCCGGCAAAAGGGGATTGATATTGAAAATGTCAAACCAAAATTATATCAGGGATTGGAGGTGGGTGGGAAGTGGGGGGCATCAGATCATGATCGTATAAAACTTAGTGTCAAAGAGGGGAATTGGTTTGATACAGTAGAAATTGCTTTGATTTAATGGGGGGGGGGGGAGAAATGCAACAACCTAACTTACTGTCATTATTTCATTTACGCCTGTTAGAGAAAGTGGAGTATTCGATGGAATAAAGAATAAAGAGCAAAATCACTTCTCTTGAGGAAGAGATCACTAAAGATTTTTCATCATTCCTCTGTTTCTTATATCTGATTCAATTTTTTTTCCTTTTCTTTTGAAGACTGAGTCTCCACATTTCATCCAGCCTGACAATGTAGGAGCTATTCATTGGCTCAATCCCACTAATGATTAGCATGAGCACCTGGACTTCTCTGTTCCCTGAGTAGGACTGGTTCACACCTCCGTTAGCAACCTGACTCCCCTAATTCTAAGGAGTCACCATATTAATGCTGAGTTTAGTGCAGACACTCACTTAGCCTACTATAGTTCAAAACTCCAGAGTTTGAGAATATCTGCTAACCTCAGTCTCCTAGTAGGAGGTCTTACACACATGTACTCCCATGCTGGACTTGTCCAATTCACTCTTAAACTACTACAGAGTACATCTAGCTGAAAAGTCTTTTCTAAGATCCTTCCTAGACAGCTAGGTTGTGCAGTGGATAGAGTGCCAGGCCTTGGAGTCAGGAAGACCTGAGTTCAAATCTGACCTCAGACACTTACTAGCTGTGTGACCCTGGGCAAGTCATTTAATCCAGGATGCCTCAGTTTCCTCATCTGTAAAGAGAGCTAGAAAAGGAAATGGCAAACCACTCCAAGTATCTTTGCTAAGAAAACCCTAAAATAAGGTCACGAAGGGTCCAACGTGACTGAAATGATTGAACAACAAGACCCTACCTCATTATAAGAATGATGAAGTAAGAGCCTAACGATAAAAATGTCAATAAATAGTGTTAGAATGTTAATGAGTGAGGAATTCCTCTCAGTTGCCTCCATAGGAGTCACATAGTAGTCTCCCACCCATGTCCTCACAATGAAGAACTACCCAATCATTCCTTTTTTTTTTTTTTTTTTTTGCTTTTTGGAGGGCAATTGGGGTTAAGTGACTTGCCCAAAGTCACAAAGCTAGTAAGTGTGTCAAGTGTCTGAGGCTGGATTTGAACTCAGGTCCTCCTGACTCCAGGGCCAGTGCTCTATTCACTGTTCCACCTAGCCACCCTCCCCCCCACCCTAATCATTCCCATTTAGGTTCTAAGATTCAGGGGAGCTGCAACCTGTTTCCTAGGAGCTTTTCAAGGGTTGTTGAATCTACAAAACATAGAATTTGATGGATGATCTTGGGTCACCACTCCTCCCCCCAACCAAGGTTGGAGGAAGACGGAGAGAGACAACAGCAGGGAATCTTGAAAAGATTAAACCTAAAATCTGAGAGCAAAACAAATGCCAACAAAAATCTCTAACCTCCAGCACCAAAAACCTGATGTGGATAAGAAAGTGTCAAAAAGAAGAAAATCTTGTGGGGTTTTTTTTTTCCTTTAAAAAAAGAAAAAAAAGAAAAGAAATCACACGAAATTAAAAAAAAAAACCTATAAATAACTGTTCAGGTAGTAAGCAACAGTCTGTTGAAAAGAAATCAAAGGGGGAGGGCTGATTCAGAGCAGGCTATAACAGATGGATCCATGAGGTTGTTGCTTTCTAGCACTCCAAGAATCAGTAACACTTTCAGAAAAATCAACTCAGCAATCTGGGATGAGCGATCAGAGGAAGGAATAATACAGGGAAAGGTCTCGGTGACAGCATGTCATCCTAAATTTTATTACCAGCTTCTAAAAATATTCTTCTTGAAACTAAGGTCTTGCTTGCTTAATATTTTCTTTTCCATGCTAGTTCCCAACCAAACCACCACCACCACCACCACACACATTCAGGTACGCACTCACCCACATGTACACACCCTGGGATGCCTTTCAACAGACAGAAAGCTCCACAAGACAAGTTCCCAAGCAGTGCTCTGCCTAGGGCTCCTGTCAATTTCTAAGAGAGAGGGATGGACAACCTAGCTTAAAAACATTATTGGGCACTGTGTTATGTCTTCTCGGTATGATTTATGTCATAAGCTGTAAATCAAAAGTACATTTTTTTTCCCATTGAATAAAACAATCTCTCTTTTTACTTTCACTCTTTGGGAAACAAGTGCGCATCTGTCTCTTGACTATGCTGTCAGGTATCTCTGTGGGAATGTCTTTGTGTTTCTTCTCTAAAGGCATATGTGCTGTTACATGAGTCACATTCACGTGGACACGCACTCATTTCCACATGTGGACTATCACTCGAGCTGGGCTTCATCCTTATTAATCATGCCAGTTGACAAGGGTATCTATTAGGGCACTGATGCCGATGCACGAAGTCGGGAACCTTCCCCCTTTTTCAGTGGGCAGACTGAATAGAGCTGGTGCTCCATGGAATAGAATCACTGCAGCCTCCTCCCTGGCTGGGCAGATGGCAGCCACATCCAGGGCCTGAAGGGAGTGTCGCCCTCCTCATTTGTATCTGACCTAGATAGTCTGTGAATGAAGTGTTCTTTGGCATGGGTGATATTGGGTGTCTGTA
>CM053586.1:65681442-65711373 GCA_028646515.1 Pseudochirops corinnae | reverse complement strand
TCTGTATATAGATATAAGTATATACTTTCCCTTCATTAGAATATAAGCTCTTTGAAAATACGTGCTGTCTTACTTTTCTCTTGTATTTCTAGAACTTAATACAGAATCTGGCACATATTAAGCACTGAATAAATGTTTTCCATCCCATTCCAAGAATTTATAAGTTGCTATGTCAAGTTATCTGTATCTATCTCTCTGCACATCTGTCTGTCTTGTCTATCACCTGGTGACCCATTTCTTGTGGTAGGCCTGTCTGAACTTCCTTAGGCTGATCTGCAGAAGACAATCTGTCACCAGTTCTGTGCTGGAAGCCCTTCCAGCCCTTGCTGGGCTCTGCCAAGCTTTCTGCTCTTCTGTCATAGCTTTTTTGAACCCTGGTTTGATTCCCCACTGGGATCAGGCATCAGAGGCAGATGTTAGTGGAGAGCTAACTGATATCTATCTAGCACATCTGAAGAGCTTGAATTTGTCATGACTCATTGAACTCTTGTCAGTACCTCCACCTACTAAGAAGCATGCCCAGCTAATGAGAATATACGAACTGTGGAACCTTGTGTTTGTTGGGTATAAAGGCTTGTATACTGCTACTTGGTAGTCTCCTATTGAGAGAGGGCAGGGATAAGATCTGGGAATATCCTTGATCTCTTTGGGGGTGAGGATGGGCATATTGGCCTTAACTTGGGTCTAGGGAACCCCAAGGATGATGCTCCCAAGAAGAGCTGAGCTTGGGTCTGTATCTGCTAGCACCCATTTAGTTGTACCCCTGGATATGGCAATAATGTTCCCTCAATTTGTGTTTCTAAGATAGGTTTCTTTTAGGCTTTAATGCAAGTTATCCCCATAATTCATTGTTTTCATCAAGTGTTTTTTTTTGTTTTTGGTCATTTGCCATTTAAAACCATATACAACATGGATCCCATTTGTCTTTCTAGGAACTTCATTTCATAATCTTCCACTTCACATATTCTCTCTTTCAGTAATTTTCATTCACTAGCTGTTCCCCTTACATGACATTTGTGGTTGCACAGGGGGTCTACCACACCTGGAATACCCTGCCTCCTAGAATCTCTATCTTCCTTCAAAGCAAGACTCAAGTACTACTTCCTATAGAACAACTGTTAACCTATGTGTTGAGACCCCTTTGGGGGGGGTCGAATGACCCTTTCACAGGAGTCACAGCGGTCTCCTAAGATCATTGGAAAACATATTTCCAATGGTCTTAGGAACCAAGACACAGTTCCTCTATCTGTTTCCAGGAGGGTCCGTCCACATGCAGCTACGTCTACATACAAGTATTAAGGGGTCTTGGAATTAGGAAGGTTGAGAACCACTGCTATAGGTTTTTGCTGATCTCTCCATTAGTAAGTCTCTCCTTCCTGAAATGACTTTGTATAGCTTTGAATGTATTTTGTATTAATTGATCTGTTTATAGATATTCCTCTCCTTTCTCTCCCTGTATAGAATATAAACTTGAGGACAGGGACTGTTTTATTTACATCTGTTCTCAGAGCCAAGAGGTAGCTATAGGGTACCGGAGGGAGAACTAACATGGTAGACTGTAAGTGACTAAATTCTCAGTGTTCTAGGCAAGTCTCTTGAGATTATAAATTGCAATGAAGGCGCCTACCAGCCTTGGTAGAGGGATTTTGCTCATCTGGCAGTTGCCTATATCAATGAAGTCAGTGGTGCAGTCTCTATCTCCTATCTATTATCCTCAGTAACAAACACAGTGCCTAGCTAGGCACATAATGGGCACCTAATAAATGTTTGTCACATTGAATTAAGTGAATCTTATGCTTGATTTAAAAAGGTTTGCCATTAGTGTTAGCAGGCAAAGATTAAAACAATGCTCTGTATTTGACTTTCAGGTCACAGAACTATTATGTGAAGAGAAGAAGAACATTCAGGGAGTGCTTTGAAGGGCAGGGAGAAATTGAGAAAGCAATGTTTTATTGAAAATAATATTAGCTCTTAGCTATAATCCATCGTATTAGAAATAAAGCAGCAACAATTTAATCACCATATGGGGCAGCTAGGTGGTAAAGTAGATAGTCAGTTGGACTAGAGTTCAAATTTGACCTCAGATCCATAGTAGCTGTGTGACCCTGGGCAAATCATCTAACCCTGTTTGCCTCAATTTCCTAGACTGTCAAATTGACTGGAGAAGGAAATGGCAAACCACTTCAGTGTTTTTGCCAAGAAAACCCCAAATGGGATCAAGAAGAGTTGGACATGACTGAAGCAACGCAACAACCATAAACAACAACATTTTTAAAGTTTCAGAATACAAGAATAGTGGGGGGAGTTTTACATATGCCAGTAGCATGTGAATTTGGAGGGCAAATGACTGTATTTCACTGTCCCTTGAACATACTTACCACATTCTCATCAGAGTGACTTTGCTCATGTTATGCACCTAGCTGACAATGTCCTTCCTTTGTCCTCAATTGGTCCAAGTCCTTCCCGTCCTTAAAGTCCCAGCTCAAGTCTCAGCCGCTTCATAAATCTTACACTGATTGTTCATAGCTCCCTTCTTTTAAGCTTTATTGTCTATGCCTCTCAGTGCCCTGTACATAGTAGGTAATTAATACATAGTAGGTATTTAATGTTAAGTTAAATTTGGCATTTACATAATGCATTATACTTCTACAGGCATATTATTTAACTTTTTATGTGTGTATAAAATCTATGCCCATACAAGCAGTCTATACACATAGATGAGACTCCTGGGTGGCATGGATATAATGGATCTGAGATCTGTTTTACCTTTACAGAGAGGAGGTGAATCAAGGATCATCTTCATCAGTGCTAGTTCTAGGCAGTGAGTGGCAAGCAGTTCTCAGGAGTGCAACCTTAGCCATGGGTATTGGGCTAGAATTATATCCATCTGTCTTTCTCAAATGTTAAATCTGCTTGCTGAAGAGGTCACAAGTGGAAAAAGTTTAAGAAGCACTGAAGGGATGATAGGTTCAGAACTAAAGCCATTTCCTTCATTGCTTCAAAGGGAGAGGCTTGCATTCACTAGTTTAGATCCTTCTTAACACTTGTTACACAGATCATCAAAAACAGCAAAAGTGGAGTAAATCCATTTGTCTAAGCAAAGAGGTTGATTGTTTAACCAGAACAACTGTTAAAAACACCTACTAACTTGTAGAGAGGTTGTGGTTTGTGTAAGGAATGCCTAGAGTGGCATAACATAAAGAAAAACTGGATTTAGAGTCAGAAGCCCTGAGTTCAAATCTAATCTTGATGAGTCACAGCTTCTCTGGACCTCTGCTTCCTTCCTTGTAAAATGAGAGGGGTTGGACTAGATGACTACCAAAGTGCCCTCCAGCTCTAAATCTGTTATCCTACAACTATCTAAATCAGTGGCCCTTGAAGTTAGTGTTGAAAGAGAGAAAGCCTGGGATGGCTAGGTGGCACAATAAATAGAGCACTGGCCCTGAAGTCAGGAGGACCTGAGTTCAAATCCAGCCTCAGACACTTAACACTTACTAGCTGTGTGATCTTGGGCAAGTCACTTAAACCCCAATTGCCCTGCCCTCCCACCTCCAAAAAGCAAAAAAAAAAAATTGAAAAAGAAAAAAAAGAGACAAAGACTGAAGTAGTAAAGGTCTTCTCCTACTTTGTCTGCCTAATCTACTCCACGATGCTGCTACCACCATCTTGATTCTCCCTCCTCAGGATACCACATAGTAGGTACTTAATCTACATTGAGTAAATTGAATTAAATTGAATCAAACAGTGCAAGAGTAAGATGGAGAGAGCTCGTATGCTACTACCTGCTCTTGAGAATGGACATCCATATGTGAACAGAGACAGCTCTGAATAGGCAACAATAGCTGCCTGTACCTTTTGCGGCTCCCTTGCCAGATGTTATTTGACAGGTGGGCAAAAGTTTTGATCACCAGGCATTCTTCTGAATGCTCAGTGAAGTGGTCTTATTCTCTGAATGCCGGAAATCTACAGATATCTGACCTGTGGGGACATTGCATAGACATGTCAATCTCCATCATTCTTCCACTTGTAGAAAATGGAGTGTGTTTTGGTTCAACTTTCTTGGCCCAACCTTTTTTTATGGGCTCTGAGGCCCCTTCTGTGGGATGTCAGCCAAAAATTCCCTCAAGTTTCTCTCTCTCTCTTTTTTTTAAGCAAAGCAAACACACATCCAGTAAACTGAAGTAAATAATTACTTGGGGAATTAAAAGGGTGAAAACAAGGATAGACATAATCAGAAGGCAGATAATTACTCCATTAATGTGGAAAGCTATTTCTGAATACATTATTGCATTGTAGAAATAAATTCAAGTTGAAGGATTTTGAATGGCTGAGAGCCCATCAGTCATGCTATGAGTCATGAGGAGAAGGTTAAAGGGTGATCATAGGAGTCCCAAGTACAAGCTAAAATATCACTGAAATGTTCTCCATTTGTTTTTAAGAGCACTTATTCAGGGAAGACTTGAGACTTATTCTTTACTTACAAGAAATAAATAAAAAATGTTAGTCATGTTCATTGCATGAAAAAAAGATAAAGAGCCGTAGATGTGAAGCTGGAAATTCCAGGTTTTAGTCCTGGTTTTCCCACTAATTACTGGTGTAAGCTTGGGCAAGTCGCTTTACTTTCTGAACTTCATTTTTGTTCTCTATGTAATGAGAGAGTTAGACTAGATGAGCTCTAAATAACCTTAAAGCTCTAAAATTCTAAGACCTAATTTGACATTTAGCATTTGCAGGCAGGAAAGTGTTGTTCATCACCATAAGCTGGTATTGATTCATCAAGAACAAGAGGGACATGCTAGAGAAATTTTAAAAATTCTTCCCTCCTTCCTTCCTTCTTTCCTTTCGTCCTTCCTTCCTTCCTTCCTTCCTTTCGTCCTTCCTTCCTTCCCTTTCCTTCCTTCCATCCTTCCCCTTCATTCCTCTTTTTTCTTACCTATCTTCCTTCCCCCCCTTTTTTTCTATCTTCCTTCCTTCCTTTCTTCCATTAGAGGTGATCTCAGAGGCATGGCCCTAAGATTAAAGACGATTTCTTGCAGAAGGTGGGAATTTAGCTGAGACTTGAGGGAGGCCAAGGAAACTGGGAGGAAGAGAAGTGGGAGGTAGTTCCAAGTATGGCAGGACAGAGTGTGAATATGCCTGGAGTTGGGAGATGGAATATCATGGTGGTGGAACATCAAGAAAGCCAGTATGATTGAATTACAGAGTACAAGGGAGGAAAGATTATGGTGTGAGAAGACTACAAAGGTAGGAAGGGTCAAGGTTATGGAAGGTTTAAAAAAAATCAAACAGATTATTTGACCCTGCAGGCAATAGAGAGTTGATTGAGTAGGAGTGCTATGATCAGACCTGGGTTTTAGGAAGATCAGTTTGACAGCAGTTGAGTGGAGCATGTACTGGAACAGGGAAAGGCTTGAGGCAGGGAGCCCAACCAGTAGACTTTTGTGGTAGTCTAGGTGTGATGGAATGAAGGTGTCTACTAGGGTGGAGGAAGTGTCATAGGAAAGGGAATGTGAGAGATGCTACAAAAGTAGAATCTACAGGACTTGGCAAGTGATTGGATATTGGATATGAGTGGAGGGGAGTGAGAGAGTGAATGATGAGCTAAATCAATTAAGATGAAAATTAATAGGAATAAATGTAAAGTAGCATACTTGGGGTCTAAAAATCCTGCTCCAGCAGAGGATAGAAGAGATGAAACCAGAGCACTCAGAAGAATCTGAGATGTTCATGAGAAAAAGTCCTTTAGTGGATTTTAGTAGGTTTCAATCTTAGTGCAAATTATCGATGAAGCATGATAGCCCTAAATCCTAAATTCTTCAGGTTTAATACAAGTAATATCTAGAAGAGGGATAGGGAACCAAAGACCTCAAGTCCACATGTGGCCCTCTAGGTCCTCAAGTGTGGTCCTTTCATGGAACTCAGTCAAACTCTAGTCAGTCTAACTAGAACAATGTAAGAGATAGTCAATTCATTTAGATTCAACCATCATTTATTAAATGCCTACTATGTGCAAGGTAGGTTACTAGGCACTAAGAATACAAAAACAAAACTACAAGATGTTACCCTTGTCTTCTTGGAGCTTATATTCTACTGGGTAATACAACTTGTAAACAGATAAGTACATAGCATGTAATTTGGAGAGGGAGAAAGTAATTTCAAATGCCCTGGTCCTGAGCTAGACAGGGATCACCACGGCAGGTGTAAAACTGCTAGTGGCCATATTCAACCTCTTACAGAAGTAATAGCTAAGAAATGGCCGTATAAACAATCAGAGAATATGGGAAAGGCCTGGAGTAAGGAAAGAATACAGAAAAAAAAAGCTCAGAGTTGAAAAGGAGAAGCTGCAAAAGAAGGGAATGAAATGGCAATGGGGGAAGTGAGAAAAAAGAATCTGTAGGTCAAAAGCTTGTGGTGGCGTTAGAGTCTGGGTAGGAGAGGGGTTGTGGGAGAAAGTTAAGGCTCCAGACCCAAATGAAAAAGATTTGTCTGGACATTGTGGGTGGTGGTACATTGTTTTAATTTGTTCTCTGGAGGGTCTGTGGTGAAGTCAACCCTGAGCCCTCCAGGAGTTGAGAATGAGTATTGGATAGACTTTGAAATGGTGGTAGCAGGTTCACAGTTGCCTGTAGTTGTGAATGAACCCTTAAGTGGCAAGAAAATGTCAGGACCTTCTTTTGATGATGGTTATTTGTGGAAATAGTGTGTTAGAGAGCCACCCCTTGCCTGGTTGTGATGGAGAACGTGGAGGAAGGGGAGTTAGTCTTAGTAGTTTTGGATGGAACCAGAGGGTGGATAATTGGTTAGTGTGACTGTGTGGAAATGGGGGGAGGGGATATTAGTTGTGAGTCAGTCCATGTGTTTGTTTGGATTTGGATGTCTAAAGAACTTGACATGATATTTTGGATCCTGGGACACAAATTTAAAGAGGGATCAGATTGAGCATGGGGAAGAACGTGTGGAGACTGAGAATTAAAGCAGCATGCGGAGGCATACGCTTCCAGACTATATCCCAGATTTTGAAATTATGTGGTTGCTGGGTCCTTGTGGTGATCCCTATGGAGCGATTCAAGTATAAAAGACCAATGCTGACAAGCCCTGGAAGGTGTTTTGTCTGATTGGTACATTGATCCCCTGTAACCTTCACTTAGGAAGAGAGGAACCAGTTTGACACTGGCCAGGCGACAAATGGAACTAGAATTTAGCTTGAGTGTGTGAATACATTTATGCCACATATTAGGAGTGTTGTACGTGTCTTATTCTTGGTTATGGAAGTTTGCAGAAGACCATTTAAAGAGCAAGGTATGGTTCTCTCCTTTGTCCCTCTCTTTCATCCCTTCCTCAACTCTTCGCCTTCCATGTATATAGAGAGTATAATTAGGAATCACATGCTTCTTAAATTTGCTGACTCCAGTAAGCATCTCAACTGTATTCTAGTCCTTTTAATTTTAGTCTCTGCTTTTGTTGTATTTTTTCTGTTATTTTTCAATGATGAATCTTGGACTTTTCACTTTGAATATTCTGCATGTCAAATCCTATTTGTACAGTTAAAACTGTTTTTACTCTTGTTGATACACTAAAAATAAAAATAGAATTAATGACTTCCAAAAAAAATTGGCTAGTGCCTTATTGAGAGGCATGACCCACCTCATGATTTGAGGTGCTGCTGATGCATGAGTTTCTGCCGGTTGAAGTGGGGCTAAGTGACAGACCAGGCCCCTGGCTCAGATTTGAATTCATTCATTGCTTATATCCTAAAACTGTCAGAGTAACTCCAATTTGGGAACATTACTTTCCTGAATGGAAGAGACATATTAAATATAGAGTATAGTAACCATTTCTGCTTGCAGATTGAGAATTGATAGTTTTCTTTCTTTTATTATTCCCTTAGTAACTTTTTGCTTTATTAGACTTTGCTTCCTTAATCTAAGATAATGGTAGCTCCTTTCAGGGTTTTTATCAGTGTAATTGTTAGCACCTGCATTGAGGAGGCCTTCCACCTTGACATAACTGCCATCTCCCATGGTTACTGCATATAGGTTAATTATGAGAAACTCTCCAGTATATAGGCCTCCCACTCAGATAACTGCCACCTGTGTCTGAAGTCAATGAGTATGTTGAATTTGTGCAAATTCAGCTGCCTCAAAGACAAATCACAAATTCAGAAAGACTGTCCACAAGTTCAGCTATAGTATATATCTTAGCTCCCCAGACCTTCAAGGCTTGATTGGAGGTGAGAATTTGTCAATGACATAAAAAGGAAGACTTTTCTCTATATCCACAAAAGCAACTCAATTTTGAATTGTACTCTTCTGAAGAGGCCCCAGTGCTGATGATACAGGACATTTGAAGAACACTGTTGCCTGTCTCCCTTGAATGTAGGAGTTGAAGAAACATGAAGGCTCATCACAGGTCCAGAAGAAATTTAGAAGACAATCACATTTCAGCTCCCTTCTTTATTATCCCTTGATCTGGCTACTGTTATGTCTTTCATTATACTCTAATGGAATGAATATTTAAGTTGTGTGTTGGGCTCTGCTTCATAATGTGGTGGTAATGTTCATAATATGGTGGTAATTCTTACTACATTGCCATCCATTTAGAGAGCTATTGCTGCTAAATGATGAGGAAAGAGTAGGAGAGATTGAGCCCCTAACTCTAGCATCTAAAATGATTCCCTTGAACCCAGGGCTCTGTGCCATTTCCTAGATTGGCTGGACTTTTTCATCCCAGTCAGGAACTGAAACAATAGATGATCTTTGCCTTTGCAGGCTTACCAAGGAATATTGCACAATGTATACAGGTCACAGCTTTGAATTTACCAAAAGGAGACAGTGTGGTAGAAAAGTTATACAATCTGTGTAAAGTTGGTGACAGGGCATGCCTGGGAATAGGAAGAGAAGGGCAGAGGCACTCATAATGGTGGGCCAGGACTACTGGGCTTCCCCCAAGACTGCCAATATCATTGTTCACTGAAGCTGGATGAGAAGGCAGCTCCAGATTGGAAGAAAAACCTTTGTGGATATGGGCTTGTCTCTGGCCCCAGAACCTCAGTAGTAGGCATCCTTTTTCTCCTCCTTTCTTCCTCCAATTTATTTAGGCCAATATTTTTACTGTTTTAATTTTGTTTTTTGTTATGCTTGATTCATTTAGATAAAAACATTTCATTTTCCACTTTTTTGCTGATTATCATCTTAAATACAATTAGAGTACAGGCCTTTGAAGGGGTTTGTTTATATTTCATTCTCTTTGCTAGTTATGAACTTTCAATTCTGGCTTGAGAGGTTAAAGCACTTTTCTGAATCCTTAGTTTGGTTTTATGAATGATTGATCTGTGTGGGGTATGGGGACCCCAAAAATCCCTTCCCCAAGAAAAATTTAAAAATCAGAGGCATCTTGAGGAAGGAACAGGAAGTTTTATTCTCTTCCCCAGAAGGAAGAGGGCAGTACTCTCCATGGAGGGGATCTGGGAGAGGAGGCATGTTATAAAAGACAGAACAAGAATTTATATCCTAAGGCTGTCAAACACCCCTCCCCTCCCCTGTCCCTTCTCCCATTGACTAGGAGGTGGCCTCTCAGTCTTGGTGAGAAATCTAACCCAATGGTGGATAACAAAGAAGCCGGCCACGGGGGGAGGGGGGGGGGAGGAGGAAGCCAAGGTATTATCCAGGTCCTTCTTTGGTAAAGGCCAAAGCAAGGGGGGAAAAAGTCACAAGCAAGGGTACAGGTCAAAAACTCTTGGAAAAGGGCCTAAGGCTTATAAGAGTGTGGTATGCAAAGGTGGAGGTTGAAAAACTCTTGAAAAAGAGCCTAATGCTAATGATAACAAGGGAAGGGTCCTAGGTTGTATAAACACGGGACTCAGGTCTGTCTAGTCTTACAAAAGTCTATCTCTGCTTTCCAGGTAGTTTCTTTCCCTTCTCATTCTGAGGAGTCTTCACAGAGGGTGCAGAGAGTGTACCTCACTCAGATCCTATGAAAAATCCCAAAACCTGATGTAGGAATTCTCTTAGATTTCCTCTAGAAGAATGAGCTGGTTGGAGTCACTACTACTGAGGACATGTGATATTTCTAGAGGGTAAACTCTTCCCTTTTTACACAAAGGTAAAGGTATAGGAGAGGCTATAGGAGAAAGTCCTACTTCCTACGTAAGAGCAAAGAAGGAAAGGAGATACATACACAAAAATATACAGCAGTTCTTTTGGTAGTTGCAAGAAAATTGCAATTAAAGGAGAAGGTATCATCTTGGGGAACGGTTAAACATTATGTCATAGGAATGTAGTGGAATATTATTGTTCCATAAGAAATAACAAAATGGTTTGGGGAAGAAACTGGGAAGATCTCTATGAACTGATGCAGAACCAAGTAAATAGACCTAAGAGATAATTTTATTTTATATTTTATTTTATTTATTTTAGTTTACATAATTCATTTCCACGAGATTTTGAGTTACAAATTTTCTCCCCATCTTTCCCCTACCCCCCCTCAAAACAGCCCTATCCCCTTGTATAACCCCTCCCCCATCACTCCTCTAACTTTCCGGTAGGGCAGGATGGATCTCCCTTCCACAGTGCCTGTGTATCTTAAGTTCCAGTTGGATGTAGTTAATAATAATAATAATAATTGTATATATATATGTACATATAGACATATATATTTTTAACATTTGATTATAGAACTTTAAATTCTAGATTCTTTCTCCCTAAGAGATAATTTTACAGTGATAACATTAGAAAGAAAAAAACTTTGAAAGATTTTAGAACTCTAATCAATGCAAAGACAAACCAGAAGATGGAGGATTAAATGCAGTCTCTTACCTACTTCTAATCCCCTAATAGTGATACATTTAAAATGCAGAGAGAAACACACATTTTTAGGCATTGTCAATGTGGGAGTTTGTTTTATTTATCTCTGAGTGTTTGAGATGAGGGATTTATTTTGTTTTGTTTTTGTTAGTGTTCAGTTTGGGAAGTCAAAGGAAGGGACAGATTACAAATGTGTGTAAAAATAATCAAAGGGACTCTACCTCTAAACCAGTTCTAAGAGTCTAAGAGGTAGAATTAAAGAACTCTTGACTTCCCCCCTTTCTTTTTAGGAAAAAGGAGAAGAGTACAGACCTCTTTTTACCATACTGATGAGGTGCAGGCTCTGGAACCCCCTTGAGCTCTCCTTGAATCTTCCTATTGTAAAGGATTTGCCTGAGGCTATAGACCTTTCACTGTGGCTCAGCCCAAATCTCTATCCCTTTGTCCAGCAACTTCTCACCCTTGAACCTCCCAAAATATCAATACCCAAACCTGTTCCACCCTTGAACTGGCCTAACCCACCATTGTCTGTCAGCTCCAGGTAGCCTCCAGCAACTTCCCACCCTTAATCACTCATTTACTGGAGTCTGACCTCATTTGACTCCTCCTGAAGGCCTTCCCCAAACTCCTCTAGACCACCCCTAAATCCACCCACAATCTTTCTTTATATAAGATCCATCTTGCCTCAGAGAGAAGGCTGAGAATTATCTAGAGCAGACTCACTCTGTATCAGATTATTCTGGCCCTCTTCTCTAGTACAAGTGTCACAGATACCCAAGGCTCCTTAAGAGTCCCCATTATGGTGAACTTTAAATAAACTTTGCTTTTCTTTTGGCTGAGAGTAGACTTGAGTTGTTAATTTGGCAGGACCCAGTATGTTGGTGTTTTGGGGTCTCATGCACCCCTAAACTTTAAACCTCAACATCTCATGGTACCTTATTCCTCTACAGTTTATGGAACTCCTAACCTCATCATTTTTATGGTTCTCTATCAGAGAACCATAAAACTGCTAATCTCAAGTTCTTTTCTAGCCAGGACTGGAAGGTATATAAGCCTCTTCTTAATCCCTTCTTGCTTTCCAAGTACCTTGTAGGTGTTTTTTTGGGCCTGGACCTTAGGTCCCATTAGGTCAGACAGCTAGGAGGCTTGGTCTGTTCCCTTTTGGATGCCATGCTTTGAGGAAGGACATTGACAGGCTAACATGTGCCCCCAGAAGAGGGCAATGAAGATCTTGAAGGCATTTGAGACTTGACATATTAAGACCAGTTGAAGGAACTGAGAATGTTTAGATTAGAGAGGAGTAAAACACTATAGCTGAGTTAAAATATTTGAAGGATGGTCCTGGTGCTGAAGAGAAGCATTTTGATTTATTCTCATTAGCCCTAGGAGACAGAGCTAGGAAACATGAATGGAAGGTCAGATGGTGAGGTGCAGGCTCTGGGAACCCCCTTCAACTCTGATTGAATCTTCCCGCTTGATGAGGCATTTGCATGAGGCTATAAGCCTTTCATTGTGGCTCTGCCCAAACTTTTGTTACAGGCTTGGCCCTCCATTGTCCATCTATTTCCTACCCGTGAGTCTATCAAAATATCTATACCTAAATCAACTGTTACCTGACCTCATTAACTCCTCCTGCAGACCGTCCCCAAACTCCTCCTCTAGAGCACCCTAGATTCCTCCCACAACCTTTCTGTATATAAGAGTCCATCTTGTCTCCATATATGTGAGAGCACAATAGAATTTTCTAGCACAGACTTGCTCTGTGTCCAATACAGGTGAACTTTTAATAAACTTTACTTTTCTCTGGCTGAGAGAAGACTTGAGTTGAATTCATTTGGCAGGACCCAGCATGTTGGTATTTTGGGGTCTTTAGCATCCTAACCCTAACCTCATCACAAAGAGGCAGGTTTTTTCTGAGTCGAAAGAGAAACTTCCTAACAATTAGAATTGTCCAAAAGCAGAACGATCTCTCTTGGGAAGTAGGAGGAGTCTTCTCATGAGATAGCTTCAGGTGAACTTTAGGTGATCAATCTTTTAATGTCGTAGAGGGGAGTCTATAGACAGGCAGGGGTTGGATTAAGGAAGATGACCTCTAAGATTCAGAGATTATGACGCTGGTCTCAGGTTAAGTCCTGATTTAACTCTGACATCTTCAGAGGCAGAACCTTGTACCTTTAAGCTGCTTAAATCTTTGAGTGATTAACTGAGCAGCTGGAAGTAACAGCTTCAACAGCTCTGAAGGTTGCCCATGGTCTTTATCATTTTGTTGGCTATTTAAAAATAGATACTATTTATAAGGCCATATTTAAATATTGTCCTAATAACATTTTCCCAATATGCATTTTTAAATTAGCTTTATTGACGCCTTCTGTTTTTTTCCCACAGTCATTTCCTGATATAGTTCCTCTGCCATCACTACCACACTCATATACAATTAACCCCTTCCTTTAAAAAAAAGATAATAATTAAGCAAAACCCAGTGACAGTCCAACACTATATACAACATACCTTCCACCTCCCTACTAAAAGGTGAGCTGTTCTAATATAACTGAAGGAATATTTTTATGCACATTAATTAACCAAACAGATAAATTATAATGTTTTGTTAATATGCTTACTCTCTAGTCCTTGGAGCCCTAGAGAACAAAGTAATACATTTATTTGCACATGATATTTTCTTGTATTTAAAAAAATATTCATGACTGTCATTAGTACATGCTGTAGCACATCATCTCCCAAAGTATGACTGTGTTAATTTTGTTTTGTGATGAGCCCAACACTGTGTACAGATTAGCAGTTAAAATAGCATTTAGGAGTTCAAGTTGGCTTTTTGTGGATTTTTAAGGATCTCGATGCCAATTTCAATGGGAAGCTTACTCTGAGAACTTGTCATTTTTTTCTATAAACCCTGAAACCTGATGACCAGTATCCATATAAAGCTTCCTTTGACTATAAAATCTTGGGTTTCCTCAAAGTCAATCAATCAACAAGCATTTATTAAACATCACATTCTGGGTACTGTGCTAAGTGCTGAGGATGCACAGAAAGCAAAAGCATGGTCCCTGCTCTTAAGGAGCTCATGCTGTATTGGGAGAGATAACATGCAACTATGTCCATATAAGATTATAATACGTGTGAAAGAGAGAGTATTTATACATATATATATGGTAAACAGGAGGTAGGAGATAATCTTGATGGGGTACAGGCTCTGGGAAACCCCTTGAACTCTGAATCTTCAAACTAGATGAGGCATTTGCCTGAGGCCATAAGCCTTTCCTTATAGCTAGGGCCAAATCTGTTACTCTTAACCTAGCCTAGCCCTCCATTGTTCCCCTACTTCCCACCCACGATCCTATCTAAATATCGATACCCAAATCCATTACCCTTAAACAAACCTAAACCTCCATTGTCTGTCATCTCCAGATAGCCTTCAGCTATTTTCCACCCTTAATCTCATTACTGGAGTCTGACCTCAGTTCTATCAAAGATCATCCTTAGATTCCTTCTCAAGATTCTCCCCAAATTCCTCCTCTAGAACACCGCTAGATCCCTCCCACAATCTTTCTATATATGAGCTCCATCTTGCCTGGATGAGGTGGCCAAGAATTCAATCTAGTGCAGACTCATTCTGTGTCAGATTATTCTGGCCAGCTTGTCAATACAAGCTTCACATTTACTTAGGTTCCTTAAGAGTCTACCCATTAAGGCTAATCTTTAATAAACTTTGCCTTATTTTGGCTGAGTGAAGACGAGTCAATTCATTCGGCAAGATATGGCATGTTGATATTTTGGGGTCTCAAACACCCCTAACCTAAACCTTAAACCTCAACAATCTCAGAGAAGAGGAGAGATTTGAGTCCAGTTTTGAAGGAAGCTGGAAAAGCCAATGGTGAGGTGGGCAAGCATTCTAGACATTGAGGGCAGCTAGTGAAAAGGCCCAGAAATGGGAGATGAAAGATTATTCTGTTCAAGTAACAACAAAGAGGCAAGTATCTCTGGATCACAGAGTAGATCAAGGGGAGAAAAGTATAAGAAGATTAGAAAGATAGGAAGGGGTCAGGTTGTGAAGGATTTAAAATCAAACATGATTTTATATTTAATCCTAGAGGCAAGAGGAAGCCAATGAGGCTTAAAGAACAGGGGAGTGATATGGTCAGACCCGTACTTTAGGGAAATTTTGGACAGCTGAGTAAAGGAAGGACTGGAGTGAGGAGAGGCTTGGGAATCACAACTCATCTCTATGACCTCAGATTGTCTCAAAGAGCAGCTTTGACCAAAAAGTCCCTCTGAGCATAACCAGACGTGTGTTGTGTATACATAATCCAACAAAACAGATATATATAATCCAACATTGGGCCCATACCCAAAGCCCTTCCAACTTGGCATGGAATACTGGCAAAGTCTTTAAGAAACCGAGGTCACCTCCACTCTTCAATGAGATTTGGCAAGATATTTGCCAAATAAAAGATTTGTTGGCTGATATTTGGTTTTGTTTAGTTATATGAACCTGGTCATGTCCCTTACCTCTCTGAGCCTCAGTTTCCTCATCTGTAAAATGAGAGGGTTAGACTCTTAATGTTACTTCTAGCTATGGATCTATGATCATATGATATTATAAAACGGGCCTCTGGTCAACAGAGCTAATGACTTCAGGAAGTGCAAATGCAGTTGTGATGTATGAAAAGTTGGAAACACATGATTTCTGGGCAATTAATCATTTTATTATTTTTAGCAGACAACTAACAAAAGGGGTTGGTCAGTAGCACTTTTGAATGCTGATGAACCCACATGCAACCCAATCAACACTTACATGCCCTTGGAAGAGTGTGTATTCTGAGGGCGGGGATCAACTGATTGGTTTACAATTAATGAAAGAACTACTATAATGAGAGGTGGGCCTATTCTAATGAGTGGCTAGGGAATGTGACTTAGATCATTCTGGCTCCCAGACCACCCTCAGCCTGGGGCAATCTAGACAAAGGATCTGTCCCTCACCACCCAAGCCTTAGTAGAATGCAATGGACTTCCCCACTTGGGTGGGGTCTGAACTAGACTGAAAATTAATCCAATCTCATTATCAGCAATGTCCTTCAGATGCAGGCTTGATATAGGAAAAGCGAAAATATCCCTTCCTTGATAAAGGGAAAAAATCCTGCATCTCCAGATAATTTATTTAATAACAATTTCTCTCACAGTATAGTTTCATATTACTTTTATATTACTCTTACTTATCTTAGTAGATGGTAAACTCTTTGAGGCCTCTCTTGTCTAAACTCACAGCACCTAGCATAGTGCCCCATCCAGAATAGGCTCAATAAATCTGCCAATGAATAAACCACAGCAAAAGCACTCATTCTCAGTTATCAAGCAAGTAACAGAGGTTTTGGACCTTTATAGAACTGATTCTCTGTATCTCTTTGGGAAGACATCCATTCTGAAGTTGTTGGCAGCTCTCCTCTCTTCAACAATGTCCATCTGGCCCAAGTGGGAGCATCTGTTCTAGCTGAAGGCCAAACATTTCACTAAAATATAAATGGCCCTACAGCTGCTATCATAATTCTCCATCTTTTCTTGAAGAACTGGAGTGGCTTCATTTTTTTGCCTGAACAGGTCCTTGGTGAAAATTGCTCTTCTGCCTACCCAAGCAATGACTGATAAAAATTGAAAGAGAAGCATTGCAGGGGAGTGTAAATAACTAATAACAAGATGTAGCGGTATTGAAGAGGTATAGGGTTAGGGTTTGGCACACTGTAGACCCCAAAATACCAACATGCCAGGACCTGCCAAATGAATGACTCAAGTCTTCTCTCAGCCAAAAGAAAAGTAAAGTTTATTAAACTCTCTCACACATGGAGGCAAGATGGGGTCTTGTAGAAAGATTGTGGGAGGAATCTAGGGGTGGTCTAGAGGAGTTTGGGGAGGGTCTTCAGGAGGAATCAATGAGGTCAGACTCCAGTAAATGAGTGATTAAGGGTGGGAAGTTGCTGGAGGCTACCTGGAGCTGACAGACAATGGTGGGCTAGGCCAGTTCAAGGGTGGAACAGGTTTGGTTATTGATATTTTGGGAGGATCAAGGGTGGGAAGTTGCTGGACAAAGGGGGGATAGAGATTTGGGCAGAGCCACAGTGAAAGGCCTATGGCCTCAGGCAAATGCTTTATGTGGGAAGATTCAAGGAGGGGCTCAAAGGGGCTCTCAGAACCTGCACCTCATAAATCCCCCCCTCAAACAAATGGGATCCAAATTCCTTTGAGGTAAAGGGCAAAGGTCTCAGCTTCTGAAAGTGCTTCCTGCTGGCAAGAGATGTAGAGCTGTCCCTGCCTCTCTGGGTCCCATTCAAGGGGGTCAGACTTCACATTCATGGGGTCAGACTCTGGAACATGCCTGATGCCAGGTCCAGTGGGCTGGAGAACTTGTATTCAGTCCAAGGTTGGTATAGCCTTAGTGATGAGTATGAGAAGGCCAAAAGGCTGTCAGATATCCCTTTCCTTTCCAAATTTCTCCATGGACATTTAGCATATGGAAAGCAATAGCAGCCACAGAATCTAATAGTTTTCAAAAACAGGCAACAACTCCCAAAGCCTGTTCTCTCCTTCCATCATCATAGAGAGTAAAATGTTTTTCTTATATTGGGTAAAGCTAATGCTGGAGTGGTGGTCACTTTAATTTTCAAAGTCTCAAAAGCTTTCACCTGGTGGTCTGGGCCCCACTCTAGACGGAATGAGTCAGGGCCTTGAGTAGCAGTGGTTGCAGTTCCTCCCAGGCCTTGGGTTTAATTGGGTATAGACCACAATCAGGGGACACTTCAGGGACCTAGGAGTCAAAAACAAATGCTGGGATGGCAGAAATAGCTCACCCAAGAATTTCTTGATCCCAAACATATGACAACTATCTCCCATGCTCCTGAGGGAACATGGGGAGATCTAGGAGGCTTAACTGGAGAAAACTGGCTGCCAAATTTCACCAACAGGTCCCTTCCCGTCAAGGGGACAGGATAAGGAGAACATAAGGAAGGAGTGTTCAAACAACAGATCCTCAAATAGGCAGGGACTGGATATGTCTGGAGATAATCCTAGTTTCCCCTTCCATACCCCTGACCTGATTGGTCAAGGGGAGGGTACAACCAATTGGTTAGAACAGAGAACTTAGCTATAAAAGTGGGTAACCTTACCTTCAGCCTTGATGCTTGCCCAGAGTTCAGTGAGAGATGGAGAAAGTGGGAGCACTGCCAAGCCCCATGCATCCTGTCACTTCAAATCTTGAGAAGACTGGAGGACAGGGTACTGGGAGGTGGTTCTATCACTTTTCCAACCTCAGGGACAATCCTTCCTCCAATGTCCCTCCTGGTCAGATGGGCACAGTTCTAGAGGGGTTGATTCCTGGGACTCCCTCTGAGGGGGTGCCTGGAGGGGCACTCCTTGGACCAGTGACTCTCCTTGTTGCAATGGAAAGCAGGTTTTCCCACTGCCCAAGTTGCTGGGCTTCCTCTGAAGGGGTGCCTTGGAGGGGCACTCCTTGGACCACTGTCCTTGTTGCACAGAAAACAGATTTCCCTATTGCCCAAGTTGTTGGGCTTCCTCTGAGGGAGTACCTTGGCAGGGCACTCCTTGGACCAATGACCCTTCTTATGACATCAAAAGCAGGTTTTCCCACTGACCAAGTGACTGGGTATCCTCCAACAGGGTGCCCTAGAGGGGCTTTTCCTGGCTGTGGCAGCAGCCAAGAATTGAGCCTTGGGCAGACCCATAACTGGGATCTGAGTAGGAATCACCAGGGGGCAGGGGCTGAAGCCCTTGGGAACCATAGGAAGGAGGCCATTTAATTGGCTCCTATTGTCCCTTTGTGGAAAGGCTCTAGCTTCAAGCATCTCACAATCTTTCCTGAGAACTATGTTCTGAGAGAGTTCAACAAAGGCCATTAAGTAGACAACTTCTATCCATCTACCTTCTTTCCAATAGTATAATTCTAATTGCAAGAGAGTATTATCTTTTAAAGCCCCCAAAACAGGTCAGACTTTGTGATCCTTTAGGTGATACCAAGGCCAAACAGTGTTGCAAGAAAACACCAACTTTTTAATTTCAAGTTCTTTAGAGTAAAAGACAACCTAAAGGTGAACTTTGGGAGCTAAAAAGGATCGACTCAATATAGGCATAGGGCCTGCAAGTCCCTTCCTCCATAAAGGAAGATCTCAGAGTAAGCCTCGAAAAACAAACAAAAGAAAACAAGACAAAAAAACCCACAAAAAGGTACCAGAAGTTTTCCCAGTTCCCTAGAGCAGAGAGAATTGAAAGAATCTGTCCTTATCCTCCATTCTTCACAAGCTGCACCTGGGTCCACGTGCTCCAACATAACGAACTAGACCCAGAACCTGAGAGTGTGAGGCTGAGAATATTCTCAGGCCTTCTCTCTGCCTTCTCTCTCTCTCTCATGGAGCAAAGATGGGGTCTTATATACAGAAAGGTTGTGGGAGGAATCTAGGGGTGGTCTAGAGGAGGAGTTTGGGGAGGGTCTTCAGGAAGAGTCAAATGAGGTCATACTCCAGTGATGAGGGATTAAGGGTGGGGAGTAGCTGGAAGCTACCTGGAGATGAGACAATGGAGGGTTTTAGAGGATCAGGGGTGGGGGCTAGCTGTACAATGGAGGGCTAGGCTAGTAACAGAGGTTTGGGCCCAGCTATAATGAAAGGCTTATGGCCTCAGGCAAATGCTTCATCAAGTGGGAAGATTCAATCAGAGTTCAAGGGGGTTCCTCATCAAGACTCTGTACCCTATCTACTGTGCCACTTAGCTATGAGGGTGGAACGATAAATAAAGACAAGAAGCATCATGGCATAGTGGATAGAGAATTGGCCTAGGAATTAGGAAGACCAAGATTCACGTCCCTCTTACTAGAGCGTGTCAGCTGTGTGCATCTGTCCAACTAACTCAATTCCCTAGGGAATTCTTCAAGACTGTGGGTTGCAGAGAAAGTGTTATTAGAACTGGACATGGGAGTTTCTTTATTAGAAGTTCCCTCCCTCAATGACATTACCAGACTCATCAATGAATGAAGATATTCCCAAACTTAGTTGGATCTATGATCTTGGTGTTGTGAGTACTTCTCACCTCTTCATATCTTTCCGTTATTCTTGCCTAGGTTTTTCTGTACATCTTGTATGGAAGATCTAGTGAATATACTCAACCTTTACTCTAGTGCCTTCAATATCTTGGGGGAAACCCATGTGTACTATACTTTCTTTTTTCATTTATTTATGGGTTACAGGGGAGGCAGTCAGGGTTAAGAGACTTGCCCATAGTCACACAGCTGGTAAGTGAATGAGGCTGGATTTGAACTCAGGAATATGAGACTATTTAACTCTAGGGTCAGCATTCTATCCATTCTACAGTTAGTTGCCTTGCCTGGCATATAGTAGGTGCTTAGTAAATATTGATTGGATTGGATTTGAAAAAAAAATCAAGCCTTAATTTGTGACCTTTGTCAATTTATGAGGTATAAAAGCTTACATTGAAAATTTAAATGCTGACTCTTTCAAGTCATGAGCTGGCCCCAGTGCACCAGTACATATAAGGAATTTGGGGCTTAGGAAGGTAAGGTGATAGTTGCCTGTGAGAAATACACTTGTGAGTGTGAGGGATAATTTATAGTGAAGTTTCCCCATTCTGAAAAATCAAATCTAGAATGGCTTCAGTATTCACTAGGCCTACATTTAGAGGTCACCTGACCTTCTAGCAATCTGAGGCTAAGAGCAATGGAGACCCTTCCCCAGAGCCAACTCAGCACAAGATATGCCAAATAAGGTTACGACTGCTTTCATTGGACACGCACATGTTTTTGAGTCTTTTGTCTCAGAGAGAGATTCCCTCACTTAGGCTATGGCCCAGCCTCCTTACCAATGAGAGTGAAGGCCAATTGGGGGGGTTGGGTTTCTGCATTAGAAGATTATATAACCATGGGCTGGCTTCTATCTGTTGCTCTCTCTCTGCCGCCATGTGGGCCACAGGGGCAGAGTCCTTTCTCATGAGAAAGAATAAAGACCTTTTCTGACTTCAGATTCAGACTCTGAACTCTTTCATCTCACACATGGGGAATCACAGGACTTCCCAGGCAGGGTCAGTGAAGTAGCTCAGATGAGCTTTCACCGTCCACTGCTTTCCTGGTAGTGTGCTCTTAGGAAGATTCATGTGATATGCTCCTCAACAGGGCAAACCCCTTCTCACTGAAAGAACTCAGAAACAGAGAGGGCAGAAGAAGGCATTTATTATACTTCCCTAGAGGAAGCAGATGTGGTGCTCACTAGGAATACCCATACTGATACAGAAGCAGGAGTGAGGTTGTACAGTTCTGTCCTTCCTGTTACAGTTAGGGTTAGTTCAAATTCCTCAAATTCTTCACTTTATTTCCCTACATTCCCTCTTTATGCAGATTATGTAAGCATGGTAGTGAGGATACTTGTAACTAGGGTATGACCTCGAGGGTCCAAGCTGTTTGTCACAACCCACCTGTATAGTTCCCCTTGCTCCAGGATGGCCATTGTCTTAGTAAAATAAGATAAGCAAGCTTCCCCACAGCCACCGATTATCTCCCAATAACTTTTGTGGGAGCAAAACAAGATACCATAATATCTTACACTGTCCTACATCACAAAACTAAGAAGTAGTAGGACTCAAATCTTTTATTTTTTATGCTTCTGTTTCTTATTGATAGCTTTCTTTTTATATCACCTTTAGCCCAATGACTCTTCTCCTCTCCCCCACCCCCAAGTGAGTCATCCTCTGTGACAAAAATTTTAAAAGAAAGATTAAAAAAGTAATTCAGTAAAATGAATCAATAAGTTGACCATATCTGACAGTATATACAATATTTCACACTCATAGTCTTCTACCTCTGCAAAGAGGAGAAGGAGGTTTCTTAATTTGTCTCTAAGATTGGGCATTATAATTACGTGGTGTTTGGTTTCATTTAAAAAAATTCTTTCCATTTACATTGTTGTAAGCCATTGTGTATCTTGTCTTCCTGGTTTTGCCTATTTTATTAGTCTTTAGGCCATATTAGGCTTCCCCCGTCTCTCATCATCTTTGTAATTTCTTACAATGTAGTATATTCCATTATATTCATGAACTACAAATTGTTTAGCTCTTTCCCACTTGATGGACATCTACTCTGTTTCTAGGTCTTTGCTCTTACAAAATGTGCTGCTACGAGTATTTTGGTGTATATGGGACATTTCTTTTGTCTTTGACCTCCTTGAAGTATATTCTTAGCAGTGTGATCTCTGAGGAACCAGGTATTCTGACTCTGAATTCAATATACTTTCCGTTACACCCTGTTGCCTCTCCTGTCTAATCCTCCAATATGTAGTTTTAAGAATGTTATTTTGGTGGGGGAATCATTACCTACTCTCTGGTTACTAGAGGAAACAGGAAATGAGATTTTCATATAAGGGAGCTGAAAGCCTGAAAAGGCATTAAACAATTGCTGATCACAATTACTTAATCAATTCTGGAATGTTACTATGGGAAGGAAGTATAAAAACCTTGCTCCCTGAGCTCGGTTTTTGTCTCTGTGGCCCATCTCCCACTTTTCATCTACTTAATCTGTATTAGAGGGAGGCAGAAGTTTTAGAGGGGCAGCTAGGGGGCCCAGTGGATAGAGTGCCAGGCACGTGAGTTCAAATCTGGTCTCTGATACTTACTAGCTATTGACCCTGGGCAAGTCATTTCACCCTCTTTGCCTCAGTTTCCTCATCTGTCAAATGAGCTGGAGAAGGAAATGGCAAGCCATTCTAGTACCTTTGCTATAACACACTGGTAGAAAAGCTTCACAAATACTAGCAATTTGGAGTCATGCTTGACTGTAATCAGCAGAGATAATGCATTTAATGAATCAGAATCCAGCAAACTATTCAAAGAGTAGGCTAGGTAGAAGTGATGAGGTGCAGGCTCCTGGGAACCCCCTTGAATTCTGATTGAATCTTCCCACTTGATGAGGCATTTGCATGAGGCCATAAGCCTTTCACTGTGGCTCTGCCCAAACCTTTGTTACTAGCTTGGCCCTCCATTGTCCATCTACTTCCCACCCTTGACCCTATCAAAATATCTACACCCAAATCAACTGTTCCATCTTTGCACCATTGTCTGGCTCCCGGGGTATTCTCCAGCAACTTTCCACTCTTCAATCACTCATTTACTGATCTCATTGACTTCTCCTGAAGACCTTCTCCAAAATCCTCCTCTAGACCACCCCTAGATTCCTCCCACAACCTTTCTGTATATAAGACCCCATCTTGCCTCCATGAGAGAGAGAGAAGGCAGAGAGAAGGCCGGAGAATTTTCTAGCGAAAACTAGTTCTCTGTCAGACAATTCTGGCCCTGCTTGTCCAGCACAAGCGGCATAGATACCAAGGCTCCTTAAGAGTCTGCCCAGTATGACAAACTTTTAATAAACTTTGCTCTTCTTTCGTTGAGAGAAGGCTTGAGTTGAATTCATTCAACAGGACCCAGTGTGTTGGTATTTTGGGGTCTTGAGCACCCCAACCACTTCAGAAGTAGTGTAGTACTATCACCAGGAGACATCAGAAACTTTGCAGTATTGGAGCTATGAGTTTCTGGCCTCTATATGTTTGCCCTGGACATATTGTTCCCCATATTTGTGGCTCTCCATGAATGTTCCCTATTTGTGTTTACATTTCCCATTGGCAATGGATGTCTTTGTGGGAGTCTTTGTGAGACAAAATGTCTTTGTGCCCTAGATTTATGGAAGAAATATTTTATTGGGACTTTTCTCACTACGCCATTTCATTTTTGTTTTGAATTAGTTGTCTCTTCGGCTGACTACTAAAAGTTAGATTATTGGCTGGTCTTTCTGAGTTGCAGTTGTGAGATGCTAATGACCAGTACAGTCTGTGGTAGCCTTGTCTGGGTGCCCACTTTGTGATTTCTGGGGTGGTAACTCCAGGGGGTGCTAACTCTAGATGCCGCATCAATATATACTTGAATCTTGTGGGAGGACTCAATGATGGGAATTAAGAGGCATTCTAGGAATAGATTTGGGGAAAAGCTCAGAGTTGAAAATGTGTGTGTTATGTGGGGGGTGGGCCATGGAGGTGAAGACAATGTTCTATTCACCTAGACCTTGTTTGTAGTCCAAAACTCCAATGGATCTGTGATCTCATCAACATAGGGATTTCTTTCAATATGTTAATCATAGGCCATCAAAGTCTCCTGTCTTGGGCTTCATGATCTCCTGTAAGTTTGTCCCAGAGGTTCACCCCACTTTGACATTATGAGGAATGAATGGAACATGGGGGCTGGCTATTGCTTCATGATTAGTCCTTCCTTCCCCCCCACCCCCAACTCCCTCCAGCAATATATTTCTTTGATGACATCCTTTCCAGATTCTCCTTTGTAACTCCTTCTTGGTAATGAGTTGCAGCCCGCTCACACCCACATGTATCTCTTCACTGACCTTTGGATGATATTTAACTTAATTGTTTTTGAGACTTTTGTATTCATTTAACTCACAGCCATCCAAAGCCCTTAGAAGAATAATGGTGTTAAAAAGACAGGCCTTTGTTTCAAGGAACTGCTGAGAGTCAACAAGAACTTTGCAGTTCCCAAAGTCCCAAAGGCTATGTAGCCTGTCCTCATCCTTCTGTTTAATTCAGTTCCGGGGGTTGGGAACCTGAGGCCTTAAGGTCATATGTGATCTTCTAAGTCCTCAAGGGCAGCCTTTTTGACTGAGTCAAAGTTTGACCGAATAAATCCTTTCATTAAGTTGATTTGTTCTGTGCAGTTCGTATTAAGTCAAAGGGCCAAACCTGAGGACTTAAAGGTTCACATGTGGGTTTGAGGTCTCAGGTTCCTCATCCCTCGAACACATATATTCTAATAGATGATCAGTGTAGGCTATTCATCTAACTGCATATCACATAGAAGTTCCATTTTATTTTTGTTATAAAGATACAAACTCGAGGTCAATCTACCATGATTCATGCCCAGAGCTATCAGATTGTGTAGTATTTTAGGCCTGAAAGCCCCTTAAAATATTGGCATTAAACTCAATCAAAGAGACTAAAAACTCTCCAATCTGGAGCTTCGTTTAAACTGAGAACTCTGTTTAGTACATACAGCAATTTTAAACAACACTTCATGGCATTGTGAACCACTCATGATCTATTTTTGGTATTTAAAAATACTCCTCTAGATTGTGCAGATGGTGTGCTATTATTAAGAAACACTACACACACTTGGAAGGTCCTGGCACTATTGTTCATCTCATCTTCTCAAATGCATGTTTGAATTCAATGAAAGAACTTTGGGGCTGTTGGGAAGCCCATCCTGGTATAGCATTTATAAGTCATGGTGTAGAGGGCAACTCAAAACTGGGAACTGGGAGGAGAGGGAAGTGGCAGGGGAACAGAAAAGAAAATATCCAAATAGGCAAGCAAAATCACTGTGGAGAAAAATGTCAAAATTACATATTTAAGCTGGGAATGAGGAAAAATCATTTTTCAACAATTACAGAATAAGTCTTCCGCCTATGAGAAAACCTTATGCTACCAAAATAAGTGTCTAGTTGTAGGTTAAGTGAATGAAATAGAGATTGAAAAAGACCAGTTTGGGTTCTGAATGGTGATGACCGGTACAAGTTCTGGAAACCTCCTTGAACTTTCCTTGAATTTCCCCATGTGATATGGCGGCCCCATGAGGCCGTAATACTCTCAATTGGCCTTTCATTATCTCTTTGCCCCAATTCTCTGTTATCCCTAACCTAGCCCAGTCCTTACCGCCAGATCACCTCCAGCTACTTCCCATCTTATCTAGACTGCTTTCACCCCAGCCTACTAGCCATTCCCATCGAGATCCTCCCTAGACCTCTCCTCCAGTCACCCACCCCAGACTACTTGGCCACTCCTAGATCCCTCCCACAGTCTTTTTTTCCTTTTTTTTGGTCTTTATTAATTTAAGTCTTTTTTTTCCCCAAAATTTTATTTTAGAATCAAATGCCAAAACACAAATAGAGAATAGAGAAAAGAAACAAAAACATATCATAAACTTAAATATTGGAACTTAAACACAAAATTAGAAAGAAAAGCGTGTGGTGTGCATAGCAGAACACAAGAGAGGATTCAAAATATGTAACAACAAATTTTCATTTCAAGAAAGGCTATATGATAAATAATACTCATTGTGTTGAGAATTGTCCATTTTTTCTTTTGTTTCCTTGTGAATTTTCTTTTGTTCTCTTCTGTGCACTTTTTTGCTTTGTTCTTTTTTTTCCCTCCCCTCAAACCCCCCACCTCAGGCTACAATAAAGTTTCATATGTTTCTCTATAACCATAAATATATACATACCCCCCACACCCTCAGAAAGCTACAATAAAGTTTAGATATGTTTCTCCATGGCTATAGATATGTACATACACACATATATACATACATATATAGACATATACTTTCCCAAATCTACTCCTGATCTTTGTTTTTTATGTATGATTATATCTTTTATTTCCTATCCCTCCTGCCTCCTCTATTTTACTTTTACCTACTACTTTGCCCTCCTGTGACTTGCCTACCCCCATGCAAGGATCCCTCCTCTATTCTCCCATTCTCATAAATCTAAACACCCTTCTATACCCTTACTTTATCTCTTCCCTCACCCTGCCCTCTAAAGAGCTCTCCCTTGTCCTCTCCCTGCTCCCTATGCCCTAGAAGACTTTTATACTCTTCTAAATATATATGTATTGTTCCCTCTTAAACCCATTCCTCATGAAAGTCAATTACCTGAAGTACCAACCCTCCTTTCCCGTCTAATTCCTCTGTATCAGTTCTTCTTCTTGCACCTCATTTGTATAAAATAATTACTCTCAGGTTTACCTCAGTCTTTCTTATCAGCTACTTATCAATTTAGCAGATACTTAGCCCTTAGTAACTTAGGGCTAAGTATGGAAGGTGTGAACTCTGTCTCCTGTTGCTGACTTGGCAGGAGGGGGTTGGCTGAGACAGGAGGCCAGTGTGTGTGTATATAAGAAGAGTTCTAGAGACAGAGAGACAGAATTGGGAATCTTACTCCTGGTGGCTCCTGGTGGAGGAAGAAGGATTGTCCCAGCATCTGGTAGCTGGGCCTGCTGGACTAAGAACTGAGTTGGAGTCTTCTGTGAGATCAGAATATGGTGAATGCTGCCTGGAAGGCTGAGAGGGCTGTCTGGAAGGCCTTCTGGAAGGCCAAGATTTCTTCTGGGTCCTGGGGCCAGCCAAATTGTTAGAGCACTGAAGAAGCATGATAAGCCTTTGTTGGTTTGTGGCTTGGTGGATCCTTGAGTTCCTGGCAACAGAAGTGGTGAAGGTTTTGACATGTGCCGGACCCTGTGAACTTCAGTGTGTGCCAGGGACTGCCCAGAGGACTAGACAAGGACCTGGGAGCCATCTACCTCTGAGGACTGGATGAGGACCTGGGAACTGTCTGCCCCTGAATCCAGGTGACTGTTTGGATTCAGGTAGGAGCTGGGACCATGGAAGGGGATCCAGGGAATCTAAGAGACCACCCCAAGTAAAGATGAAGAAAGGCCTCCCCTTGGACACATGATGAAATTGAAGACACAGAAGGATGGAGGTTTGTATAATTTTCTAATGACTTATACTTAGTGACTGATTGTTAGATAAGTGACTGATTAAGTTAGTGGTTGCCCCATGAGTGGAAGATAGATTATTGTAATGTGAATTGATTGAATGATTAACTAAGGAGGGTTTCCCCCTTAGGGAAACCAGATGATTATTCTTTTGTTCTTTGTTCCAAATATTGTGGCCATTGTAGTGAAAACTGTGTGGCCATTCTAATGTTAAGTTGTTGTGAACACTATATTGTGATTTTCTGTGATAAGATGTGATATTGTGAATATTACATTGTGATTTGTTGTGAATGTTTGCCTTGATTTGTAATGGAATAAATGGAGTGTTCACTATGCTGTGTAATCCGAACCATAAAAGCTGTTCACAGTAGCATTCTTTTGGGAATCTGCTTCTGCATGTTGTTACAGCTACCCATTTATTGTTTTTTCAATCTTTTTTCTTTTTGGAGGGCAATTGGGGTTAAGTGACTTGCCCAAGGTCACACAGCTAATTTTTGTGTTAAGTGTCTTGAGGCCGGATTTGAAGTCAGGTCCTCCTGACTCCAGGGCTGGTGCTCTATTCACTGCACCACCTAGCCACCCCACAGCTACCCAATTATTGATAAGAATCTTAGACATACATTTTACACATATAAAAAGTAAACAGTCTGTCCTTATGAATCCCTTATAATCAGTCTTTGGTATGTGCCTTATATTTCTCTTGGTTCTTACATGTCAAATCTTCTATTAAGTTCTGAATTTTTTTTAAAACAAAGTCTTGAAAGTCTAAGAATTTATCAATTATCCTTTTTTTCATTCAAGATAATACTTAACTTTGCAGGGTGTGATATTTTTGGCTGGAGCCCGGGTTTTTTTGGTCTTGGATATATTGTGTTCCAAGACCTGTGGTCTTTTAATGTCTCTGCTGCTGGGTCTTGTGTAATTCTGATTGTGGCACTATCATACTGAAATTGTTTTAATCTTCATGCTTTTAAGACTTTTTCCTTGAGCTGGCAGTTTCGGAATTTGATGCTGATATTCCTGAGTGTACTTCATAGGATCTCTTTAAAGTGGTGATGGATGGATTTTTTTTTTTGTTGCTACCTTCCCCCCTTTTTCTACTGCTTCAGGACAATTTTCCTTAATTATTCCTTGTATTATTGTTTCAAGATTCTTTTTTGATTGTAACTTTCAGTTAGTCTGATTATTTTTCTGTTTTCTCTTCTTAATCTATTCTCCAATTCTATTTTTCTTCTTTTTCTTTTATTTTTTCATTATTCATATTTTGTTTAATCATTTCTTGATCTCTTATAGTTTCTTTCTTTTCTTTTCTTTTTTTATTCATTTATTTATTTTCTTGTTTACATCATTCACCTCCATGAGACTTGAGTTACAAATTTTCTCCCCATCCTTCCCCTACCCACCACCCCAAAACAGCCATCCCACTGTACAACCCCTCCCCCAATCTGCTCCCTCCCACATCCTCTCCCATCACCCCTCTGCCCTTCCAGTAGGGCAAGATGGATCTCCCTACCCCAGTGCCTGCGTATCTTAATTCCCAGTTGTATGTAGTTTCATAACAATAATAATAGTATATGTGTATATATATATATATATATATATATATATATATATACATACATATATACACACACACACACACACACACACACACATATATATATATTTTTTTTTTTTTAACATTTGATTATAGAACTTTAAATTCCAGATTCCTTCCCTTCCTCCCTCATTACCCACCCCCACTGGAAGGACAAGCAATTCTATACAGGCTGTACATCTGTAATTATACAGAACATCTCCACAATGGACATATTATGAGAGACTGATTATATGTCCCTCCTCCCCATCCTGCCCCTCTCCCCTGTTCCATTCTCTACCCTGTCCCTGTCCCTTTACCGAAGTGTGTGCTTCCAGTAACCCTTCCCCCCAACCCTGCCCTCCCCTCCACCATCCCAACTCTCATCCCCATCCCCCCTACTCTCCTGTGTGGCAAGACACCCAGTCCAGAGTCCATGTCATTCCCTCCCTAAGCCAAATTCAATGAGAGTAAGGTTGACCCTATCCCCCCGCCTTCCTGTTCTTCCCCTCCACTGCAACAGCTATTCCTTGCCTCTTCCACGTGAGATGATTAATCCCATTCTGTCTCTCCCCATCTCCTCCCATTCCATTCCTCTCCCACCTCAGAATTTCACCTTTTAGAGTATTGTCCCTTCCTATTCAATTGATCCTGTGCCCTCTATGTACTCATATATACACATACTCAGATATATATTCACATGCATATATATATATCCTCCTATATAGACAAGTTACAATTATCATTTTTCCATGTTGGCATGTAAATAGTTCAACTTTGATAAGTTCCTTATGATTTCTTTTCCATGTTTACCTTCTCATGCTTCTTGTATTTGAGTGTCAAATTTCCTTTTCAGTTCTGGTTTTTTCAGCAAGAATGCTTGAAAGTTCTCCACCTCATTGAATGACCATATTTTCCCCTGGAACAT
>CM053586.1:65641117-65680942 GCA_028646515.1 Pseudochirops corinnae | reverse complement strand
ATATTATATGTAATAAAAACAAACATAAACTATGTATACTCACAATATAAACTATATGCAGGATAAATAGGAAATACTTAATAGAGGGAAGGTGAAGGTTACCCACAAAGGTTAGGGTTGCCTGAGACCCCAAAATACCAACATGCTGGGTCCTGCCGAATGAATTCCACTCAAGTCTTCTCAGCCAAAGAAAAGTAAAGTTTATGAATAGTTCATTAAAAGTTTGCCACATGGGGTACTCTTAGGGAGCCTAGGTATCAGTGATGCTTGCATTGGGCAAGCAGGACAGAGCAAGGCTGACACAGTAAGTCTGTGCTAAATCATTCTACGGCACTCACACCACATGGATAGAAGATGGGATCTTATATACAGAAAGGTTGTGGGAGGAATCTAGGGGTGGTCTAAGAGGAGGAGTTTGGGGAGGATCTTCAGGAGGAGTCAGATGAGGTCAGACTCCAGTAATGAGTTTGGGGAGAGTCTTCAGGAGTCAAGATAAGGTCAGACTCCAGTAATGAGTGATTAAGGGTGGGAAGTTGCTGGAGGCTACCTGGAGACCACAGACAATGGTGGGCCAAGCCAGTTCAAGGGTGGGAACAGGAGCATCAAGGGTGGGAAACAGTTGGAACAAAGGAGGGCTAAAGACTTGGGCAGAGCCATAACTGAAGGCCTATGACTTCAGGCAAATGCCTTCTGTGGGAAAATTCAAGGAGAGCTCAAGGGGGCTCCAAAAGCCTGCACCTCATCAAAGGAACTGAAATAAAGAGGGGCTGGGGAAGACTTTACCTGAGACTGCTTGACCTGTGAGGAACTAGCCCACTCAAGCAAATGGACCAATTCATTCATTGCCATAGTCATTGCCCACAATGAACTTTGTGAGAACCCTCTGGAGAAAGAAAGACTTGAAAGCCCTGTAGTTTCAGAGTTGTGAACTGTTCCCTACAGATATGCCTCTACAACACTGAACTTTAACTGTCTGTCCACTGTTCCCAGAACTACTTCCTATTAGTAAAAGATTGTACCTCAGGGTTTTTGGTAAAAATTTGTTACTATTATTTATGCCATACCATTTGAGTAAATGCCTTTACTAAAGAAGTAAGTCTGCCAGCTGATTGTCATGGGGGAGCCCAGTGATGGGGGATTTTAAGCTAGTATTAGGAAAATAACCACCCATAGTATTATCTTTAGAACCATGAGAGTTATTATTGTCACTTATCTAGGCACCCAACCTTTCAGTGCAAATGTAAAACTCATAGTATATGTCTTGTCAATTCAACATCTACATCCTTTACCTCTATCCCCCCACTCCCATGCCAACATAGTCACCCACTCATCACCATTTACTTGGATTATTGAAATTGTCTCCTAATTAGATTGGGAAAGAAAGGAAGGAAGGAAGGAGGAAAAGAGAAAGAGGGAGAGACAGAATAGTGACAGGCATTATGCTAAGTGGTAGGGATACTAAGAGTACAAAACCAACAGTGACAGTTCCTGTGTTCTAAAAAAAAAATTTCATTCAAATGGGTAAGATAGCAAAACTGTGGGAGTATTTGCCAGGAAATGGAATGTTTGGGAAATCCCAGAAAAGGTGAGTTGGTCCAAAGGGCATCAATTTATAGGTCCTTTCAAGGAACAATGATAGCAGAAAATGTTGATTTGATTATTTGGCTTGAAGCTAGAGGTATAGGGAGGGTGGAAAAGAACATATACATTAGTAGGACAGTTGGGAAGAAGTCAAAATGCAGGCAACTGAATGGGATGTAAAGTTATCTAACCTGGTGCTCTCCGGCTAGAAAGATTGGTGGGTAAGCTAGTTGAATTTACCTTCACTTACTCACCAATCATCAAGATGGCTAGCCCAGAGAAGTAGCTTGAAAGTTAAGGGTATTAACAGCTCCTAAGGACTGGAGTAATTTTTCTGAAATTCATTTCAGAGATAATATTGCAGATGGTGAGGAGTGGGTGGCTAGCAAGGTAACTGGGATGAACAGCTGAATGGGTTATGAAGCACGGCTTCCTAGTTTCCATTTATTTATCTCTCCAATCTCTCCTCCACCTAACTGCCAAATTGGTCTTGGTAAAACACAGGTATTACCATGTCACTCACCTGCTCAGAAACCTTCAGTGGCTCCGTACTACCCCTAGAATAAAATATAATTGTCACCATTGGGTATTTAAATCATTCCATAATTTGGCTCCACCTTTCCAAACTCATTTCACATTATATTCCTTAATATACCATAAAATCAGCCTACTTGAAATTCTCTGTTAACAAAAACACATAAACTGCCTCCCTTCATTTGCTCAAGTGGTCCCCTACACTGGAATTTAAATTCCATATTCAAGTCAGGCTAACAAATATATGTGTACCAGGTACTGTGCTAAGCACTGGGTATACAAACACAAATGAAAAAAAAAAAAGACAGTCCCCGGAGAAACTTGCATTCTAATGGAAACTGAAAGAGGGAAGGGGTGGGCGGAAGAGGGAGGTATTCAGTGCAGTGGCATTGTAGAGATTATCAGTGACAGTTGGGAGTGCAGCCTAGAAACAAAGACACGGCTGACCTGGTCATCCTTAAAATGATCTCAAAGGAACTAGTCAAAAGAGGGTGAGGCCACAGGAATGTAGGTTACTTTCAGTACATGAAGACCAGGAGAGGAGTGAGTTTTCAAGATGAATAACTTTCTGAGGCATTATAAGACAGCTAGGAGTATAGCCTAGAAAGGAATGAAGGTAAAGGAATCCATAAGCTGACAAATTGAATAGGCAGAGGTAGTAACTGCAGATGTTTGAGCAAAGAAATAACATGACTAGGTCTATGTAGAAGAAAGATTATTCTGGTAGTGATACAAGGGACAGACTAAAGAATATAGAACAGAGTCAGGAAACTTATAAGAAAACTATTGCAATAGTCCTGGCAAATGGTAATGAGAACATGTGTATGAGAAGGGTTGCAGTGGGAATAGAGAAGTGTAATGACAAATTATTCACTTCATTGATTTTTTTGTTGCTTATTGAAACCTATTTACCTAATTACTCATTAGAAATAATTTATTTTTCTTTTAATTCTTTTCAATGATTTCCCAGTAATTCTCAGAATTGGTGCTCCACTTGGAACAAATTACTCACTACCTATTATTGTCAGGCTAGCACATGAATTTAACATCCTCCTGGCCTAAATCCAATCCTCTCAATTCAGTTCCACTATCACCAAAACCAAGATGAATGTGTTCCCTGGCCTTTTCTGTGAACATTGCTGTTTCATGAATTCTATTCATAGTGCTCTGATGAAATATTCAGTACTGCATTGCACCATGGGAGAGTGGACAATTGTCCATGTGCATTTTAAATCTCAGGCCACAAGTTTCAGGATGTGTGTGTGCTTGGTACAGTGACCATTATTAATTCTGAATCAAAACTTGGGGCATATAGTTTTACAAAAGATTTTTTCTGATTTGCTCGTTTATCTCTAGGAAAGCTACAAAAGTATAAAATTAAGTCATATTTAGTTATACATTTGATGAATTAATCACCTTTACTGAAAAGAAACACAAAATTCAATAATATGTATTAGTACAATATAGCTGTTCTTTTCCGCCATTTATCCTGTTTGAAATTGATGAGGTTTTGTTCCCTTTACACTTGTTCACAGAAAACTGCTTGTTCAACAGTTGTTTATTTTGCCTATTTTTCCTCCCCAAAATCTCTTTGGAATATTAAAAAAAGTTTTTTGTATCTTCAATAGTCATCAAAGATTTTTTCTATCTCCAAAAGCAACTAATTAGGGGGAAAATATTACCAAGTGACAATTCCATTCATTTTAAGAAGCATTCCTTGAAACCCTATTGCATACAGAGCACTGTACTAGGTACAAAGTATCTATAAAACAAAGTCCCTGCCTACATGGAGTTTGCCATTGATGAAATTGTTGTTCTTTGTCCTTTTTTCTCAAAGAGGACCATGACATCAGAAAGGCGATGCCATGACTTGAAAGTAAATTTGGATTTAAGTGAGGGAGGACTGTGCAAAGTCACCAGCCTCACTTTCTCCTCCAGAGTCATCTTGGTCCAGTGACAAGACATAAAACAGAACAGGATGACTGGAGATGGCCCTGAGAGCATAAGATAACCAAAGAACTGATCAAATTATAGATGGTAAAGGACAGGTAACAAAGACAGAAAGATGCTAAGGTCTTGAACGAAGTTCAAAGAAGTATATACATGTTGTTATCCTTTTGTTGTGAAATCCCAGTCAAGCCTGGTAGAATTAAAGGGTGTGTAGCCATCTCCTGGCTGAAGAACTGGTCACAACTTTAGTGGCCCTTTAAAAAAAAGAGGGGTGGGGGTGGAGTATGTGAGTTTGAAGAAAATTAGTCCTGGTCATATGGCAATTGAGCTGCATGGAAAAACTGACCTCAGGAGCCCAACTGAGCGACCATAAGGACGCCATGTGAAGATACAGGACAGTGGTGCCCTACAGTTCCAGAAGAGTGAATTTCCTGAGCCCTATATGTTTTCTGTGTGTACCCCTCATCAAATTGAGCTTCCTAAAGCACAGATTAGACCGTGATATCCTCCTAGTCAATAAAACTGAAACGACTCTATATTACCTTCAGGATTAAATGTAAAATCATTTGGTTTTTAAAGCTCTTTATAACCTAGCTGCTTACTAACTGTCCAGTCTCCTTCTACCTTGCCCTCATGTACTCTGAGATCCAGTGACACTGCACTTTCTAGTCCTCAAATAATCTCATTTCCCAAATCCATGACCTTTCACTGACCTCCAATTCTAGAATGTTCTACTTTTTCATCTCCACCTCCTGGCTTCACTGGCTTTCTTCAAGTTCCAGCTAAAATCCTATCTTCTACAAGAAGGCTTTCCTGATTGCCCTTCCCCATCACCCCCTTTGATGTTAGTGATTTTCTTCTGATAATCTCCAATTTATCATTCATGTAACTTACATGTACCTAGTTGTTTGCCTTCCACTACCACCACCACCACCATTAGAATGTGAGCTCCTTGAGGGCAGGAACTGTCCTTTTGTCTTTCTTTGAATCACCAGAGCTTAACACAGTACCTGGAACACAGTAGGCACTTAAATGCTTGTTGACTTGCTTTGATTTAAGCACTCTTCTCACTGATACTATGTGTAGTTTTTGGAAAGTGTACACCAAGTTTATGGGGGGAATGTTTTGTTACTATTGTTTCTATGACTCCATCTCAATAAATGTCTTTGCTTTGAGCTAATTATATCCCCTAGGTGGCTATTAAAAGTAAATGCACTGGTGGAAGCTTGTAAGCTATATTTTTAGGAATCTGGACCCACAGAATACCTTGAACCTGGGTTAGTTGTCCCCTGGGGGACCAATCCAACCTGTTAGTACAAGCTGGGAGTGGGGGTAGTCCTGCAAGAGGCATATACATATATCACTCTTTTTAGTCCCTGATTGGAGAAAACACTTGTACTCAAATCTGTAGATTCTAAAGTTAGAGCTTGAAGAATTCTGAGTGAACAATTAGTATAAACCCTTCATTTAAGATGAAATGAGGAGGCCCAAAGTGACTTAGAATCAGTGGGATGCTGGTAAATATTTAACAATCAGTTCTTCAGGGGGGGAAAAAAAGTACCCTGTGACATACTTTTAATTTTAATTTGCGTTCTTAACATTTCCTACTTCATTCTCTTACGTCTAGACAATAAACAAAACAATAAATCAAGCTCTGTTTTGAAGCCTTTGCTAATTCCTGAGATGTAAATGTTCACACTGAGAGCCTGCTGGAACTGGCTGCTGCTAAATTATCAGAGGAAAAGTCACTAGCATTAGGGGTGGGGAAGAGATCTGTGGGTGAAGGGGAAGAGGCTAGAGGAAGGGGAGAAAGACTGAGGGGAAGGGGGAAGATGAGGGGAAGATAAAGGGAAGGAAGAGAAGAGGGGGAGGAATAGGAAAGGCTTCTTATAGAAAGTAGGATTTTAGCTAGGACTTGAGCAAAGTCAGGGAAGCCAGGACATAGAGAGGAGGCGGAAGAGAGTTCCAGGACTGGGGGTGGATAGCCCCAGTGAAAAGACTTAGCACTGGAAAAATATTAATAGCTAGCCTTTATATACGGCTTTAAATTTTGTAGTGTGCTTTATAAATATCTCATTTTAACCTCACAACGACCCTGAAAGATAGGTGTTATTATTATTCTCACTTTACTAGGCCAATAGGGGTTAAGCAATGTACCTGGGGTCACACATAGTTGGTAATAATAATATTATGTAACATTTATGTACTTATTATGTGTGCTAGACACAGTGCGAAGTGCTTAATATTTACTATATCATGTGATTCTCACAATAACTGTAGAAGGTAGGTTCTATTATGAGCCCTCTTGTACAGATGAGGAAACTGAGGCAAACAGAGATTAAGTGACTTGCCCAGTGAGTGTCTGAGGATAGATTTGAACTCAGATCTTTCTCATTCTAGGCCTAGGGCTCTCTCCACTGGACCACCTAACTACCTTCATAGCTAAAAGGTACTTTAGAGACCATCTATCAAGTCCAATGTTTCTTAAACTGTGGGTCGAGACCTCATATGGGGTTGCAAAAAATTTGGCAATAGTGAAAGGTTTCTGAACAAGCACTGACCAGAAATTAATTAAAAATCAAACACATACTGAATCCGAGGTGTTTCTAGCAGCACTTGCCCACATTCCATGAGGTAACTTCACTGCAGCCTTGGTTCTGAACACAAAGCATGTGCATTTTGTACTGTGCATGCCCTCGGGCCATGAAACCCCTTGTAACCAAAGAAACGAGGAGAGTGGAAAAAGTATAAGAAGCCTTGATTCTAGTTCAACCTCATTTTTCCAGAAGGAAACTGTAATTTAAAACTGTTAAGAGAGAGAGTAGTAAGTGTTAGAGGTCACTTATGATAATAGAGCCTCAGACACCATCATACCGAAGTCACACAGAGAGGAAGTAGTAAGTTCATGTTTGAATTCGAATTCTATGATTCCAAATCCTGGGCTCTTTCCAATGCACTCTCCTCTCCTGTTTGTGCTTTTTATTTCAAATCTTGTGTTGTTGGGGTCTTTGTTTTGTTTTGTTTTGAGCAGTTTCAATATACGAAGAGTTAAATGGCAGTTACCTGAATAAAAGATTTCATCATTTGTAAAACTGTTGTCTTCCACACACATGTGCAAAAAGATTACTAATATGAAAACTAATATCACATCCAGATTAAAAGGAACACATATAAGAGTTGGGGTGGGAGGCTGGGGAGGTGGGAGGGATGATATCAGAAGCAGTGGAATAGGGGTATAGTGGGGAAAGGGCTGGGTTTGAGTCAGAGGACCCTCACTGAAGCCCAGGTTTGCCATTTAGAACCTGAGTGACTTGGGAAAATCCTTTGACCTTTCTATGCCTGGGTTTATTTATTTATAAAATGAAGGCATTAGACTAGATGACCTTTGAGACACAATCTGACTCTCCAGTTTCCCACAAGCCTTAGTGCCATTTGAAGGTATTCAAGCTTTAGTCAATTAAAGAGGTGTCCCAAAAGTCTTATTGCTAATTTAAACTAGTAAAGTTTAAATAGCTATCTGTGATCCTATGAAATGAATAAAGATATTTTGGGATAATGATCTATCTCCTCCTACAAATGATCAAAAAGCTGCTTTTTACTTAGCATTGCTAGGCTAATACCATCTCCAAATCTTGTTTATAAGTAAACCTCATGAAAGAATCAATATGAAATCTAGTGAACCAGTTAAATGAATCCCAGCTTGGGATCACGTAAAATTTACTTAGCATTGATGTTCAATGCCCTTTCTTGATTATTCAGGTATTCTCTTATCCCATGCCATTCCTCAACTCCACTGGCCTTTCCATTACACCACAGAAAGACAAGATCTCTGCCCTCTGAGTTCACTAAGGAGTATTCAACTCTTATGTGAGTCAAGTTTGTAGGATTTTCATGTTTCATTCAGAGAGACCAAGCTAGATGCAGAGAGACTACCTTTTGTTCTGTAAGAAAAAGTCTTGTGGAATAGAAAAAATCTTCACTCTTCTGCCATCTTATCCTTGCCAACTACCCAATGCTATTCACACTTCACTCTCTTCTCTCTGGCCATCTTCTATGTGCTCTTCTTGCTTTCCTTCCTTCCAGTTCTGAAAACATGAACCATGATCAAAATAAACTCTGCCCTTCCTTTCTGAATAGGACATGTCAGTATACTCCCTGTGGTCCCACTCACTACTACCATTTTAACTTTCCAGATCAAAGTGTACCTTCTTGGCCACAATTCCTCTCTGGGTTCCAATCTTGAAGACAGTGTCATCTTACCAGGTGTGACTTCAGGGGAATCATATCTGTAAAATAAAAGTGTTAGAGTAGATAGCCTCTGAGGTCCCTTCCAACTGTAGATCCATGATCCTAAAACCTCACCCCTTAACCACTGTATAGTCTAAGAAGGGGGATGCCTTGTAGTTTCCACTACTGCAGTGGTTATTTCTTCGTAAATAAAAAAAAAATAGTAAGGGGAGAGAGCTTCAACAACCCATTGGTTTTACAATACAATCTTAAGTATAGTAGTCTTACTAATAATAGTAAGTTATACACGTAGCAATTTAAGACTTAAAAGGATTTACAGCAACTCTATGAAGTACATACCCTAAGTATTATCACCATCTTACATACGAGCCATCTCAGACTCAGAGTGGTTAATTGATTTGCATATGGTCAACATAGTTGGTATGTCATAGTCTTCTCCAAGAACAAAGGGGAAATAGTAGCAATGATGATGAGTTCTGTACCAGAGGTTCAAACCTAGGTCTCTCCTATTATGAGACTTTTTTGAATACATACTATTTCTATTTCATGTCTTAATAAATACCTGTTTTCCAAAAAGGAATAGTTGCCATTGGCCCTTGTGGACCATTCCTAAAGTATTCTGTAGGCTCTCTAAACACATCGGCTACTCCAGCTTACCAAAATTCAGGTCTTTAGAACAAATATACTTCAAAGTGAGAAGGCTCACTTATTTGGCTTTCCTGGCTGTTGTGATGATCACAATAATATTTCAAGTGGCTTCCATCCTGACGCATCTGAAGTTCCATATTTTGGATGTAAGTTTTAGGTGAAGTTGCCCATAATATGTGAGAAAGGTTTCACTCCACCCCTGTAAAAAACAAAAACCTTGACTAGTTTGGATGGATGAATTAATTTGAATTCCAGAAACTTCTAAGGGATTTTCAGTGATCCACTTTATCAGAGGGTTAGTAGAGGTTATAATTATCTCTTTTCAAGTATCAAAGATAAAATGGCCTTCAATCCTCTTTTTTCCTTAACAACCTCTTAAAAGGTTCCCATGGTAATCAAATGACCTACCCTAGACAAGGGAATAAAGGAAGGCCTGGAGCCCCAGTACAACTTGTTTCTTTTTAAATTTGAACAATAAAAGCATAAATTGTGTCTAAAATTTAATACAATAAGATAGGCCAGGAAAATGCTTTCTATGTGTTAAAGAATCATAGATCTAGAACCAGAAGGTATCTCAGAAGTCATCTAGTAAGACACCCTCATTTTACGGATAAGAAACTGAAGTCCAGGAAGATTTAATGATTTTCAAAAGGTCTCACTCATAAATAGAGCTGGAGTTTGGACCAGGTCTGGGTCTTTGACTCCAGAAGCAATGTTCTTTCAGAATCTGGCTCATGATAATAAAAGCCAACGCACATTTGGGGGTATTTTCTGATCTTCCAGGCTTTTACCCAAAAAGGAAGCTATATATTAGAGAACTGCAGTGGCTATAACTGTCCTCAGTTTCCTGGACCTTTTAAAGAGTACCAGGTAGCAATTTAAGGACTACTGTTGGCCATTGATTAGAAATCAACCTCGGTGTGGCAAAGGAAGAGGAGGGGACCAAGATTGTGTTCTTAGAGTCAGAGTGAATGAATTGGAGTGGGGAGACAGAAGAAGCATGTGACTGAGTGTCAGTTTGGTGTCAAAGTGATGCAGTGGGGTATTCAGGACTGAGTGATGTGGCACAGTCATTGAGAATCTGGGAAAGAATGATGAGCAATAAAAAAAATTCAGTGAATGTAAGAGCCAGAGAGAGGAGATAGTAAGTGCTAAAGAAAGCTTGAGATTGGAAAGCTCCAGCTGTGTGTTGAATCTGGTCTGTATTATACTGAATATGGGGGCAGAGCAAATCTGGGTTCCTATGCCTCATATACAGAAAAAGTGGTAGCATAAAAAGTAGAGTGATGAGTGTTTTTTTTAAGGCTTATTCCTTTTACTCTTAACATCATTTCATTTCTAACTATATTCCTTTGCCCTCCCCTACTCAGACATTTTCTTTAATAAAATTTTAAAACAAAGAAGAAAAAAAGTTTAGCAGAACCTTCCAACTCATCAGTCAAGCCCAATAGCATGTACAACATTACACACATACACATAGTCCCCCACCTCTGCAACAAAAGAATAAAGGTACATTATCTTCCCTCTTTTCTGGGGACAAGTTTGACCCTTATAAATATATAAAATTTTATATAATTTTATTTTTCTTTCTGTTTACACTGTTGTAATTATTTGTAACATTTTCCTGTTTCTGTTTACTTCACTCTGCATCAGTTCATATATTTAATGTTTCTCTGTATTCTTTGTATTTGTCTATGTCATTTGGTTCTGCTAAACTTTTTTCTCTTTGTTTTATCTAGCCAAGTTTCAATGGGAAGGGTTACATTTAAAAATTAAGGTGATATAAAAACAAAGCACTGATTATATTGTTTTACATTTGTATATGTTGGTTTCCTGATTCTGCTTACTTCGATCAATTCACATAAATCTTCCAGTGCCTCTCTGAATACTCCATATTCATTATTTCTAATAGCATAGTATATTCATGTACCCTAATTTGTTTAGCCATTCCACAATCAATGGGTACCTACTTTGTTCCAGTTTCTGCTACCAAAAAGAGTGCTTCCATGAATACTTTGGTAAATATGAGAACTTTCCATCTTTTGACCTTCCTACAATATATTCCTAGTAGTGAGATCTCTGGGTCAAAGAGTTTAGCCATTCTAGTCACCTCCTTAGTATAAAGATTACAAATTGCTTTCCAGAACAGCTGAACCAATTCATAACTCCACCAACTACGTTAGTGTGTTGTTTTTTTCTCTTTCAACTTTGAATATTTTTGTTTCTTGTCATTTGTCTATTTATTGGGTATGAAGTGAAACCCAGAGTTTGGTTATGTTTTTTAGTCACATTTTTTCTTATTGTTAAGTAATTTAAGCAATCTTTCAAGTGGCTGCTAAAAATTAACATTTCTCTTAAGAATTATTTGCTCATACACTTTGGTCACTTATCCATTAGAGAATTGTACTAGGTTTTACATATTTATTCTAGTTCTTTATATATCTTAGATACCAGAGCTTCATCAGAAATATTTGATGTAAAGAGTTTTTCCCCATCAGCAGGTTCTCTTCTTATCCTCGCTGCATTGATTTTGTTTGTGTAAACCTTTTTCAATTTCACATAATCAGAATTTTCCATTTTATTTTTTCTCATCCTTGTCCCATTCTTGGTAAGGAATTCTCCCTCTAGCTATAGTTCTGAACAGTCTCTCCACTCACTGAGAGGTTGTTAATCAGGTTTGATCTTATGCAACTTATCTAAGGTGGGTGTTTTCTGAGATTCTCCTAGTCTTTGTTTTTGTTGTGTTTTTTTAAGAGAGCATCCTGAGAGGTAGGAGAGGAGTATGGAGGAGAGGGATGGGACATATGCTACTCTGAGTAATGGTTTTGTGACACATAATTCCCATCTAGGAAATCTGGGGAAAATCTCTGCATGGACTGACTTCCATCCCCAGGATACTGAGACCAGCTGCCTATTTGCATATAGTTCAACAGAATAAAGAAAGATGAAAGGTCAAAGAGAACAAAATAGAACTCCCACCAAAATGCTTGAAAAATAAGACACCCTCCAAAGAGCAATTGCCTTTCAAAGTTCTATACAGTCTCACCAACTTATGAATAGGTAGGTTCTCCCCTACTTGCCCCTGCTGGCATTGCCAGGCATAGTATCTCCTACAATCTCTCAACAAGCAATGTTAGGAACTCCTCCTCATAGCCCTCCCCAGCTCTCATCAGACACTGCCTCTTGTTTTCCACATGGCTCCGTTAACAATCCTGTGCCATCAGACATTATTCATCTCCTTCATAGCAGTCCCTCCTATGGCTTTGGATCAATTCCCCCTGCAGCTTTCTATTATAGTTCTTCCAGAGTTTGCCTCTCTGACAGGAGATGCAGTATCTGTTCTTCCCAGAATCACAGTAACAGGGCTACACTTCTCCATTACCACTCAGCATCCAGTCAGGTGAAGGCCTCTGCTAATACTAAATACAATTCCTGTTCTTGCATCCATTTTTACCTGGATATTCACTATCACTGGGCCCAGGAAGGTGAGACTTCTATTCCTGTGCCATGTAGAAACTCTCCTTGAATTTGCTATTCTGCTTAGAAATTGTACTTATTCTGCCAAATACCATCATAACAACACACTAACTTTCCTTTAATGCTCCAATATTCATGCAGGTAGGCGTCTCCTTTGATACCAAGATTTCTGTTATGGCACTGCTTCTGGGAAACCGGGCCTCTAACCGGGGCCCCTCTCAGACATGGGTTTGGAAAACCTCTTGATTCCAGAATTATTGGTTGGCTACAACTACTCTGTTCTGTGTCGCAATATCAATACTGCTACTTAAGGACTAGATTTGGAAGCTTTATCCTAGCAACTCATGCTATATGTACAGACATAACCATTCTACTTAACCATTTGAAGAAAGGAAATCTCAACTCTCAGTAATTTAGTGTTTCCAGATGCTAGGCCTTTGCATAAATAGAGGGTTTCAGCCACTAAGCTCAAACTAAGTTCCCCTTCTTGTGTGGGATGCATGATCCCACTCTATATTCGAATGAGGTAAAGGAATTGATACTGAATATGAGTTCACTCATGTTCTTGTGGAGCTCATCACCAGATATTTATCAACCTAAAAATCTGACATACCCTTCCTATTTCTCCTTTGTTTGAAAGAGCAAACTGATATCATCCTCCATCATCACAGGGTCCTTGAAAATGGAAGTCCCATTCAAATAGTACCCTTCATATGGCTAGCAAATTCCAACCTCTTTTCCCCATAATCCCTGTGCCTTCTCCATGTGCCAGAGTAGAAGAGAGCTGGGTCAAAGGGCATAGGGTTTAGTGACTTTTTTTGTGTATGATTCCAAATTCCTTTCCAGAATAGTTGTACCCCAACAGCACATCAATGTGCCTCTTTACCAACAATCTCTTCAACATTTGTCATTTTCCTTTTATATCATCTTTTGTAACTATTCTCTAAAAGTTACTAAACTGTGCTTAACCTTTGACCCAGTGCTACCACTATTTGGCCTGTACTCTTCACTCCAAAAAACAAAGTGGAAAAGGTCCCATATGTACAAAAATATTTAAAGCCACTTTTTTTTTTATGGTAAAATACTAGAAACTAAAGGGGCACCCATTAATGGAGGAATAGCTTGAACAAATTATGTTATATAAATATAGTGGAATACTGCTGTAAGGAATGATGAAGAAGATGGTTTCAGAGAAACTTGAGAAGACTTTTATGAACTGATACAGAGTGAAGTGAGCAGAACCAGGAGAAAAATTTATACATTGAAGGCAAAAATCTTTAAAAAGACTTAAGAACTCTAATCATTGCAATGATTAACCCCAATTCCAGAAGACCCATCACCAAACAGAGAGATGATGACTCAGGGTACAGATTAAGATGTATATTTTTGGACATAGCATAAATGTTATAAGGTCTTTGTTTTTCTTTTTTTTTTAAATTAGGAGTCAGGAGGTGGGAAGAAGAGAAACTAGATTTTTGTTCATTTAAAAAATAAGATCTAATTTAAAAATTTTTAAATAAGCTTACTTTTACCTTGAACATCTTCTCTCATTATTTCTACCTTCTTGTAGCCATGGAAAGCTGTTACCCTCTAGATAAGTATACTACATCTCTGGACACCCTCACTGGTATTAGATGAATTTTCTGTCATGTCCCTAATACATTGAGCCAGGCAGGAGCAGGAGTCGGCATACTCTGTGTTCCACATTGCCTCTTAGAGACCTTCCCTCTCTCTGTATTACTTATCCAACTCTCTACCTATATATGGTCTTTATCCTAACAAAAGTATTAATAATAACTATTATTACTGTTATTTACAATCTTGAAGTTTACAAAGTATATTTGTGTGTCATAACAAAACTGTTTGGGATGGAAAATATCCTTCATCCCCCTTAATTTAATGAAAAGAAATAAACACAGAGATTTCTTAGGATAAGAACAGGACTTTATTCTCTTCCCCAGGAGAAGAGGGGGGTCTTCCCCATGACTCATCATGGAGAAGAGGCAAGTTACAAATGATAGTATTGGAATTTATAACTTAACCTAGTCAAGACCCCTCCCCAACTGTCTCCTCTCTCATTGGTGGAGAGGCATACTTCACCAAATTCTTCCCCAACTGGGACAGCAAGGAAAGAGGGGGGGGAGGGTCCCACCAAGGCAGGAAAACAGACAAAGGAAGATAAAAGTGATTGACAGAAGCAATTTGAGAAGGATGAAGGAAAAGTTAACCACCCCAAATTGAGAAGTTTTCACTTAGCCCATACAAAACTGTGTAGTAGGTATCATTTTCTGAATGAGGAAACTAACACTGAAAGGTCGAGTGACTTGCCTATGTCACAAAGCTCATAATTGTCAAAGATGATTTGAACCTCAATATTTATGATGTTCCAGCCTCAGGACCTGGACCTTCTAACTCTAGCACTTTATTTACTATACTCTAGACCCTTCTTTTTTCATGGAGTTTGGTATATTTGGTTCATAGTCTTCCTCTTCATCCTAATGCCTACCCTCCTGTTTTAGGGCTTCAAAATAAATACTGAAATGCCTTCTCATCCCAGTTAATCAGCATCCTAAATTGAATGATCTATACTTCTATTCTAGGACAGCTAGGTGTCACAGTAGATAAAGTGCTGAACCTGGAGTCAGGAAGATCTGAGTTCAAATACAGCCTTAGCTACTTTTTGACTATGTAACCCTGAGCAAGTTACTGAATGCTGCTTGCCTCAGTTTCCTCATCTGCTAAATGAGCTGGAGAAGGAAATGGCAAATCACTCCACTATCTCTGCCAAGAAAAACTTAAATGCGGTCACAAAAAGTCAGAAAAGCCTGAAACAAGTGAACACCAACAACACCTAGTTAGGCACACCAAGTCTAACATCAGTGGTGGTCCCAGCACATTTAACTCAGTACAATTGTACCATTTTGGTTGAGGATTTCTTGCCAGGAGAAAATCTTGGTACCAATCATTTCCAGCATAACTGTTTTCAATTATAGATTACTAAAGAAAATTATCTCTCTCTTACAGACTCTATTTCCCTCTGCTGAAATAAATAGTCCATCTGTTCTTGAGGAATCAAAATTCCTTAGATTCAAGAGGAATCAGCAACTTCAAGAGAATCATGTATACAGAGAACATTTGCAATATATTTTCATAATAGAATCCAACAGCAGCAGCCATAACTCACATTTACGCAGCACGTCTGAAGAAACACTCTCCTCCCTAGAACCCTATAAGGTAAGTAGAGCCAAATAGAGTTATCCCCCACTTTATAGATGGTGAAATGGAAGCTCCAAAAGAGGTTGTTATTTGTTTACGCCCACTCTGATGTCCTTATTCCAAGTTCATTGCTTTTTCCATTGCACCATTTCACTCTCCATAGAAAACTGCAGATATATTAGAAGCATTTCTTTACAAACTTTAGGAGATTTAGTCCCACTTTGTGTCAGTGGTTTAAGCAGATCAGCCACAGGAAACAGGGAAATTGATGTAACAATGACAAAAGCATCTATCAGCAAATGCTCAGACTGCAGTCATCGCCTGAGGCAGGAAGAAAGCCTAATAGCAAGGCCTCAGTCAGGGAAGGCTAGGCGGCGGAGGAGGTGCTATCCCTGTGTTCAAAGTAGAAATGGAAAGACCAAGCATCATGAAGGAGTGGACGGAATGGAATTTTCTCAAGTCTAGGCCATTGTAATAGCCTGCTGGTGGGACTCCCTACCTCAAGCCTCTTCCCACTCTAGTCCATCTTTACCGTCATTCTTGAGGCTGGCCATATTTATTATCTGGGAGACAGGACAAAAATGCTTCCACATCAAAATAGATTATTTCTGCAACAGATTCAGACAGGGTCATGAAATCAAGAGTCATCTTGGGTTTCTATTTCTGTACATTCTCATGTGTGAATTGGTAAATATAACACCCTGTGGTTTCCTTCCTTGGTGTTCAGACCCCAGGGAAATTGTCTTGTCTGTCTCTATTTAGGCAATCTGGAATCCTAAATCAGAAACATCTTTTGCTTTTTCTATTTATGGTGACTGAGAGTGAGCTATGATCTGGTCTTCTCTGATCACACTAGGAATCATCCTGTGATGAGATTTGGTCCTAACCTTACTGAGTCAGTATGTATTTGAAACTTGTTATGAGTTGTTGTTGCTGTTTTTCTCACATTACAACAGAGAGTAACAAACAAGGGATGAAGTCCTTGACATTTGGATCATAGAACCATAGAAGGTTACAGCTGGAAGGGACATAACTCAGCTCTACTCTCTCTCCTCTCTGCTCACACAGCTACCACGTTCAGGCTGGTTCAGCTTTCATTGTCTCTCACCTAGATTGTTGAAAAAGCATCCTAATAATCATTCTCCCTCCAATTCATACTTCACATAGCTTACAGAGTGATATTCCTAAAGAACAGATCTGTCCATGTTATTCCTTCACTCCAGAAACTCCAATGGCTCCCTATTGCCTCTGCATTCAAATAAATTTAAATCCCTTCACAATCTGACTCTATCCTACCTTTCCAGGATTATTATACATCATTCCCTTTATATACACTACAATGCAGACTTACTGTCTGGATCCTATCTGTCACAGATGACAATCTCTGTCTCTCCCTCTTCCTATCTACCTAGCTTTCTTACTGCTGAGCTCAAGAGCTGCTGACTCCATGAGACTTTTCCTTATCCCAGGAGCTGCTTGTGTCTCCCTCATCCCCAAGGACCTTATATTTTTTCTTCACGTATTATATATCTGCTTCTCTGTATACATGTTGTTTCACTCATCAGAATAAACCTCAGAATATATAGTAATATAACCTTCCCCAGCAGAATATAAAGGGACTGTTTATTTTTATCTTTTTATTTTCAAGTCCTAGGACAATGTACATAGCAGGCATTTAATAAATACTTATTCATTGATTGCCTAATCTATTCTAGCCTTCTCATTTTTTAGATGAGCAAAGTTCCCACCCTCCTATCCCCCAAATTACAAAACTATTTACCCAAGGCATTCACATAGCTAGTTTACAGCAGAGTCAAAACTACATAATAGGTCTCCTGATACACAGACTTCATTTATTTTTGTTTCAGGGTAACCACCAAGGATAGCCATCATATTCTAATTAAGTACTTTGAGTTCCTCAGTGTTATTTAACCACCAAACAATAATAATACCTAATTATAAATTATTTCAATATACATAAATATAAATAATGATAATCGATGCTTAATATTGGCAATAGCCTCAAGAATAGGAGCATAGATTTAGAATCCTAAATAGATTTAGGGACCAATACAATTCCTTCATTTTAAAGATGGGGAAACTGAGGAAACTATAGCACCAGTCCTTGTTAAACAAGTTGTCTTTTGATACTGCCATCACTTGTTAGTCAACCATATAGTCTCCAACCTCACAAATGGAGACACAATGAATGCTGGAGGCTTTTCAAGGAGTAATGGTCCTTGGAATTTCTTCCTTACTGAGGCATGTAAAAGACTCAGCTCATTGATCTTTAGTATACAGTACCAGGCATCTTAAAAAACAAACAAACAACAACACAAAACCTGGCATACCCCAGTGGGGTTGGCAAGATGAAAAAAACTATTTTAATTTGATGTTTTATTAAAATGACTTCATATTGTTTGGGGTACTTTAATGATTTGGGACATTTTATAGCACTTGTGTTCCAAGACTCTTTATTGATAAGCAACACCTTTAAAAAATACTCATTAGAGAAGACCTAGCTTTGTTCATAAATCTTTTTTTCCTTTTTGAGTTGCAACAGCCTAATTTGACTGGCCTATTTCCAAGTGTCTCTTAAGATTGAACTCTTGAGAACAGATGAGAAGGAACTACTCACCCAGAAAAGACTTTATTTCCTGTACTGATTTCTTTGTAAGGTCCATTTGACTTGTATGTAGAATATTTGCCACATTAATGGTATTTAATGTAAGTTTAAACCTTGGAAAATTATTACTGCTATTTTAGCTGGATGGGCAAATTGTCAGTTATATGTTTACTCCATCCTGTGGTTAACCTGACTTTAATCTTTGGGTAGATTCTGGGAAAGTATTGATTGTCCAAATGTTAGAGAGGCAAAGTAGTGAGAAAGATTATTTTAATCTGATTTTTTGGCACTTTACTTATAGTGAATGAATGTTCTCTGCTTAGATATATTATTGATGGGCATGTTATAAATTATTAAATAAAATAAATAATTTATTTAGAACAGTGTCAGTTTTTGTCTGATTACCAGTTTTACATTTTAAAAGATGTACCAAAATTATCTTAAAATGCTTTGTTATCATTTGTATAATAAAAATTTTCCAAGGGCCTACTATGTGCAAAGCATTGTGCTAAAGATGAAAAACAGCATAATTCCTACCCTCAATGAGCTTACACTGTATTAGAGAAGATAAAGACTAGATAAAAATAAGTTTTACATAAGGTAAAGTAGGGATTCTTAATCTGGGGTCTATGAACTTTAAAAAAATTTTTGATAACAATACTTCAATATAATTGATTTTCTTTATATTTTATGCATTTAAAAATATTCTTTTGAGAAGAGATCCTTAGAGTTCACATAACTGCCAAAGGGATCCATATCAGGAGAAGGTCAAAGGAGAGAAAGAAATGATACAATCTAGAAAAGTATGAGGAGGGAGAATTCACTCAGCTAAGGGCAACTGAGAAAGATCCATGGATGACATGGTACCTGACGCAAGTCTTGAAAGAATAAAATTTCAATAGCTAGTAATGGGATAGAGAATGTGTCTCTGACCCTCAGGATAGCCTATGTGAGTGCATGGAGGTGAGAGAGTGGTAGACAAGGTCCAGGAACAGTCGGTAAGTCCTGCTTGGCAGGAACTAAGAATGGCAGAATGATGCGAAATAAGACTAAGAAGATGGGCTGATCTTAAATTCCAGATGGAATTCATGTATTATTCCTTAGGCAGTGGGGAGCCGTGAAAGTTTTTGAGAAAGAAATTAACATGATCAAACCTGTGCATGTAGATTATTTTTGACAGTTGGTGAATAAAAGGGGGAAGAGACAGAAGTCGAGAAGATTAGTTAAGAAGCTATTCCATTAGCCAAGGCAAGAAGAGATGAGGCTATGAACTGGAGAAGTGGCAATGGAAGGAAAAAGAAGTGGATATATACAGTAGATGCTTAGAAATAAAATCAACAAGACTGAACAGTCTACTGAATGAGGGAGAGGGAGTAGTCAAGGATGACCCCTGGTTTCAAGCCTAGCTAACTGGTAGAATGGTAATGCCATCAATAGGAACAGTGAAGTTAGGATAAGGGAAGGTTCAGTGCAGAAGGAAGATGAGTTCAGTTTGGGGTCTACAGAGTCTGAGATCCCAGCTGTCCATCTAGGAGCTAGAGATGTAGGACTAGACAGTGAGGCTGGGCATCGACCTGGAAGCAAGCAGCTTTAAGGGGATAATAATTCAAACCATGAGAGTGGATAAGATCACTGGGGAAGGAGGTGAGAGGACTGAGGACAGAGTCTAGTGGGCCACCCATATTTAGGGGCAGGAGGAGGACGATGAACCATCAAAAAAAAGAAAAGAAAAGAAAACAGACATTGAATACCAGGCAAGTGGGAAAATAAGTAAAAATCTATACAATGTAGTGTAAAGAGCCCTGGACTTTGAGTCAGGGGACCTGGGGACCTGGGGACCTGGGCTCCAACCATATGTGACTTTGGACAAGTCTCTTAACTTCTCTCGGCCTCAATTTTCTCACCTGTAAAATGAGGTGGTTCAACAAAATGACCCTTCCAGATATAAATCTGTTACATTAAATTAACTGCCTATGATAATAATTTCACTATTATCAATTTACTTTATTATTTATTTTATCATCCTAGACAGCTAGGTGGTACAGTGGATAGCTTACTGGACCTAGGGTCAGAAAGACTTTAGTTCAAATCCAGTCTTAGACACTTACTAACTGTGTGACCCCGGGCAAGTCACTTAACCTCTTTCTACCTCAGTTTCATCGCCTGTAAAATAGGAATAATAATAGAAACGAATTCCCGGAGTCGACATGAGGGGAAAATGAGATATCTGTTAAGTGTTTCATAAACTTTAAATTGCTATATTAATATTAGTAGTTGATGCTGCTGCTGTAGAATTATAGATTACAAGGTCAAAAAGACTGAGTAAACAAAAGAAGGGAGGGATACACAATGTAAAATGCTACAGAAATTCAAAAAGAATGAGTACTCAAAAAAGACAATCCAATTTAGTAACTACTACATCACTGGTGGTCAGGAAGGAAGCCAGATTATAAGGGGTTTAGGAGTGCATAGACTGGTAACCGGGATATTCTTTGTCTCTGCATGCCTGATTTCCCCTGCTTCCTATGGGGCTGTGAATTTTTGGTGCTGCTCTGGATGTGAATACATATTTATTAGAGAATTTATGCATTTGAAAATGCTCTTCTGAGAAGGGAAGAAAGTAAAGGCAGTAAATAAGCACAGGGCTCTCTTTCAAAAGGTAGAAAAAGAGAGACATTCTAGGACAGGAGTTCTTAAATTTATTTTATGTGCTAGACCCTTTCACAGTCTGGGGAAGCCTAAGTATCTCTTCTTAAAGTAACAGCCCTAGTGTTAAAGCTAAAAAAAAAAAAATAAAGCTCCTCTAATCAATATCTGCCCATGCAGAAAGTCATAATTACTGGAACTTTCTGCTAATTAGTTCCAGTCTGCTAATCATGTGGCGAGAAGGTTTTTTGATTGGCTGCGTGGATAAAACTAAAAGCCCTGAGGTAGCCTCAGATTAGTCTTTTTGGTCATTTTCTCTTTGGCTATGCTCTACATAGCCCTGTGGATACAGGTTTGGGTTATTTTCCTGCTTTGTTATATATTCTTTCATTTTAGGTGAAAAAAGAGCTGCATCTCAGAATCCTGGCTTTTGAAGCTAGCTCAGTATCAGTGTCCAGAAAACTAAGGAATGACTTTTAGGGGTGACCTTTGGGACCCAACCCAGCAGAAACTGAGATAAGATAGTAATTTGGCACAATATCCAGCAGTGATGCCAAACTTGGATGTGAACTTGATAGGATCAATGGTATGTAGGAATTGTAGTTAGATGTAGTTAGATTTCACCGTCCCCATAGACTAAGGTGGAATAAGTGAGAATGTACCCCGGTATTGGGGGGAGATAAATATTTGTACTTTTGCTCTTCTTCGAAGAACAAAATATATCCCTTTTTGAAAGTTAATTGATATTAAATGGTAAAAATGCAAATGGGGCACTCCTCACAGGCACCAAACAATGGGGAAGAACATAACCAATGGAGACTAGAGCAAATGGTACTAGCTAAGAGAAGAGATATTCTCAACACTCTCAGGGTACTTCTAACGGACCTACCTTTGAGTAAGTCAGAGCATACTTACCACATGATTATAATGCTTTAAATTTTTAAAATTTATTTCATTAATTATTTTCCAATTGCATGTAAAAATTTTTTTAACATTTGTTTTGTAAAATTTTGTGTACAAAATTCTCTCCCTCCCTACCACCCCTTCTTCACCCCTTGAGAAGACAAGCAATACGATATTGATTGTACATGTGAAGTTATGCAAAACATATTTCCATATTAGCCACGTTGCAAAAACAAAACAAAACAAAAGAAGTTTAAAAAATTAGTTTCAATCTATACTTAAAGTTCCTCAGTTCTCTTTCTAAAGGTGGATAGCATTTTTCCTCATGGGCACTTTGTAATTGTCTTTGATCATTGTTTTGATCAGAGTAGCTAAGTCATTCACAGTTGTTCATCCTTGCAATATTGCTGTTACTGTGTATAATGTTCACCTGGTTCTGCTCACTTCATTATGCATCAGTTTGCATAAATCTTTGTAAGTTTCTCTGAAATCATTCTGCTCACCATTTTTTTTTTCTTTCTTTGCTTTTTAGAGGTGGGAGGGCAGGGCAATTGGGGTTAAGCGACTTGCCCAAGGTCACACAGCTAGTAAGTGTTAAGTTTCTGAGGTCAGATTTGAACTCAGGACTTCCTGACTCCAGGGCTGGTGCTTTATTCACTGTATCACCTACCCGCCCCAGCTCATTACTTCTTATGGCACAATAGTATTCCATCAAAATCGTATACCACAATTTGTTCAACCATTCCCCAATTAATGGCCAGCTCTTCAATTTCCCATTCTTTACCATCACAAAAAAGGCTGCTATAAATACATTTTCACACCAATAGGTCACTTTCCTTTTTCTTTGATCTCTTTAGGATACAGACCTAGTAGCAGTATTAGAGGGTCAATGGGTATGCACAGTTTTAGAGCCCAAATTGCTGTCAAGGATGGTTGAATCAGTTCACAACTCTACTAACCGTATATTAGTGTCCCAATTTTCCCACATCCCCCCAACATTTGTTATTTTCCTTTTCTGTCATGTTAGCCAACCTGATAGTTGTAAGGTGGTAACTCAAAGTTGCTGTTTTTAAATTTTTAAACATCCTTATTTAAAGCTTTGAGTTCCAAATTCTCTCCCTCCCTTCTCACCCTTGCCCCTTATCCATAAATTTGACAGATAAACCCATTTTTACCATATCCTGGTAGAGGGTGTGAGATGTTAGTCTATACCTCATTTTTCCCATACTGTTTTCCAGTTTTCCCAGCAGTTTTTACCAAATAATGAGTTTTTGTTCCAAAAGCTTGGATCTTTGGGTTTATCGTACACTACATTACTATGATCATTTACTATAATGTAATTTGTAACTAATCTATTCCACTGATCCAGCATTCTGTTTCTTAGCCAGTGCCAGATTGTTTTGAGAATTACTGCTTTATAAAACAGTTTGAGATCTGGTAGTGTTCGACCTTCTTTCTCATTTTTTTTTTCATCAATTCCCTTCATATCCTTAAGCTTTTGTTCTTCCAAATGAATTTTGTTATTATTTTTTCTAGCTCCATAAGATAATTTTGGATGGTTTTATTGGTATGGCACAGATTAACTTATGTAGTATTCTTATTCTTATTTGTTGTATATTTTTTATTTTATTTATTTTCATTATATTGTGTGTAATATATTATTAGGTAGTATTATTTTTATTATATTGGCTCAGCCTACCCATGAGCAACTAATATTTTTCCAATTGTTTAGATTTTATTTTATTTGTGTGAAAAGTGTTTTATAGTTGTGCTCGTATAGTTCCTGTTTTTGTGTCGGCAGGTAGACTTCCAAGTATTTTATGTTGTCTACATTTATTTAAAATGAAATGTCTCTATCTCTTGCTGCTGGATTTTGTTGGCAATATATAGAAATGTTGATGACTTGTGTGGGTTTATTTTGTATCCTGCAACTTTGTTAAAATTGTAAATAATTGTGATTTTATGTGACTTGGGCTCTGGTCCTGCACTGTCCCAAGTTTTTTGTGCTGGGGCTCTGGGTCTTGCTGCCATCTTTCACTGGGCTTCAGGGCTTAGCTGCTTGCTTTTGCTGAAGGGTAGGCCTCCCCTCTGGCTTGTAGTGGTGGTGGGGGCCTCCCTGTTGGCCTCCTCTAGGCCTGGTGTTTAGCTACTGGTCTGCCTAGGCGGAGGGTCTTGCTGCTGGGTTGCTATGGTGAAGGAGCATTTCTGGTGGCTGGCCTTTGAGGAGAGATCTTGTTGCTTGTCTATACCAGGGGTGGCGGCCCTGCTTCTGGGTTGCTATGGAAACAGGGTCTCTATGTTGGCCAGACCCTGGTGGGGCTTCACTATTGGTCAGTAATGGTTTCAAGGCCTTGCTAGTGGCATGGACTAGGAGTGGAGTGCCTGGGGAAGGGCCTTGCTGCACTGCACAGGCTGCTCACTTTCCTAGAGGTCTGCTGGTTTGTAGGAAGGCAGGCTTCCAGGATGGATTGCCCCAGGCTTGGAGCCCTGCTGCAGGTCCCCTGCTATTAGGAGGGGTGCTGCTGCTGCAACAACTGCAGCTCTTAGACCTGGCTCCCCTCCCACCCCAGTGAGACAGGCCTTTCTTTCTTTCTTTTTTTTTTGCTTTTTAGAGGGCAATTGGGGTTAAGTGACTTGCCCAAAGTCACACTACTAGTTTTTGTGTTAAGTGTCTGAGTTCGGATTTGAACTCAGGTCCTCCTGACTCCAGGGCCGGTGCTCTATTCACTGTGCCACCTACCCGCCCAGAGACAGGCCTTTCTTAATGGGTTGGTAAGCTGCTTCCCTAGACCAATTCTGAGATGGTTTTCTATTTGTTTGGAGGGGAATTTGGGAGGGCTTCACTTCACCATCTTGGCACCAGAAATCTCAGAATTGTTTTAATTTGCATTGATCTAATCCATAAAGACTGTGCATTTTTTATGTGAGCATTTTTTCATAATTTCAGTTAGAGGTGAGTGAAAATAAAGATGTCCAATTTTCCTATTTAAATTCATATATCCTCTGAATTCTATCCATGGACCTACAGACTCTGATTAAGAAATTCCACCTAGAATGATAACTTGAAGATATAGGTTGTTCCTAAAAATAATCTTTTTAAAACAGTGAAGACCCAGAAAATTTACTGATTGAGTGATTGGAGAGAAAATGAAAATTTATGAATAATAAATATTTACTGATTGAGTGACTGATTAATTTTAACAGGCAGAGCCAATGTTATTGTAAAGTTATTCTCCAGATCATTGATCCCATGGAATAAGTCAAAAATATTCCTCAAATGCCTAGTGAGCATGGACTAAGTTACTGTTAGCTTATAGAGGAGAAACCAAAATAGACCCTCTACTTGACGAGTATTTCCTTGTAGTTGAGAAGATAGGACATACATATGTGAGATGAGTTAAAGACACTTTTCAAGTAACATAACTGCCTAATATAACATAAGTAATGCTCCAAGTACCAAATACCAAGTACGAAGCTAAAGTTCACTAATTTGGAATGAAAGGAAACAGAAGAGTGGTAAGCCCCTTTCTAAATTCATGAAAAGAGTGAAATTATAGAAAGCAATAAAACTGAAAAAAATGCATATGTTTAAACTGATATGTAGTCATTACTACATCTGGGTTCCATACTGGCCCCTGTATTTATAAATAAAAATATAAAATATTTTTTATAAAATAAAAATAAAAATATTTTTTATAAAATATAAATAAAAATAAATCTGTATTTATATCCAGGGCAGCACCAGAAACTCTCAACACCAGAGGAAGCAGAAGAAGTCAAGCATGAAGAGAAAAGAATATCCAAATTGCTAACATCTCAGAATCCATGGGGTTCAAATTTCTGGAATGTTACCATTATAAATGCCTGAGGCTATATACTCTAAATGTGTCTGATCTCATTTGCTCTTGAAACTGAATGGGATCAGTATTTAGTCAGTATATTTGAGAAAACAAGGTTCCCTCTGACTATTACTCTTAGGATTAGAAAGATATGAGTTTGAATCCTGTTTCTAATTTACTGTGTGAACTTAACTAGATTCTTGCTGATCCATAGGTTGTTTAATTGTAAAAAAAAAAAAAAAAAAGGGTAGGGGCTAGAATTGGCATTTCATCTCTCAAATGAGGACACTCCCTCTCCCAAGACAAGTTGACAACATATAATCTGAGAGCAGGGGTTCTTAACTTGTTGTGTCATGAACCTCTTTGGTGATCTGGCAAAACCTATGGACCCCTTCTCAGAATGTTTTTAAATAAATAAAATAAGGTATATGATACTATAAAAGGAAATCAATTGTTTTTAAATATCATTATCAATTTTTTTTAAGTGCACAGATACCAGGATAAGACACTTAATCTTATAGAGTTGCCTAAAGTACTGAGAGTTAAGTGAGTTGTCTAGGTTACAGAGCCAATATGTGTCAGTGGAAAGATTGGAACCTATGTCTTCCTGTTCAGTCCTTTACCCACTACACAACACTGCTTCTTTCAGCTAACTATAAAAAATATTCAAGGTACCAATCCCACAGGGTTGTCAGAGGTAAATGAGATAATGTGAAGGCTTTTACCAATGATGAAGTGTTTAAAATGTAAGTTATCATTACTAATACATGACTTGATCACAGAGCAGTTGAAAGGAAAACCAAAGGAATGGAAGAGATGAGGTTAGTGCCAAGTTTTCTTGGGGAAAAAAAAGGCCAGATAGACACAAATTGGTAGAATGGAATTAGTGGAATAGTTGGGGTAGAAATAAAAAAGCAAAGGAAAGAACAAAAAAGAAACCAGATACTCGGTAATTGTTATGCCCAAGCTTGGCTCTGGATGACAGAAGAGAAAATGTCCTTCCCTTCTTTCTTGGACAAGATGGTAATCTATGGATGTGAAATGTTACATACTGAATAGGTTGATGTGTTGGTTAGAATACATCAAGGGAGGAAGAGAGTGGTGATGTATTTGGAAACAAAAGTGATATAAAAACAAAATAACAGTAAGAATTTTAAAATAAAATACAGATGTTTAAAAAGAAAAAAAGAAATGAAGGAGCAGGTTTCTCATTAAAATCATAATAACTTTAGATATAGCTATAGCCATTTGTGGTGGTAATAACTTGTAGGGACAATGGAAAATGAAAAAAGAAATCAAATCTCATCATTTATCTGTAAACACACACTATAGAAAAGTTAACTTAAGTAACCACATTTTCATTCAGCCATTGTAGAAGAATGAGAAACCAGGACCAAGGAGAAAAGGAGGGATCTGATAAGATGGGAGATGATGAGATGGAGGCAGATTCTCTATTACCCCCCAGGGTGAACTAGGTAATTGCTGCAGCAGGAGACAATTGGTGATACAGGCAAAGCCAAGGTAGCAATGAGAAGCCTGTTCTTTTCCCTCTATCCTATCTCCTTATAGCTTAGATACCTGTTGGGGCCAAGTCTCTAATTCAGTCCAGGAAAGGACTGCAGACTCCAAGTTATAGATTAACTTCAAAGCATTTGTCATTACAGTGTAGACTAATGAGTCACCAGCTTAGTTTAGATTCACAAGGTGGATCATAGAATCTTACAATTGGAAAGCACCTTAGAGATCATGTTTTTCAATTTCCCATCCCTTGAAAATATGGTCAGTTGGGATAGAGTTGAAAATGTATTACTCATCATAGAATAGCAGATTCTTGGAGTCAGAAGGGTCATCATCCAATGAATTCATGAACAAGAACCTCTTTTACATTTCTGACAAGTAGTTATCCAAACTTTGCTTGAAGCCAGGGATGCACTTGTAAGTGTTTAAGCACAGCTATCCAGGGTGGGAAATGTGCTGGAAATACCTTTTATTTTAGATGCAATTGGGGTTAAGTGATATGCCCAGGATCACATAGCTAGTAAGTGTCTGAGGCCGGATTTTGAAATCAGGTCCTTCTGATTCCAGGGCCAGTGTTCTATTCGCTATACCACATGACTGCTCCCTTCAACACACTTTTAAGCTTACTCTGTCGTGATGGATTTTCTCCATGACTCTGCCAAGCCCAGGCAATCAACAAAACAATAAATTCATAGTGTTTGTCAAGTTCTGAAGTATACATATCCACACAATTTAACAATCTCCTTTCCAACTTTCCCATACATCTGCTTGAAGCCCTCTAGTAAGGGGAAACTTACTACTTCCTGGGACAATCCATTATATTGTTGGACAGCTCTCATTATTAGAGGATTTTCCATACAACAAACCTTTCTGCAACTTCTACCAAATCTTTCCATTTATGTTTCTGGAGATAAGCAGAAGAAGCCTAATCTTTCTTCCACAAAACAGCCCCTCAGAGAACTAGGGGAAAAGTCATCTCATCTTCTCCTTATTTCCAAACTAAACATTCCAAGTCCTTTTAACTGATGCCAATAGGGCATTATCTCTAGGCCTTTCACCATTCTATTCTATATCCCCAGTAGAATAAAAATATCTTCAGGTCAGGAACTGCTCTGTCTCCATCTTTATATCCAAGCACCTTAAGATGCCAAAAGTAATTAAGGAAGCTCTTCACATTTGATAGATAGCTCATCTCCCATCCCTCACCTCCAAACAATGCCTACATTGATGAGATGACAGATTCATTTGAGTATATCAGTGTTCAGCATATTGTTATTCTCTGAATATACCCCGAGTTATCAACGTCCTTCCTAAAATGTGTACCCAAGGCAGAAGACAGTATTTGAGATGTGCTCTGACCAGGGCAGACTGTGACCGAAAGGCACAATCATCACATTTTGCCTTCCAGATGCTATGCCCTTCCTAATAGAGCTCAAGATTGTGTTAACTTTTTTTAGATTTTTCTAAATGTTAACACTATCTCATATTGAATGTGTAAGTCACTAAAACTGTAGCCAAATGATGCCAGTAATAAGAAGCCTGCTGCTCCTTTCCTTCCCACCACTCCCCAGCTACATCTAAGAGTATCTACAGAAAAAGCTGCCTCTTTTCACATGAACTGCTATCTAGTCTCATCTCCCACATACTGTACTTAGAAAGTTAATTTTAAAAATCCAAACATTAAGACTTTTCACATATGCCTATTAAATTTAATTTTGTATCTTGCTTACTAAGAGCTTTACAGATCTGGAATCAGTCCTCTGACGTCCTAATTTTTTCTTCCCAGCTTTGTTACCACCCGCAGTCTGAGAGAATGGCATTTATGCCTTTATGCAAGCCAGTGATTAAAAAAATAATAATAATGTAAATAGTACAAGGCCCAGGATATCTGTCTAGAGCACTTCAGTGAAGATATCCTCCCAAAGTGACATTAAACCACTAGTGATCATTCTTTGAGTCTGGCTGCTTTACCAGTTCCAAATCTACCTAACTTTACTATTGCTTAGGGATCACATTGTCCCCTTTATTTACGCCACATAAAGATTTATTTTATTTTAAAGTGTAAAAACCATTCTTAGCTCTTGGGCCCTTTGAAAACAAGCAGCAGTGCCAGATTTCACCTGAGGCCATAGTTTGCCTGACCCCTGGTCTAGGCCATTTCCCCATCTTAGTCATGAGGATAGTATGAGACTATATCAAATGCTTTGCTAAAATCTAGATTGCAAGATTTCTAAAGGTGATAACCATACCTCTGTCTTATATATGATGCTAATAAAGAAAGAGTGATGTACTTGATACCAGTGTGGTGGTGTCTGTTCTGGGACCACACAATGTAAACCCATGACCTGGCCAGCCATGTTAGAAATGCATATGAGATGGGTCAAGTAAGAGTAGGTGAATATGATTTGATTACTGGAGAGGAAAGCAGATCAGAGTGTGTATGCCTGCCTGACAATAGGTCGGGAGGATTAACTCAGTTCTGAAAGGGAAGTAACATTATTTTAATGCTTAGTATAGTACTGCATACACAGTTTTCGTATTCTATCTATATCTTATGTGCAGGTTCTTTGGCACCTAGAGCAGAAACTGTGTATTTGGTATAATTCCTGGGATATATTGATCAAAACCTGATACTATTCCTGAGTGATGTGAGGTCATCTTGAATTAAGTCAGAAGTAGATTAATTTATGCCCAGCAAAGAAACTAAAATACCAAAAGATTTAAAATAATTGTAGGAACTACTATTGGGTTAGTGATGGAGGTGGCCGTGGGTCATTTCTGCTCAATCACAATTAATCAACCTTACAAGCCTAACTTCTAGAGGCAGGTAATTCACACACAAAGCAATAATAGAACACAAAGCTGGTTTGATTAGCTGAACACCTCTTGAGGAAGGAGCTAGATGGGTAACGAACTTTTGTTCATGGACTAGTAAAGGTGATTTTAATCTGTGTTGAAAGGCACACCTGTTTGGGAAGGTATTAAGATGAACATGAGATGAAGCAAACCATGCTTGATATGAGATCATAAGATCATAGGATTTAGGCTCTAAATTTTAGAGGGAAGGAACTGAAAAGATCATCCCATTTCTCTGATTTTACTGGAGGAAGCCAAGGCCTCAGGAGTTTATATCACTTGTCCAAGTTTATTATAAAGGTAATAAATAGAAAAGCCAGGATTCAAATTGAGGGCTCTTGATCACAAACTGACAAGTCATTTAAATCTCAGATTTGTTACTTATAAAATAGAGATAGTACTGATCATGAGTACCTTACAAGGTTGTTGTGAGGCTCAAATAAGGCAATTTATACAAAATGATTTATTATATAAATGTCCATTATAAACCAACAGCAAAAGTAAATTCAGGACTTTTTCCAGTTAAAAAAGTAATTAATAATATTATTTTTATTTATATTACATTACATTATGTTATATTACATTATATTATATTGTTATATGTTGTTATGTTATTATAAAAACAATAATATTAAGCACTTACTACATGCAAGACATTTGGGGCAGTAAGATTAAAAAAAATTAAAATATTACTGCCTTCATAGAACTTACATTCTCCCAAGGAGAACACAACTTGTATTTAGAAAAGCATAGATGTCATTTAGTTATTCAGTCCTGTCCAACTCTTTGTAACTCTATGGACCATAGCCAGCCAAGTTTGTCTATCCTCCACAATCTGTCAAAGTCTGTCCAAGTTCAAATTTGTTGTTTCCATGACACTATGCATCTCATCCTCTGCCATCCCTTTTTCCTTTTGCCTTCAATCTTTCTCAACATCAGTGTCTTTTCCAAAGAGTTCCATCTTTCTTGTTATGTGACCAAAGTATTTAAACTTTAGCTTCAGTATTTGACCTTCCTGTGAATAACCTGAATTGATTAAGTATTGATTGATTTGATCTTCTTGCTGTCCAAGGACTCTCAGAAGTCTTCTTCGGCACCATAATTCAAAAGCATCAATCCTGTGGTGCTCAGCTTTCCTTATAGTCCAACTCTCATAGCCATACATTGCTACTGGAAAAACTGTAACTTTGACTATAAGAACCTTTGTCAGCAAGGTAATATCTCAGCTTTTTAGTATGCTGCCCTGATTTGCCACAGCTTTCTTTCTAAGGAGCAAGGATTTTTTAATTTCATGGCTACAGTTGCCATCTGCAGTGCTCTTTGAACCCAAGACATAAAATCTGACACTGCTTCCATTTTTTTCTCCCTCTGTTTGCCAGGAAGTGATGGGACCAGTGGCTAATATCTTAGTTTTTTGTTTGTTTGTTTTATGTTAAGCTTCAAACCAGCTTTTATACTCTTCTCTTTTACCCTCATCAAGAAGCTTCTTAATTCTTCTTCACTATCCACCATTAGAGTGGTATCATTTGCATATCTGAGATTGTTGATATTTCTCCTGGCAATCTTTATTCCAGCTTTTGAGTTATCCAATCTGGCATTTCCTATGATGTACTTTGCATATAAGTTAAATAAATAAGGTGACAATCTATAGCCTTGTTATACTCCTTTTCCAATCTTAAACCAATCGGTTGTTCTATGTTTAGTTCTAACTGTTGCTTCTTAGTACAAGGAAAATTAATGACTAGCAAGCGGGGGGAATCCGAGAAAGCTTCACAGATGTGTAGTTCATTTGAGCCTTGAAAGAAATAGGGACTCTGAAAGACAGAAATGAGAAACAAGTGCACTATATGAGGGAGGGGTGAGGGATGGCAATGGGATAATGAACAAGAGCCGGAGATCATAGAATAACAGGTAAAGGCCACCACCACGTCCAATCCACTGAGTTGAGGGAAACTGCTACTAAGCCACTTTGGCTGGAATGTAGGATCTAGTTTCTCTGAAATATTGGGGTTTTTTGGAGGGGAGATAGGGGGAATCAAATAGTTTTAATTTTTTTTCTGCATTTTGAAAGAGTTTGCAGTTTCAGGAGAGACTTTCACCCTTCATCACAAGGGAAGAATCAAAGTATAGTGACAAGAGCACTAGACTCAAGAATGCAGAGACCTAGACTTGAGTCTTGATTCCACCATAATTAACCATGTGACCTTGAGTAAGTGGTTTTAGTTCTCTGAGTTCCAGATTCCTTCTCTGTAAAATAAGGAGATTAGACTAAAGTATCTCTAAGTTTCATTTCTTCCATCCCCAACATTCTGTGACCTTCATTTCCAGTGGAAATTTCTAAAAACAAGCTTTTCCTAATGAAGAGAACTGGTTTTCAGATACCAAGTAAACAGTTATTCTTTTTTAAAAAACCATTCTAATCCCTACTCACTTTTTAATATTGAAGGGAATGTAAAAGAGAAACTCACAGCTTTCTAAGAGTCAACCACATAGCTGAGTTGGGATTCTATTTTGGACTTGGGACACTGAGTTTCTAGAGTTAAAAAAAAAACAAGCAAAAAACACTTTTCTACTCCTTATTTAAAGGTTTTCTTTGTATTTTATTGTGTTGTGTCCAATGAGTAATTCCTTATATTCTTATTCACCTGCTTATGCTTTTCCCAAAACTCTTTGATGTAATAAGCTATTACATGTCACATAAATAATGCAATATCATTTTGTTGAATGGATGCCTATCTGAATACTAATAGCAACTTACATTGATATAGTAGTTTATGATTTAGAAAGGGCTCCATTTTTTTAAGACCAAAGTAATCTGATATATAATTCTTCAAATTTCATCTAGAAACTTCAAAGTTAAAGCAGCAACAAGCTTCCCTATCTCTTACTTTTTTTTTATGAGTTTCAACCACAACTTTGATGTTGCTTGCCATCATGTTTTTAAAAAAAGCCTTAGGTAGGTTTTCACTCCCAATTACTAAACTGAGGAGATTCTACCGAGTACACAAAGAGCCCCGGGCCCCTGCATTAGTGTGGTTCTGTTCAGAAAGGCTTTCAAACAGCTCACGGGGGATCTGGAGCACCCTTATTTTCCCCACGTTTAGCAACAACTCTGGATGAGTCCTGGGTCTCTGCCCTCCTAGTTTACAAAGAAGCCCTCACTCTGAGAAACCTATTAAAGAGGCTTCTTTCTCAGAACTGCTTTGACAAGGATGGTTTATACCTCATTAGGTCAGAGTGACTCTGAATTCCATTTGCTGAGAGTGGTTTAACCTGTTCTTCTGCTTTTTAGGCCGGCTGCTGGAGAGGTTTCCTATGTGTTTATTATTTCAGTAGTAGCTCAGGTTAAGAGACTCTGCTTGTGTCCATATCCCCTGCAAGGATCTGAGTTTCTTTTTGTTAATTTGACTATTTTTTCCACCTGATGGAGATTGTAACTCTTTTACAACCTGATCTCTGTGAGTTGTAATAACTAAAAAATTCATCACCCTGATTGCCACCAGCCTTTCCAAACCAAGCTGGTCTTCAGATTAAAGGTATAAATTTATTGCTGCAAAGCCCACACTCAACATCTTTCGGGTTTAGTAAAAGCACCAAAAACCTTCCTATCCTTCAAGGATTAACTAATTCAGACACTGCCTCTTCCACGAAGTCATTCCTGAGCCCAACATGGAGAAAGAATTTTTCCTTTCATTTGTGGTATCATAGCACTTGGTTTTTCACCTCTTAAAGCACTTAGATTCTAATTTGAATTATAGTTAGTGCCCTGTTGGCATAGCCTATAGGAAACTTAGGGTGCCATGATGTCATGGAACTTGGAGCTAGAAGGAACCTCAGAGATCTTCTTCACTAAACTCTGTCATTTCCACAAATGTGGAAATCGAGGCCTAGAGCTATGAAGCAGATGGTTCAAAGTCACCTAGGCAGTAGTAAGCAGAAGAGCTGGTACTTGAATGCTGTTCCTCTGGTTCCAAATCAAGTGCTCTACTCTCTACCCAGTTTCAAATAGAAACTGATTCTTGAGAGCCAGATATTGATTTAGAAAACCACAAATTAACATTATCTATGTTGGATTGTATTTTTATTTATTTTGTTTAATTACATTTTAATCCAGGGTCTTGTGAGTTTGTAACCTGCCTGCCACAAATGTCAGATGTGGCTGCCAGCTAATTAAAGTGGGTTTTGAAAGTTGGGCTTCAATAGGAATGCTGGGCCTGAGCAGATCGTCACATGTCAGTGTGGTGCTTCAGCTTTGGAACTAGAATTCAATGAGATACTTGTAAATTATCTAACAATTACTAAAAGAAGTTTACTCAGCCATAGCATGAAAAGGATATTTAGCCAGGATATGTCATTGATTCAGCTGACTACAGTTTTTTCCTACTTCTTTGTTGGCTATATGCATCTGCCATTAAAAAGCCTGGGGGAAAAGTTTCTGACTTCTCTTCTGCTTCTTTTTGTACGTAGGCGGCCAAGAAGTGATCCTCAGGTTTGAGGTTTGATCCTCAGTGCCTTGATTCAATAAAGTCTCAAAGAAAATGTCAATACCTTTAAAAAAAATACTAGACTAGCCTTTGTAGGCCTTAGGATTTTGCTCTTACAATACAGATCCTCTCCATTTTCTCTGAGGAAGACTGGGATTGAGGGCCCCAAGATAAGAAAGTGTAACTATCACAAATATGGAATCTCTTATCACCCCATCTAGTTCAGATTTTATTTATGAACTTTAAGACCCAGAACTATATATTAACAAGTAACAGAACAGATCAGTCATGAAAAAATAAATAATTAAATCAATTGGTCAACAATTAGGCTACAAACAATCGGTTCAACAAATGCCATAAATACGGTCCACGTAAAGCAATATATCATTCAAACTAGTATATAAGCATCCCTAAAGAGGCGTTCTATGGCCACAAGCTACTACTGACTTCTTGGCTTTTTTCACCAAAGGGGTCTATAATGATATTTTGGCTTTAGACGACCTGTAAATCTGATGAAGACTGAAACCCCCTCCCTTCCCTTTGTTTATGCTGGAGAGGACAAGCTACCACATATACTGGAAAGAACATTGGATTTGTTAGTAGAAAATCTGGATTCAAATCCCCTCTCCTCAACTCATTATCTTTGTGACTTGGGACAAGTTTTTTTTTTTCCTAGTTGGGTCCTCGGTTTCTTCAACTGTAAAATGAGGGTTCTAACTTGCTCTGAGATTCTATGATCCTCTAAGCAGCATATACAAATACTCCTCTTTTACTGTTTTACTGACTACGATCAGAATCTTTATTTCTCAGTTTCTAGTAGCGAGAAGAAAAGATGAATTTCTGAGCTGCAGAAAGTAATTATAAGAAATTTTAGCTGAAACAAACAGTGGTAAAGAACCTTAATGAAAACAATTCCCAAAGAAGAAAAACTAAGCTGGAAGGCATTTGTAATTTATGAAGGAAAATATCCAAGTATAACCTTTCAATAACTTTGGCTCTCGGGGTGTTCTTACTCAATGTCTTCACAGTAGATCCAAACCTAATGCTAGTTCAAAAACTTTTCCATTTCCCAACTCGCATTGCTGCTACAAAATCATAGAATCATATATTCTTAGACCTGGAAAGAACCTCAGAAGTCATCTAGTCCACTTGTATCACAATATGAATCCCATCAACCATATCCCTGAGTGGTCATCCAATGTTACCCTTCAGTAATGGATGGTAACCTCATTAGCTCTTAGCATACCCCATTCCATTTTTTGACAGCTCTAATTATTAAGAAGTTTTTCCTTATGTCCAGTCAAATTTCACTTCCCTCTAACTTCCAACTTTTGCTCCTAGTTCTGCCCCCTGGAGAAAGAAGCAAATGTTTACTATCTCTTTCACATCCTACAGCAGAAAAATCACTGAATTTGGAATCGAAGGACCCAAGTTCAACTCTTGTTTCTTAATGTTAATGAACATGAAAATGCAGCTCCTGACTTGTTCACACAAGTGTTATAAGGATCAATGAAATAATATCTTTGAAGCAGAATTCTTACCTTCATGAAATGCTGTTGCCATTATGGTGCATTCTCAAATGCTCAGTGGCAGATGATAAACCCTGTTCTCTCTCTTGCCATCCTTTATTTTGTCTGCCTTTGTGCCATTTCCTGGATCATTGGGACCTTCAGTAGAGGCTGAATGGGGAAAAAAGAAAACACAGTCATGGGCCACTTGTAGGTGGCCCATGCAAGACAAAAATGGAAAAGAAAAAGAAGAGAAGAAAATACACCCAAAAAACAAATAAAGGTGGAGACGCAGAACTAACAAGGAAGAAATGAACCGTCCTTGAAGTAATTATAACGGCCAAGTTAAAGAATTATGCATCAAATTTCCCCTTAGACATTTGTACATTCGTTTCCCATTGGGAAAGGTATATATTAAATTAAAAAGTAGAAATGATCTTGATCCAAACACTCATTGAATTTCTTGCTTGAAACTTGAAAGGGATCCAAAGTCCTTAAAACTAAAGTAGATTCGGCTCCTTAAGAATTAAGCATGATTTCAGATGTTCTAGATCAAATTTATCAAAGGCTTCTCAAAGGTCAAAATAGGTTCATGTTAAGAAAACAAAATAACAATTTTATGGACATTCCAGTTTTCAGAAGACCTTCATATCAGGATTATCAGCCAATTCAATTATGATGAAGATGTCACACTATCACCTTTAAATCTAGGTATTTACCCCTCCAAAGAAATGTTTTTTCAGTATCTTTCAGCTAAAGTCTCATCTCTTCATGAAATATGTGCTCCAAGGAAGACTTGAATCTACTTGAAATAGTACATGTAAATTAAGATAAGAAATTACTCCAGAACAATCCAAGAAATATTAATTAAGTACCTACTGTGTACAAGGCATGGCGCTAGTCACAGGGTCTACATTTCTTCTTTGATCTATATCTAGGTCAATTCCATTGAAAGTTACTAATACATCTAGGTCCTAATTAATGCAAATAATGAATAACCTGAAGTGGTCTGTATATTCAGATGAACACTATACAAAGTTATGATTATATAAAATGTGCTCTTTGGTTCTAGTTCAAAAGAAATAAGCAGTGTGAATCTGAATAATGCACCTGATTGAGAGGATTCTTTATTCACACTAATAAAGAGCTAGCTAGAATTTATAGTTTAATTATGATGAGCATTAAAGCCTACTGTTCTCTTTTTTTTAATTTAAATTTTATTTTATTTCAGTCTTCTCCCTCCTGCCCCAACTTCCCTTCCTCCTCTCCTGATTGAGAATGCAAGAGACACAAAACTATTATAAAACATATAACCAAGCAACATAAAATTTCTCATTGGTTGTGTTTTAAATACATATATGCATGCACACACACATGTATATATAGGTTGTATATACATGTATACATACATATGCATATATATGTATACATGTGTGTGTCACTCCATTACCTTTCTGTCAAAAGGTGGCCAGCATATTTCATTATGAATCCTCAGGAATTATGCTAAGCACTGAAGATACAAAAGCAATAAATGAAATAATCCTTACTCTCAAGGAATGCACATTTGAAAAGGAAGACACAACAAGAACATATATAAACATACACAGAATCAATATAAAGAGATTACATACAAATATCTATCTATCTATCTATCTATAGTAGAGGGGATCCAGGAAGGCTGCACGTAGGAGATGGTAGTTGTGTAGAGACCTAAAGGAAGAGAAGGATTCTGTGAGACAGAAGTAAGGGCCCGTTCATTCCAGGCCTGAGGAATAGCCAGTGAAACAAGCATTGAGAGAAGAGCTAGAACATCCTAGATAAGAAACTGAGAAAAGGCCAGTCTGACCAGATCACAGAGTTCTGGAGGAGCAGTGCTCAACAAAGCTGGAAATATTGACTGGTGCAGAGCTGTGGAAAGCTTTCAGAACCAAAGAGAGGAGTTCACATCTGATCCTAGAGGTAACAGAGAGCTCTTGAGATTTATTAAATAGGGAAGCACTTTTTTCAGAACTGAGCTTAAGGAAAATCACTGTGGCAGTGGTATTTAGATAGGATGGGTTGAAGTGAGGAAAAACTTTAGGCAGTGAGACCAATTAGGGCAGCAGTTCTCAACCTGTGGGTTATGTTCAATTTAAATACATCCTGTATATCAGATATTTCCATTACAATTCATAACAGTAGCAAAATAACAGTTATGAAGTAGCAACGAAAATAATTTTATGGTTGGGGGTCACCACAACATGAGCAATGGCTCTCTCATGGCTACATGCTCTGCTCTCTCACCCTATCTCACAATTTGCCTAGCTTTCTTCAAAGTTCAACACAAATCCTCCTTTGGCAGAAGACGTTTCTGATGAGCTTTATATACTCTGTACATAGCTTGTGTACACACTGTATGTTACTCTGTGCTGTCTCTTCCATTAGAATATACACTCTAAGAGCAGGGACTGTGGAATTTTGGTAGGTTCTTATTTTTTATTGCTATTTTCTTTGTATACCCAGTGCTTAGCATAATGCTTAGTACACAGTAAGTGCTTAATTAAAGCTCATTGACTGAGTGACCATTGCCCCCACTCTGACTTCACTTCCCTCCCTCTCTAACCTTGACCCAAAAGAGAGCCAGTTCAACTCTACTGTACTAACAAAGCCCTTGCCCTCTTCTCCTATTGCTACTCATCCCTTGTCAAACTTAGACCCTGGATAATTCCCACCATCTACTTCCTCCACAGCCACTCATAGACTGTTGAACAGATCTGGAGGAAGTCACACAGCCATCTATCCTAACTGGATATATTATAAATCATGTCATCCAAATTCAGGTGATCCCTCACTTCATTTTATTCTTCACTAAATAATTCCTTATCTCACTCTCCAAACCTTGTTATCTCTCACCTTTCTCTACCCTATTTGTTTCAGGTGAGGATGCCACCTCTTTTTTTTTTTTAAAGAGGCCATTTGACATGACTTTCTTGTCTTCCCTTCTTTTCATCTAAAACCTCTTAGCATCATCCTCTAATCTCTCCTTTTCTCTCAGACTCTAACAATGAGGTGGTCCTTCTTCTTACTATGTCTATCCCTTCTACATGGGCTCCTGATCCCAGCCCCTCCAGCAGATTGCAACCTCAATCCATTTTCTTTCTCTTCAAAAGTCAGCCTCTCCCATTTACTGGTTTCTTCCCTACTACCTCCAACCAGGCTTATATTTCTTCCATTCTTAAAAAAAAAAAACAAAACACTTCACTTGACCCCACCATCTTCTCAGGCCATTGTCCTATATCTCTCCTCCCTTTCTCAGCCAGACTCTTAGAAAAAACAATCTACATTTTCTGCTTCTACTTCTTTTCTTCTCTGTCACTCTTTAGCCTCAACAATTTGGTTTTCAACCTCATCAGTCATCTAAAATGCCAGTTACCAATGATCTCTTCATTGCCACATCTGATGGTCTTTTTTCAATCCTATCTTCACCTATCTGCTTCATTTGACCCTATTGGCCACTTTCTCCTACTGCCCTCCCTGTGCTTTTCTGAGACTAGTCTCTCTTGGTTTAACTTCTATTATGGGAATCTGAAGACCTTCCCTGCATCCTAGGCCCTCTGCTTAAGTGGCTTAAGTGGTTCTGAGAACCTTCCCTGATTTGAAAGTATACTCTGCCCCCTAATAGGCTGAATGTGGTCACATGGAGCCTGTGGCGGGAGGCTTGTTCTTCAGGAATGCCCACACCTTGTTACTTCTTGATTGGGCAGTGGGTCAAGAGGGCTGTGACAATCTCCGATCCAGGAGAAGGCTATATA
>CM053586.1:65613665-65640617 GCA_028646515.1 Pseudochirops corinnae | reverse complement strand
CTCCCATTTTCCTAATTTTAAACACCCTTCTATACCCCCCTTTTAACCTATTCCCTCACCTTCCCCTCTAAAGATTCCTCCTTTATCCTCTCCCCCTCACTATCCCCTTTGAGTTTTCTTTTTTAAATTTAGAAGACTTTTATACTCATATATGTATATTTCCCCTCTTAAACCTATTATCCCAAAGAAAGTAGTTTTCCAGAACAGTCCCCCTCTCCCATCTAATTTCTCTGTATTGGTTCTTACTCTTGCACTTCATTTGTATAGGGTTGTATAGGATAGGATCTTTTAGCTCTTCTTGAGCAGTTTTATTTTTTAAAGTCATATACTCAGGTCTACCCCAGTCTTTCTCATAAGCTATTTGATTACTAGTAACAATCTTAGGTGTAGATGTTACATTTTTCATACATAAAAGGTAAACATTCTATACTTATTGAATCCCTTATAATTGGTCATTGGTATGTACCTTATGTTTCTCTTGGCTCTTGTAGGTCAAATCTTCTACTGAGTTCAGGTGTTTTTTTTTTAAACAGAATCCTGGAAGTCTGACAAATTATCAAATGTCCATTTTTATCATTCAAAATTATGCTTAGCTTTGCTGGGTATGATATTTTCATCCAGAGGCCCAGTTCTTTTGCTTTTTGATATATAGTGTTTCAAGACCTATGATTTTTAGTGTCACCAATACTAGGTCTTTTGTGATTCTAATTGTGGTACCATCATACGTAATTTTGAAATTTAACTATAGTATTCCTATGAGTTTTCCTTGTAGGATCTCTTTCAGGTGGTGATTGGTGGATTTTTTTCTATTTCTATTTTCCCCTCTTGTTCTAATGCTTTATGACAATTTTCTTTAATTATTTCTTGTATTGTTGTATCAAGATTCTTTTTTTTGATCAAAACTTTCAGGTAGTCCGATTATTCTCATGTTTTCTCTTCTTAATCTGTTCTCTAGATCTGTTGTTTTTTATGAGATGTTTCACATTCTCTTCTATTTTTTCATTCTTTATATTTTGGGTGTTTTTTTTTATTCTTCATCTCTTATAACTTCACTGGCTTCCTCTTGCCTGATTCTAGTTTTCAAGGAGTCATTTTATTCCTTAAGATTCTGAAACTCTTTTTCTAATTGGTTGACTTTCTTGTTTTTCTTGTATTATTCTTATTTTTCTTTTTCCTCAATCTCTCTCATTTGATTTTTAAAGTCTTTTTAAAATTCTTCAATGAATTATTTTTGGGCAGGTGACCATTTGACATTACTCTTTGGGGTAGAAAAGGGTTTCTTTGTTTCAGTATCCCATCCTTCCCATACTAGCTCTCAGTGTTTGGACTCTTTCTCCTTTGCCTGTGCATTTTTTGTGAGTAATAATTTAGTTTTTATAGTCACCTCTAGTCCTGAGCTGTGGAGGATGGTGCCTCTGGCTTTTGATCCTCTTCAGGCCTCTCCTCTGACCTTGAACTCAAACCAGTACTTCCAGCCTTCTGTAAGTGTCCCTGCCCCACTGCTTCTGCACTCACAGAGCATATACTAGTCCATTATCGCACCTTAGCTCTCTGCAGCACAGCTGGGTCTGGTGTTCCTTGCCAGCAGAAGTTCCCTAGATCTTCCCCAGGTCTGAGCCCCACTCTCTTCACTGTCCCCAGGGTAAAAGTTTCTGTAGCAGGCAGAGGCAGCCCCTACCCAGCTAACCCTAGGGTTTGCCACTTGTTGTTAAAGCAGACCTTAGCCTGGAAGTGTTTACTCTTCACTGGAGAAAATCTAGTACCGGGATTTTTCTTCAGGTCTCCTCTGATTGTCTCAAGAGGACCCATGTTCTGCCGCCACCCTTATTTGTTTTCATATTTCTATGCTCCTCCAGAGGCACTATTTTATCTCTTTTGTGAAGGAAAAACTTGAGAGCTTGAAATTTTCTGACCTACTCTGCCACCTTCCCAGAATCCTCTCAACATCCTCCCTTTTAATGATGGGCATTGCTTCTTGTGGGCATGGACTACCAGCTTTGTCTTTCTTTGACTCCTCAGTGCTTAGCTGAGTCTGTGCTTAGTCTGGCTCATATTAAGTTATTACTAAACAAATGCTTTTTGATTGACTTTACAAATGAGGAAACAGAGATCCAGGGGAATTAAGTAACACAGAACAGAGAGCGAACATCAGAAGTGGAATTTGAACCCGGACTTCTGATTCCAGCCAATGCTCTTTCCCCTGGGTCACAGAGCTAGAAAGAGTTCTCTTCTGAATTCCTAGAGCACTTAACTGTCTCTACTAATCATTTACTTCCTGTATTGTCAGTTATCTTTTCCTTTGTATAGTATATATCATCTTTTTGTAGTGACTATACTTCTGGAGTGTAGTCACTTTGTCTTATATATATTTGTATACTTCCTTCCTATCAAGTATTGTTTTTTTATATCAACTAGAAAGTCAATAAGTATTTAAATACTTTCTAATGAAGAAATAATTGATTTTATGATTAGAAAAAATGTTTTGAGCTTGAACCAAAGAGGATGGGTAGAATTTGAATAGGCAGAGAGGAGAAGGAAGGGCATTTCAGGCTGAGGAAAGACTTGGAAGTGGGAGTGAGACCATCATGACTCTAGTCCATGTGAGGAAATAGTAAGAAAGTTGAATAAATAGTGTGGGGACAAATTCGGGAGGGTTTTGAAAGCCAAGCTGGAGAGTTTGGATTTAACGTTGTGGTCGAGGGGTGGGTGATGGTAATCTCTGTGCATTCTTGAACAGAGGAGTGGCATGATGAATGGTATTTAGGGACTATTAGGATGGCAGTTATGATGTCTTATAGAGACATCATAGAATCATATGGATTTGGAGTCAAAGGCACCACAGAGATCATCTTAGTTCAGCACCCTCAGATCATGGATGAGAAAAGTGAGGCCCAGAGAAGTTATACGACTTACCTATGAAGACCAGTGCCAGGAAGACCATCAAAAAGGGGACCTTACTGTAAAGATCTGGCGTAGGGGAGCAGCTCTGCAAATGGAGAATGAAGGCCAAATCGAAAAGGCATTTACCAGAAAGACTAGTCAGGAATTGGTCTGACTGAAAAAGAATAAGAAGAATGGCTTTGTTTTGCTTCAAACAATTTAACTGTCTGCATTTTTTCTTGAGGGGGTGGTAAAGTGGGGGAGTTTTATGTTTTTTGGAGTCTTTTCAAAATTTTAAAATTCTAGGCTTTAAGGGGATAACTTCAAGTAGTAATACTGAACCTAGAATGGGAAGCAAGACGGTAAACAGTTGAGCCTTGGCTCTGGCACGAAGAGTTGTGTGGCATGCAGAGATTAACTTCATCTATCACCTCCTTTGTTAAAAGGATAATAAAAACTCATGTAGGTGGTATGAAGGCTAATTATTCTTTGTCAAGGGCTTTGAAATCCACAAATAAAAAGGCATTTCTGAAGTGAAGGGTATCACTAAGCTTATTACAAATGCCATCCAGGTATGGAGAAGCAGCTATTTGTCTGCAGCATGAGACCATGAGATGTAGCATGAAGTTGTTATTGGCAGAATTTGGGACAGCCTCATTACTCACCTGTGGCTGAGCCAAAGTGAATTATGTCTGTCATCCAAAGTAAGCACAGTAAAAAATTTTATGCTGTATCACACAATCATCTATTTTATTTATGCCATATATTTAAGATGAAAGCTGGTTTAGACAATTTTTACTGGAGACCTTTTCGTTTGCTTGTTCCTCTGACTGTAAATCCAGGTTCCCTTCATCCAAACTCAAGGTAAAACAGAGGGAAGGATCTGAAATGGCAGGCAGAGATTTAGGTCAGGTCTAAGGATTGTGAGACACTGCAAAGAAAGCTTTCGACATGGCCAAGGAAGTCTTCAGCATGTCTTTATCTAGATCTGGTACAGGCGTGGGTAGATATTTATCTGTCTGGAACAGTTAAGCCTGTGTTCTGCCTGTAGATAGATGCCAATGGAAGAAGCCACACTGAGGGCTGAAGGCAAAGCATAATCATTTCTCAATTATTTGAGCGATAATTTAAACTTGGAGTCCGTACTGAAAACAATACAATCCTCTTCCCCATTTCCAGTTCACCAGCTTCAGAAATACTACTGCATATACCTTGTGGAGGGAGGTGTGTATGACAGTGTTCTATTCATTTTGTGACCTCCTTAGCATTGCAGACAATTTTAGTTGAATTACTTATGATTCTATTTTACTTTCTTGCTAACGAGTAGCTCTAGCTAGAAATTATAATCAGCTATTGAATACTAAGCCCACAAATTCTGGTCTAAAACTGATTTCTTTTTTTTTTTTTTTTGGCTTTTTGGAGGGGGGGGGTCAGGGCAATTGGGGTTAAGTGACTTGTCCAAGGTCACATGGCTAGTAAATGTGTCAAGTGTCTGAGGCCAAATTTGAACTCAGGTCCTCCTGACTCCAGGGCCGGTGTTCTATCCACTGTACCACCTAGCTGTCCTTAAAACTGATATTCTTACCTTCCTCTCTTGATTGCTTCAGAGGGACACAGCACCCACGAGAAAAAAAATGGCAGCTGTCGAAAAAAGAAAGTGATGGATGGGCTCAGATGTATATGATCATCCCATAAACTCCCACTCCCCTAACCCCAAGTCTAGAATTTTCTCTTTCCTCATCCTTGTCTCTTGGAATTCCTGATTTCCTTCAGGACTCAGTTCAATCTACCCTTTCCAGGTCCCCCTAGCTGTTAATAGCCATATATCTATATCTGTATCTATATCTATACCTATCTATATTTACAGACACAAACATTTATACATGCTGTCTCCCTAGTTAGAATAAGCTACTGAAGGGCAGGGGCTGTTTGGTTTTCTAGCCTTAGCACTTAGCAGAGCCCACAGAATGAGCATGTAATTAATATTTGCTTGCTGTTTGGGCCTCAGTTTCCCCAACTATAAAATTAAGGGGTTGTATAGGAGAACCTTTGAGGTTACCTTTGCCTGTATATTTTTGAACTATGAGCAAGGTAAACTGCCTGGGATTACCAGTCCCTCTTTATTATATATTGATTCAACCCCTTCAAGTATTCTCCCTAGTACCCCTCTCATCCTACTCACCCCCACACCCACTGTCCAGACTGTTTTTCTTTTCTGAGTCATTTTTCTATTCAAGGCTGCCCTTAAGTTTTTTTTTTTTAATTTTAAAATCAGATTTTCACTTGTGTAAAAATGACAGAGTTTCAGTACTATGTGGTTCACTTAGGGCTCTCCCCTTTGCTGGAAATGGTCTTGAGTGTGTTCATTGAACTGAATTGGAACTAAAATTGAATAAAATGGAAAGACCAGTTTCCAGAGAAGTGTTTGAAAGAATGATAAGGGGAGAAGATGAGCAACAGAGAGGTAAGTGCTAGAACTATTGAGACTTTGCAGCTTAGTCTGCTTTATAGAATTGAAAGCCAATATGGTGGAACACCAAAATTAGAGAAGCTGGTTTCAAAATGATCATAATCCTTCATGAAGCATAATTCAAATACACAGGCTCAGATGGTAAGGGCAGACTTTCCCCTCCCAGCGTATTTATTCAGTGTGAAATGACTATAAGACATTAGGAGAATATAATCTTTTAATAACCTTTTCTAAAATGCAACATGGCTTTGTGATCAAAGGAAAATTACTCAGATGGCATCATCTCTGTTCAAAAAATATGGTCCGTCCAAAGGATTTGTAAAAGGAAGGACATCCATTTGTGTACAACCAAATGAAAATAGGTTTCTCTGTTAGGTGGGGAGAGGCAGAGTTGATATGAAGTATAGTTAGTCAGTCAGTCAATAAGCATTTATTAAAGTTAAAAGAAGAGTGAAATAAAGATTCCTGGGGAACTGGATGGTCAAGGTACCCTATATATTGAGTCATGCCAGATGCAACAATACTATTTTTAAAATGTCACAGTGTGGGTGTGTCTGAGCTGTGCATCCCAGATCTCTGAGGCTTAGCATTATAAACACTCAGTAAGCTGACAGCATTCTTTCTCTGGCTCTTCAAACAGTCTACTCCTGCTTCTAACACTTGAATGGATTCTTCAAACAAACCCACCCAGTTTAGAAAGTCCTAACTCTTTCCCTCCCCACTTAAATATTTTTTCTTTTTTAAAAAAGTATGAATTTAAACATCAACAAACATGACCATTTCAATAGTAAGAGGTGACATTTATGAGGCTCTTTAACATATGCTATATCCTTTGATCTATGTAACCTTAGAAGGTAGGGGTTCTCATCCCCATTTTACAGATGAAGAAATTGTGCTTGAAAGAAAACATATGACTTGCATGGCTACTAAGTGTCTAAGGATTTTAACTCAGATCTTCCTCACTCCAGGAAAAAGACTTATTCCACTACACCAACATCCCAAGAAAAATAGGGTGGGGTGAGGTGGTAGGGAGGAAGGTATGTGTTTTCATTCCTCTCCAGGCTTCATACTGGACTTTTTTCAGCATGCCCCTGAAACCCACATCCTGGAAACTTTCACACATTGGAAATGTCCTCTTCTGCCTCTAGAACCACTCTCTCCTCCTAGAACCTACTTTTCAAGAGGACTGACACCCAGCTGGCCTTGACTTCATTCCTCTACTGGCTGCACTCAGCCAATAAATATTTAAGCATGGCTATGTGCCTGGCTTTGCTGGGGATACCAAAAGAGGTAAAGACAGTCCCTGCCTTCAAGGAGCTCACAATCGAATCAGGGAGAAAGCACACAAATATATGTAAAGACAAACTATATACACGATAAATAGGAAATAATTAACGAGGGAAAGCATTAGAATTAAGAGAGGTTGGGAAAGGCTTCCTGTAGAAGCTGGGATTTTAAATGGGGCTAATTGAAGTAAAGGAAGTTAGTTGGTGGAGAAGAGGAGAGGCATGGATGTCAGCAAGAGAATATGTCCAGAGCTGAGAGATGGAGTGTTTGGTTTGAAGAACAGCAATGAAACTGGTGTCATTGGATTGAGGATTATATGTTGGTGTAAGAAGATCAAAAAAGTAGGAGGGGGCAGCATAAAGAAGGACTTTGAATGACTAACAGAGGATTTTGTATTTGATCTTTGAGGCAATAGGGAGCCACTGGAGTTTATTGAGTAGGGGAGTGACATGGTTGTACCTGTAGTTTAGGAAAATCACTCTAGAGTCCTTTCTTTTATGTCTTTCAGCTTCTTTTTATGTGTTATCTTTTCCTACTAGAAAATAAGTTCCTTGAGTATAGGGGCTGTCTTCTTTCTGATTGTGTTTGTATTCTTGATGGTTAGCAGAATCTGGCATATAGTAAGTGCTTAATAAATGCTCATGAACCAACTGATGATATATGACTCTGTGGACTTCCATTACATAGTTAGGTTTTTTTTGAAGGAAATAATAATTTAACACAATAGTACTGAATTGTCATGCACATGTATCCCTTCCTGGGCTTTCTTCTGTTCTCTTCTATGTATTTTTTGAATGCTTCATTGACATTCTTTTCTCCTTTTTTTTGCATCACCATCACTACCCCCACTCAATTTCCCTTCATCTCTTGTAAAAAGTGAATATACCAAGCAAAACAAATTCACACTCTGGCTGGTTCTGAAAATGAATGTTCCACTCTACATTTCTAGTCTACCACCTGTCTGCCAAGAGGTGAGATGCATACTTCATCATCAGATATCTGGAAATCACTCCTTCCCCCTTTTTTAGCCTGATGAGAAGAAAAGTACACCCAGTTTTATTTTTTTACTCCCCTTCACATTCTCAGAAAAATATTCAAAGTGTATGTTTTTGGATCTGTGCTATAAATGTGACTGGAGGTCTGAGAAAGAGGATAACCAAGAAACTGTGGATCTGCAAAGTCTGTATAGTTTTACAGGGGTAGAACAAAACCCCATTTAACTACGGGGTTTCAATCATCACTGAAACTCTTGTAGCACCTCCGTTAACAAAACTTAGACTATCAAACTATCACCCACTCACTCAATTTCCCTTCCCTTGGATTTTTGACTTTTTCCTCCCCATTTCTTCCTAAACTGTTGGAAGTGGTAATGAGCAGTGAAATGGCCCAAAGGTAGACAAACACCGGGAGAAAGCAAAGAAAAGTAAGCTTTAGTTAATACTTAAACAGACTAATCAACTCTGGGATAGAAGAGAATTGATTGAGTTGCCCCTGGGAGGAAAGAACTGTTTAAACAAATGAAGAGTGAAGTTTCCAAGTTTGCAAATTAAACTAAGTAATCAGAGGGTGAAATTCAGGTGAAGATAAACTATTGGAGATCACTGAAGGTTTTCAAGTGGACAAAAAACTCCATAATACGTGGCAGATGAGAAATAATTGGGGAAAATATTAAGGAAAAACCAACTATACTTAAAAGATGCTGGACTCTATTGGGTAAAACCTTGTGGTCTAAAAACATTCATCCAAGGTTAGTAAGTGCTGGACTGAAAGTATTCTCCTACTAAGGAAGAGAAAGAGAAGCAAAGGATCATGGACTGGACCCTATCAAAGGGATATCAGACCTGCTCTGGTAGATTAAACTAAAAATATCACTCCTGAAAGTAGTATAATCAAAGGCCCATTGGATGTTGAGAAGAGGAGTCTTTGTGAAGGCAGAATCAATAATAATTGCTAACTATCTGGAGAATGAAGGCATAGGGAATATTAAGGAAGACTCTGAGGTTGTAGTCTCAGTTCAGTAAGAGAGTAGTGGTGTCCTCAACACAAAAAGGCAAGTTTTAAGGTGGGGTAGATTTTTTTTTTTTTCTTTCTGGGGGATAGGGGTGGGAGAAAGAAGATAAACAGTAAATACTTGGAAGACAATGTTGTGACAAAGAGATTAGACATTTTCTGCTGGGCCCCAGAGAGAGGGCAGAACTAGGATCATTTGGTAAGAGCTAGAAAAAGACAAATTTAGGTTTGATATAAAGAAAAAAAGTACTTCCTAGCAATTAGTATAAGAGTGTGTCTCAGGAGGTAGAAGTCTTCAATGAAGAATGGATGGGTCAGCTTGTTAGGAATATTAAAGAATAGTGTAAAGAAGATTTTTAATCAAGCGCCAGTCAGACCAGAGGCCCTTGAGGGCCCTTACAATTCTGAGATTCTGTTGACTGTGAAAGTTTAGAATATTTTGAAGGATAGGAATCGATAGTGAGTACAGACTTACTAATCTTATCTTGGGACACTAGAACAAGGGGATTGTATTTAAAGCTTGAAAACAGTCTTTACAAACGAAGATTCAATGATCACAATGACAATGTTGGAGGGGTTTAATACCTACTTAATACACTGCTCAAAGAGCTGTAAATTGATCCAAGCATTCTGTAAAGCACTTTGGAATTATGCTGAAAAAGTGACTAAAATGTTCAATCTTTTTGACCCAGAGAGCTCATTCTTAGATATTGATGTACCCCAAGGTTGCAAAGTGGGTAGAGCACTGGTCCTGGAGTCAGAAACAACTGAGTTCATTTATGGCCTCAGATACAGCTGATGTGACCCTAGGTAAGTCACTTAACCCTATTTGCCTCAATTCCCTCTCCCATAAAATGAGTCGGAGAAAGAAGTGGAAAACTGCTCCAGTATGTTTGCCAAGAAAACCCCAACTGGGTCACAAAGAGTCAGACATAAATGAACAACAAAGGACGTCAAAGCTAGAAAGAAAGCTTCCCTACATATCAAAATATTTATAATGGCACTTTCTCTAATATAATAGCAAAGAGCTAGAAAAAGATGCCCGTTGACCAGGCAATGGCATACAAAATGTGATACATGGATCATTATCATGTGATAAGAAATTATTAATAGGAAGTATTCGGAAAATGATAGGAAAACTTAAATGAACTGAGTAGAGCCCAAAAAATAATGTATACCATTACAGTACTGTAAATTTAAAGAGCAACAATGGCAACAAAAGAAATTGAATGTTGTGTAGCTGTAATGACCAAGTTTGCCCTTAGGAAGAGATGAGGAAGCATATTTCTCTCCCTTTTTGCAGAATTTTGGGACTATCGAAGTAGAACTTTGTATATACTGCCAGACACAGTTGATATGCTGTTTAGTTTTACAGAACTGCTTTATTCTTTCTTTTTTGTTTTTTGTTAGAAAGATATGGAAAGAGAGAGGGAAGGGACAGAGTCATAAATTAAAGTGATTTAAAATAAAAGATATCAATAACATTAAAAAAATTCAATATGGTGCATACAATGTTTTTACCTTTAAGGGCAGCTAGGAATATTTGGAACATCTTACTGAGCTTGGTGGCATAGGCCTGTAATTACACCCTGCTACTGGGAAGGCTGAGGCTGGGCAGATCTCTTGAGTTCTAGAGTTCTGAGCTATAATAAGGTTAAAGTTGATTGAATGTCTGCACCAAGTCTGGTACTAACATGGTAAGCCCCTTGGAGAGGGTAGTGATGGTGGTATCTGAGGTTCACATTTAGAACTATAATATGTGAGTGTTTTATATATATATATATATATATATATATATATATATATATATATATAGTATATGTATATATACATGTATGCACATATATTATAGGTATACATGTATATGTGTGTATATGCATGTGTGTGCATATAGTATATGTGTATGTATATATACATACATACATATATACACACACATATATATAACCTTTCATCTCTTTGGGGCTAAGACAAATAGTAAGAGAATATTGGAATAGATATAACAACAACATCAATAAAAGTTAGTATTAAAATTGAGCTTTAAAATTTTCAAAGCACTTTACATACATTATCTCATTGGATCCTCATATTAACCCCATGATCTAAGTACTAGAGATAAAATTACCCTCATTTAATGTATGAAGAAACTGAGGGTGTGACAAGTTAAATGTTTGTCCAAGGTCACACAAACAGTTAATGTCTCAGGTCTTCCTTACTCCACTCCCTGTGCCCTGTCCACTGAGATGCCGTCTTTCTGGGCCTCTTCCAATACAGCAATTTCCATGGTTGCAGAAAATCATCCAGAATAGCAGCGAGGATGTTGATAGAGTCACAAGATTGGGCAAGCCTGGAAAGGTAAGAGAATGACTATGGTCATTGGCCCTCTGGTTTTCTGCCTTCAAACAGGGTGATTGTTCTGCCTCTATGGTAGAGCTGAGATGAGAAATTGTGTCTTTTCAGGGATTTACTAGTTGCCTTGGCACTGCTGTCATGTAGACTGCTCATAGGTTGTCAGTATTCCCTGGGTCTGGTATAATTTAGGTTAATTAGGCAGCGGAGTAAAGTCTCAGAGCTTTCTTTGAAACCTTATAAAATAGTAAAATATTGACCCTGGGATTCCAAGAAGAAGAAGCTTTTAAATTTAAGTTGCAAGTTAATTTGCAATTTTTTGTTTGGAAGCTAGATCGACTTCTTAATAGAAAAGTTCTGGAAAATGTTGTCCCAAAGTAACATTTCTACAGGTGGGAAATACAGTTCCTGGAGGTCATGGGGAAAGCCCTGAGGAGGTCTCCACCATGGAAAAAGCTGCCTCATTTCTACTCCACAACCACTGGAGTTTTTACTCTCTTATGAAAGAAAGTGGGAGAGTAGGAGAAGGAGCCCATGCTTGGGGCAGCTCAGCCTTGTCTCTTCAGGCTAATCCTTCCTGAATGTTCCTTGAGAACATCCCAGTAAAGTGGGCTCCAAGAAGTGATAGTATTCATAGTGATAGTATTCACGCCCAAAACCTTCTCAGCAGACAAGTTGTATGAGGTTGAGGGTAAATGAGAGGTCTCAAACCTACCAGTGAGCTAGGGGATGTCTACCCCTAAGCATGTGAAGACTTCTCCCAGTGGAATGGGCAGAAGAAAACAATTTGTTCCAATGACCATGAAGGTAGCTGAAGCAGGTGCTGTGGACTGCTTAGAGCTTGGACAGATATCAAAGATGCCAATGTGCTGAGTCCTGGGCCATTGCCAATTGTCTTGACTTTTGCATTGCCACTGAGCTTTGATGACTGTGAAAGAGTGAGTGAGGCTGAAGAATTTGTGCAATTCTGCCTCGCTTACATCTAATTCAAAAGCAAGTCAAGACATCACCCTGTGATGCCATTGGTCCTTTTCAGAAATGAAAGACAAATAACAACAGACACTGTAAGTACTTAGATCAGTGGTTCTCAACCTTCCTAATGCCATGATCCTTTATACAGTTCCTCATGTTGTGGTGCCCCCCAACCATAAAATTATTTTCATTACTACTTCATAACTGTAATTTTGCTACTGTTATGAATCATAATGTAAATATCTGATTTGCAGAATGTCTTTTCATTGTTACAAATTGAACATAACCTACAGGTTGAGAACTGCTGACTTAGATATTCACTTATTAACTGTTCATTTCTTTACCAATAGCTTATGACTAGGTGAGTAGTGGACTTGGCTTGATCCTAGCCACCCTAGACTAGCCAAACTTTTTCTCGTGCACTCATCCTTTTTGGATCAGTAGATTTATGAGGGCCAATATAAAGGAAACATGAGATCCATCCTTTTAGTCTTTGCCACTTAAGTATCTCGAGTGACTGTTAAGTCAAATCTGAGCAGAAATATGGGGGGTGCATTGACTAATATAATTATGGCTGTTCCATTGCCTAGTCCCACATATTTTCCCTATTATGAGTCAGCTGGGGCAGCTAGGTGGTGAAGTGGATAGAGTACTGGTCCTGGAATCAAGAGGATCTGAGTTCAAATCCAGCCTCAGACAATTACTAGTTATGTGATCCTGGGCAAGTCACTTAACCCCAATTGCTACCCCAAAAAAGAGTCAGTAAGTAACATTTGAGGATATTCACTGAGTACAGAGAAATGTACAGACATACCCTAACTAATATTTTAGTAACACTGTCTTATAATAACTTCATTAATATATTATTATCAAATATCACCTTAGTGCTTCAAAACATTAATGTAATATTATCTTATCTCCTGGCCACTTTACTGCCATCCTAACTTCTGCCACTGCTACTGCCACTGTCTTCCTCAGTTCCTCTAGCCTTATGCCCCCTCCCCTGCCAGTTTAGCTCTAATGACATAGAAACTGCTACTTTTCTCATATCTCACTAATTCTCACCTTCTACTTTTGCTTTCCTCTACCTAGGAATGAGTATTCCAATTTATAACATCATTCCATACCACCAAATACAATAAAATATAACACAATATTGTTGTTCAGTAGTTTCTGTCATGTCTGACTCTTCCTGAGTCAGACAGGACTCTTCCTGACCCTCCCTATTTTGGGGTTTTCTTAGAAAAGACACTGGAGTGGTTTGCCATTTTCTTCTCCAATTCATTTGACAGATGAGGAAACTGAGACAAACATGGTTAAGTGACTTGCTTAGGGTCACACAACTATTGAGTGTCTGAGGCCAGATTTGAAATCAGAAGGATGAATCTTTTTTACTTCAGGCCTGGCACTCTTTCCACTGTGCCACCTAACTGCCTTATTATAATACAATACGCATATTAAGTATCTTCTGCATGGAGGGCATTTTACTAGTATTCAGTCTTCTAATTACTCTCATCCTTTAGCATAATTGCATCTAACCTCCTCTTTCTTACATAAGATGCAGCATGCTCAAATTAAATTTCATGATGCAAAAGCATTGGAATCTTAAGCTGGGTATGGTGGTACACATCTGTAATCTCAGCTATCAGCAGAGCAGGGTAGGGGTTGATTAAGCAATCATTATGCATACAGTTTATTATTCTCTTCCTCTTCTTCATCTCGTTCTTCACATCTTTCTTTGATAAAATTCAGAAAGAAATGGTGTCCTGCTCTTTATTCTTACATTTACTGGTCTATAGATCTTTGTACAAGTGGATAAAGTAGCTGCAGTTGCTTTTTATGGTCGTATAAAAGTTTTTGGATGTACACTGGCCATCTTCTGTAGGCCCACTGATAGCCTGCAGACAGCTCTAGTAGTACACAGGAAAACAGGGATGATGTGCATCTCATCCTTTTCCTGCTTTATTTTTATTTTCCTTTCTATATCTCTATAATTTGAAGGCTTTTTATTCCACATAGTTTAGAGATTATAAATATTTGGAGTGGTGACATCTATTAAAAATATCTATCATTATCATTAACAACTAAAAATAATATTTATAGGGCATTTTTTTAAATTTAAAAAAGAGTATATCAGATGTATTTGGCCCATCTCTCTGATTAGAAGGCCAGGACCAAGATTCTAATTCTTTTTTTCTATGAAATCTAATTTTCTCTCAACTCTGGGAATGATTTTGTATATATAACACAATTCCCAATTTTACAAATTAAAAATAAACTATGTTTCAGGTCATTTAAGTAAATACAGATGGGAAATATCAGAGGCAGTACCCCTGACCCAGGTTTTCTAATAAAAAGTCTGATATTCTTTCATTGTCACCAAACTGTCTCTTCATTTAACTTCATAATTCACACTATGGGAGGCATCTAGCTGTAAAAGACTTTGGGACTTAGAGTCAGAAAATTTGTTTAAATTTTGCCTCTAATGTTTCTTTGGCTTTAAACAAGTCAGTTCAATTCTCTGGGCCTGTTTTCTCCTATGTAAAGATAAAACTTTTTCTGTTCGTTGTCCAAATTGAACAAGATGATCTGTAAGCCTTCTCCTGACTTTGGATCTATGATCTGTGATCTATTTTTGGCTCATTTTTCTAATTAGATTATTGAGTCTGGAAAGACAAAGACCAAGATTCCATTTTTCTTTTTTTAAAGACTAGGTCTCTATATCTCACCTAGGATGGAAGTACAGAAGCCATTGCTGGACTGGATCCTTCTAATGACTGGCACGGGAGCTTTGACCTGTTCCATTTCAAACCTGAACTGATTTACCCCTCATTAGGTAAGCTAGTGCCTTCCCTCTACCTGTTTGATTCACTACGTTAGGGCTGATTTTGAGGCTGATGATTTATCAGTAATCAAAGCTTTTTTAATTTATAATTTTATTATTAATATTACATAATAATTAGACATACTATAAACATATAACAGGTCACATGAATATAATACAGAATATATGATAATATATTGACAACATTGTTATTAAATTTAATTATTTAAAAGTATAAATAATTAAGGCCAAAGAATTAATAATAATTAATAATTAAGGCTGAATTTACTGAGGAAACCCCACAACCTACTAAAGATCAGTACTGAGATCAAGAGATCCATTAGCCTTAGCCTCTTATACCATCTCAGGCTCTGGCGAGGGGAAGGGAATTAGTTTTACAGCTTAACTCAGTCCCTCTATAGCACGGTTCCTCTAAGTCCCAAGTTCAAATATCCTTGGGTTTACAGTGCCCTGGCTTCTCAGAGTTTCTTGTCTGGGCTGGCAGTAATTTTTGATCTGGAATTCTGCCAACAAGGTCAGCGTGGCTTGAAACCTGTGGTCCAAGGGCTGCCGTCTGTGCCTAAAACTGAAAAGACAAATGAAACAGCCAAAACTCCAACTATTTTTCAGAGCCAAAGGACTTAAGAAGGAAAAGGAAAGAAAGTTGTCCTTTCTCACACCCAGGTCTGGCAGCATATGGTGAATGATGGGACCGCTACCCCTCTGGACACTGCCAGAAAGAGAAACTGCCTCCGTCTGGGAGACTTAAAGATGCAGCCAGTGGAAAAAGCAGCTCCTGCCCGTGTGGAAGAGGAACAAAGAGTGGATTCTTTCATAAGCAAGTCTCTGGTGTCTTCCTCACGGGGGCTCCAGTTTATTGATCTGGGCATGTATGGAAGCCCCATCACATCCTTATTTCTTTTTTAATTGCTGGCAAGATTTTCTTCTCAGGGTTTCTGATTGGGGGTGTGGTGGGTGAAGGGTAGTTTTGGGTTTAGGGAAGGGTATACCCGATGAAAGGAGAACTTGGCAAGAATTTCTCGATAAAATCAGGGAACTTCCCTTTTTCCTGCAGGGCAGCTCTGCCCAAACATTCCATCAGGACTGTTGGAATGGGTTTAGTATGACTACATGTGTATTGTCTGAAATACAATGTACTTTTAAATACAATGTACTTTTCAGCTTAAGAGCCACCCTAGCTGTCCTCAGTTGTGTAGGGGAAGAGTAGGGTGACACCAAAATAGCCTGAAGAAGAAAAAGGGCACCAGGAAAGACTTCTGCTCAAAAATATTTGGCCTACACACCTTACCAATTAGAATTTCGTCTGTATTAACAACTTCATATTTTAATGTGCAAATAGGTCACTCACACCTCAGTGTGAGTTACTTGAATCAGATCATCACAGGCTCATAGAATGTTGAGTTCTTTAAAGCTCTTCTCCTTTAAATGCCTCATTTTATAGATGAAGAAACTGAGGCCAAAGGAGGTTAAGTGATTTGCCCAAGTTCACTCACACAGTAAGCATTAGAGGTGAGATTTGAACTCAAGTCCTCTGTCCCCATAGCTAGTGGTCTTCCACATTACTTTAATAATTATATTGCTTTCTTTGGAATGAGTATGGAAACTGGAGCCAGGAAAGAAATTGGTTTAAATGTTTCCTCTGACACTAGACATTCAACTATGAGCAAGTCACAATAACAGGGGACATCTACACCAAACCCCTCATTCTATTGTTTCCTTGACAAAATAATAGAATGTGTTTCCAAAATAGAAAGAGTCCTATACGGCAAGTGAGGAGACCTGATAATTTAATTTTAGATATCACATTAACCAGAGGTATATCTTAGAGAAGTTCCTTGATCTCAGTAGACTTCAGCTTTCTACCAAAATAATGGTAGGAATAATGGGATGTATTGAGTGTTTAGTCTGGTGTGAGGGCTTGCTGAGTTCTTTTGAGGGCTGCTCATCCATCTTTGGTGTCCACATGCCACCCAACTTTCACCTATGACTCCAAGAAACTATAGCATGCACAGTGGCCTTATTAAACTGTTTCAGCAGATAGATTAAACCAGGTTGAGGGTAACCAACAGGTGTTAAACCTATCTGTAAGTTGGGCGATGTTTACCCCAAGCATGTGAAGACTTCTCCCCAGTGGAATGGGTGGATAAGAACAATTTGTTCCAACGGCCATGGAGGTGGCTAAAGCAGGTGCTGTGGGGCACTTAGACCTTGGTCAGGTACCAAAGACACCAAGGTCCCATCCACTGCCAGTCATCTTGACTTTTGTCCTGCCGTTGGACTTCAGCGACTCTGGAAGAGAAAGTGAGGCTGACAACTTTGTGCAACTCTGCCTCATTTAAATCCAATTCATGCTTGAGTCAAGTGATGTCATTGGTCCTCTTCAAAAATGAAGGACAAACAACAGCAACCATCAAGATAATGGGGTGATCTCTATGGCTCCTGCCACTTATAAAATTCTGGGTCTCTCACTCATTGATTCCACTTCCTTTTTGTCCATTCTCTTATTATCTTCCTGCAATCTGATCCATAGGGCCCTTCCTCTTGCTCCCTATTCCCATTATGTTGAAACTGCCTTTTCTAAGTTTACCAATTACCTCCTATAATGGGTTGGCCTAACTCGTCCCCTGTTAGTCTAGGTTCAGTATTTTAACCAAATGAGCCTCACAAATCATTCAATAGTTAACAAAAGGACATTTACTAAGCCATAGCTTCTTTGTTTCTAGGCCTTCTCTGGTCTTGGCCCTTTGGACCACTTTTCCATCTTTACCACAATGGCTTCTGAGTGGTGGCTTCCTTCCCAGGATCTCCATTTTAGGAAGAACTCACACCAGTCATGCTCATTTCTATGCCTGCTCAGATCATGCCTCTCTGGAGTACTTTTTCGGTTTGTCCCCACATGGATATCTTCCTTCTCCTCTCCCCCAACTTTTTTTCCAGTTCCCTTTTTTGTATTGTCTTCCCCCATTCGAATATATATATTCCTTGAGGTTTCAGATTGTCTTTCTAAGATTATACTTAATCTTAAAATGAATAGTGCTGCCACAAAATTCTGTCTTGTCACTGACAAGATCTATTCTGACCGCACCTAATGTATTATTGAACAGGGTGAGTGGATCCAGTGGCTAGTCCCATCAAGAAAAAACCCTGCAACTGTTATTATTGCTTTATCATTCCTCTGAAATTCAGCTTGGTCTCCTCTGTGATGTGCCTTTTGTTACCAAAGCCCTACCATCCTTCACAAGTCAGGTAAGATCAGGGAAGAGATCAGTAAAGACACACTATGATAGTTTATATGGCATGCATGATTCTTTCTTTCTAAGAAATAGACCAGGTTAGGAAACTAAATAAAATGCCTCAAGAATTACAGTGTGTATGCTACTTGGCCTTAGTTGTTTGAGAAAGGGAGGTTGAGAGCTTGATTATGGGACCAGAGATTGGAGCCTCTAAATTCAAATGAGAGTGAGGAATGTTAAGAGAAAAGGGAAGCTTTTTTTGTTTGGGGACTTTTCTTTTCACCCAAGGCATTGAAAGAAAATGTTTCTGACCTCTCATTTTCTTGATTCAAGGACGGCCACTGCTTATATCTCATTTCTTCTGCCTGCTTACCTTAGTTCCCTGTTATCTACTATTAACTGTGGGTCAGTTACAATTGGCATTTGTTTCCTGACTCACAACAAACTGTTTCTCTATGGTTTTCCTTTATATAGATTTTTATTGATCAAATACTTGTCTGTTTTAACTTCTGTTTGGCTTCTTGCAGTCAGAGGTCCTTGCCTAATCCCAACTATAAGAAATAAAAATGTGCTGTCTTTTCTTCTATGTGTCCTTAACACAGTGCCTGGCTCAGAGGAAGCACTTAATTAATAAATACCAGTTGATGACTTAATTTGGTTCACTCTCAAGAGAATGAATATGCTCTTCAATAATTGTGATGGATTTGTGTTTTTCCATCCATATTTATCCTATACTGACCAAGTTGACATTTGCAAAAAAAAACTGGTCAAAGGTAGCCACACAAGGAAAACTCTAAGCTTTTCTTTGGATTCATCTGACTAATGGTTTTGGTCTAAATGAGCTAATTGGGCTACCTATAGAGTAGGAAGAGTATTTAATTTGGAATCGGAGGACTCGGGTTCATATCCTACCTTTGTCATGTATTACCCATATATTTTAGGCAAGTCACTTAACATCTCTGGGCCTCAAATTCCTTATTTGTAAAATGAGGAGGTTAGCTTAGATGGTCCCTAAGATCCTTTCCAGCCTTATCCTTATGATCTTAATACAATCCCTATGTTCTGAATACAATACCATTAATGCATGCTTCATGATGTCACTAAATATTTATCTTACTCTATTGACTTTTGCTTTTATTTCATTTTTAACTGTAATACAGTGAGGCAGCAAGGTGTAATGACTGGAAAGTCAATATCAGAGCCAGTAAGACCCTGGGTTTAAATCCTCCCATGGATTCATCCTGATTGGGTGATCCTGGGCAAATAATTTAACATCTCAGTGTTCTAGGCAACTCTTTAAAATTACAAGGTAAGGTTGTTATTATATATTATGTCATTTGATATATTATAACAATCCACCTATAATAACATCATATAATATTATTATTGTTATTGTGCATTATTTATGTTATATGGAATATTATTTTTATTATAATTATTATTCTTAGTTACAATTAAGTATATTGCAAAGAATGTACCAACCAGCTTTGTTAGAAGGGATTTCCTCTCCTGGGAGTTCCCTATATCAAAGAAACCTAGTCCCTATCATCAGGTAAGAACTTCCCTCTACCAATAAAGATTAGTACCTACTTGGTAACTTACAGTTTCAGAAAGTTATTTAAAACACTGAGAGGTTACGTGACTTGCCAGAGTCACAAAGGCATCATGTGAAAGGGAGAGCTTGAACCAAGGTCTTCTAGACTCCTAATCTGGCTCTTTTCCCACTAAACCAGCTGTCCCTCTATTCTATTGTTCATAAACAAACATAGCTCTCTGGATCTGCTTCACTCACCCCTGTCTCTCTCTCTCTCTCTTGTTATTAAGCCACTGAGACAACCAGCCACTACCTCTCAACATTGTTTGTGAATGTAAATGTCCTAACCTCCCTAGCAATGGAATCTTGTTTTTTTGTTATGTAAAAAGCACCTGTTTAGAGACTTTAGACCTTGTAGTAAAAACACCATAAACATAAGCCCTTTTCAGTGCTATATATAGACAATCAAACCTACTTCTTACCTGAGATGAGGAGAATCAGGATCATTCTGGACCCTTCTGTCTGAGAGGGTTCCTTTTACCATCACCATGGATACTCTAAGTGGTATCTTTATTCAAACATGACAAGAAAAGTAAGAATTTGACTTTTTTTCTTGGCCTTTAACTTTGGCCTGCTGGGCAGAAAGCTTATGTAAACCTTAATGTACATCTTAAACTGAAACTGTACAAAAAGAAATGAATACAAGCTTTATAGGATGCGTTTGCTTTGGCTACATATAATCCCATATCCTCCCCACCCCTATATATGCACGGATTAGCCAAAAGTAGCTTTCCTTCCCTTTTCACCAGATGGAAACACAATGGATCCTTTCTGTTAATAGTGCCCACACTATATCCTGGCAACCATCCATGTGCAGCCTTTAGGCTTTATGCTGGCGATAGCATGATTGCAAAAGAACTGACAAGCCATCCTTTAATTTCTGATACACCCCACATTATAGAAGCAGAAGCTGTATCTGCTGCAGATCATGCCTGCCACTGGGATCTGTGGGAAGAATGGAGAGGTGTTTGAGTGGCAATCTGACTAATCAATGCAATCAAACTGCTTGTGTCACCCTGACTTGGTTAATTTAGCACAGAGAAACCACTTTGTTTCTTTTCATAAGGAAGAGAATTTTGTTCTTGAAAAATGCTGCTGTTGGCCTCAGATGCAGGAGAAGTGAGAAAATAGCAAAGAGGGAAGAAATGTTGTCTTAGAAGAGACTCTGATGCATACGTATTGGGGAGGGGAAGAAGAAACAAAGATGCCTTATTCAGCATTTGACAAGAATTTACCAAGCACTTATGTCTTAGACACATTGCTACTCATTGTGGAAATTTTGTAAAGAAAGAAAGAAAAAAGGAAGGAAGGAAGGAAGAAATGAAGGAAGGAAGAGGGAAGGAAAAGAAAGACAGAAAGGAGGGGAGGAAGGGAAAAAAGAAAGAAAGAAAGAAAAGACAGAAATAAAAAGACAGAAAGAAAGAAAGAAAGAAAGAAAGAAAGAAAGAAAGAAAGAAAGAAAGGAGGAAAAACTGCTCCACCCTTCAAAGAGTTTATTTTTATTTTGGGAAAACATGCACAGAGAATTAAATATAAAAATATACTAAATGATTTCTGGGATCAGGGCAGAAACTACTGAGGAACATCAGGATAGTTCCTGTAGGAGGTAGCAGTTGGACCAAGTTTTGAAGAAATCTAGAGAGGGAGTCTGGAAGGCTAACGTAAAGAAGGGAGTCCATTACAGCAGTGAAAGACAACCTGTCTTTGGAAAGGCAGGAAGACTGGGCAGGAATGTTAAACATGAAAAACAGCCAGCAGTCCATTTTGGATGGGATGTAGAGTACACAGAGGAAAGTAACAGGCAATAAGCCTAGAAAGGTGTCAAAGGGCAAAGAGAGGAGTTTGTACTTTATCCTAGAGGCAATACAGCACTAGTAGAAACTATTGAGCAGGGGAGTAACATGATCAACTTGTGCTTTAGAAATATCAATATGGCAAGTTGTGTAGAGGTTAAATTGGATAGAGGAGATTGAAGACTTGGAGGCGAAGTAGGAGGGTATTACAATAATGCAAATGACGAGATATGAAGGCCTTTATAGGGCCGTCCCTATTCAGGTGAGGGGAAATGATGGCCACCTCGAAGTATGATGAGTATCAAAAAGGGGACATGGTTAAGATGTTGTTGAGGAAAATGGAAAAGACTTGGGCTTGTTTTCAAGAGCAAAATTCCCTTCCTTATGAAAAGAAACAAAGTGGTTTCTCTGTGCTAAATTAATCAAGACACAAGGTTTGATGTGAGAGGTGAGAGAGAAGAGTAGAAAATGACTCTAGGGTCACAAATTTGTGTCACTGAGAAGATGATGGTGACTTTAACAGAAATAGGATTGTTAGGAAGAGGGTAGAATTTTGGGGGGAAATGATGTGTTCTGCTTTGGACATGTTGAGTTTGAGATTTCTCTGAGATAGGCTGTTGGAGATGTCTAGGAGGTAGCTGGTGAGGCAGGCTTGGGCTTGAGGAGAGCCACTGAATTCAGTCCATAGATGGATAGATAGATCTGGGAGTTTTCTGTGTGATAGGGGTGATAACTAAACCTTCAAGAATTCAGGAAATCATCAAAAGAGAGAATCTAAGCAAAGAGGACCTAGGACTGTGTCCCAGAAGGGGTGGGGTGTTACTTACACACATGCATAGGAGGTGAGACAAGGAAGATGATCTACTAAAGCAACCTGAGACCAAGGAGTCAGACTGACGAGAGCAGAAGCAGGAGAGGACAGGACCAGAAAATCCAGTGAGGAGAGGGACCAAACATCAAATGCTTCACCTGTGTATACGCCTGACTATTATAAATATCCAACTTAACTATAGAGGGCCTATGCAGGAAGACTCGATCTGTCTTCGGAGAAAGAACTGATAAATAGAATGATTTTTTTATATATGTATATACATATGTAATATACATGTCTATATATAATGGTAGCCATCTCTAGGGTAGTGTTGTGTTGATGGGGAGGGGAGAAAAAGGGGAAAAATTTATGATAACTTTATCATATATTTAAAAGGAATAATAACAAGTTGTACATAGTAATTTGTAGTTTCATGTACAATCATCTTTTTATTATACTATGATATGGGGAAAAATAAAAAGGAAAAATTATTTTTATTTTTTGCTTTTTGGAGGGGGAAAGGTAGGGCAATTGGGGTTAAGTGACTTGCCCAAGGTCACACAGCTAGTAACTGTTAAGTGTCTGAGGCTGGGTTTGAACTCAGGTCCACCTGACTCCAGGGTGGGTGCTCTATTCACTGTGCCACCTAGCTGCCCCGGAAAAATTATATCTATTCACCAAACTAAAGCTAAAACTCATCTAAATTCTTTTTTTTTTACATTAAGAAGTAAATGTTACTTTTTTAAAAAAATACAAACTTGGCCAAAGATTCCATTTAATTAAACCCCTCCCTGTCCTCTCAATTGCCAAACTGCCTTTTTAGCCTCATCTTTTTAACCAAAAAAGTGCCTTTCCAACTGGAACCTGCTTCCCCAGTCTTGGATGCACTTTGTAAAGAAAAGTTGGCAGCGGACTTTAAGGACCAGCAACCATAGGTGCAACCTTTTAAAACAAAATTTTACTTTTTTTTTTTTTTGGCCTTCATTGCCTATACAAGCTAAAGCCACAGGGTCACAGAAAGCAGCGGGCAAAGGAATCAAATAGAGAACTAATAGCTCTCATTTGTATGATATTTGAAGATGTGCAAAGCCCTTTACTTGCATAATCTTATGTGATTGTCAGAACAGCCCTCTGAGGTAGGTACTACTATTATTCCCATTGTAAAGTTGAAAAAAACTAAGGTAGACACAGGTTGTGACTTACCCAGGGCCACACATCTTGCAAGTGTCTGAGGCTGGATTCAAACTCAGGCCTATCCTGACTTTAGGCCCAGCACATTAGCTACCACCATTTAGCTGCCTAATAATTTCTAATTCATTTTTTCCTGGCCTGGCGATAGCTGACTGGAGTCTCTGGGCAGGATGAGAGAAGGGGGTCTTGAGGATGGGAAGGAGAACAGCAAATAGGAATTGCCAAGCAGACACACCACAGGAACAGGAGGAATAGTAGCAACCTGGAAGAAGGTTTGTAAAGAAAGCGTGGGTAACGCCATGCTACAAGTGTTTTCTTCTTCCTCCCACACCAGAAGAAAGGAAGGGAAGTTAGTATGAAGCAGAGGAAGAAAGCAGGAATAGTAGCATCAGAGGAGGAAGGAATTAGGTGTCCTGAGAGACTGGGAATGCTGTTTTAGCCATGGCAGGCTCCAGATCTCAGCCAGTCCCACCACAGGGAGATTGCTGCTGGGCCATTAGAAACTACCTGGACATTCAACATATCCCTTACACATACCTGTGGAGTTAAAAAAATAATAATAATGAAAATTGAGGGGGAAAAAACCCTTTGGGTTTGACCGTTGGCAACCTTGGAGTTAGCAACTGATTGATGAGGTTGGAAGGAAGAATACTAAAGGGTGAGAATTATATGGGAATAGAGAAGGTGGAGAGATCTTCTGCTGGCAGCTTTTTCGGGTTCCCAGGAAAAGAGGAAGAGATGAAAGAGTATAATTTGAGGTGATGATAGGGAGAAGTCAAGGGATTTGGGGCTTTGTTTTAAAGGCTGAAGGAGAAAGGGGCTCTGCTAGATGCAATAGGAAGAACACCATTAGATATGAGAGAGTCAGAAAAACTAGGAATAAAGAGGAGACAGTCTAAATCAGAAACGTAAATTCCTGGAGAGGAATCAAAGATACAAATAGAAGAGTTGGTATTTGCAAGAAGGGTTGTCTCTTCCTCTAAGAATAGGTTAACAACAACAATAATAACATTTATATAAGCTTTAAAGTTAGAAAATGGGTTTATAAACATTATCTCATTTGACTCTCATAACAACCATGTGAAGTGTGTATTACAAGTATTATCTCTATGCTGCATATGACAAATTAAGGCTAAAGTGATGAACTACCATGCCCACCAAGAATCTTGTAGCTGGTAGGATTTGAACCCTTACTTCAGTTCGTTAGTCACAATATCATGCTAGAAAATGGGAAGAGGAAAGGAGGAGGTGGAGGGTTGAATGAAGGGGGCACAAAATAGGGGGTCAAAAAATTCTAGCAGGGGGAGGTGGGGACCCAAGGGTGTTGAATATTGCATGTATTCATTCTTAGATATAGTTTGTGCATGGGCAGGTTTTACTGAATTGCTTTTTTTCCTCTCTCTTCTAATCTTTGTTACAAAGGATTACTCACTGAATGGAGGAGTGGTAGCAAGATACATTCAGAAATAAAAATCATTTAAAAACAAAATATATTAGTAAAATATGGTTTCAAAAAAGCAAATGACTGTCTATCTATCTATCTATCTATCTGTCTGTCTGTCTGTCTGTCTGTCTCTCTGTCTATCTAACTGGACTAAGTTTCCTCCCATGGTCACACAATTTTTCAACCTCCTATTTCATGTCTCTTACCTAATTTATAGAAGATTCTGCTATAGTACTTTTCCATCTTTATTCCCTACCACCACCACCCTTATCTCCATACCTCCTACCTAAAGAGTGTAACTGGATTTTGGATTGATATCCCGCCTGAGGCAGTAACATGTATTGCTCTTGGGCAAATTGAAGTCTGGGAACATCCAAACCACAGAGTTCCCCAGAGCTCCCTAAGCCACATTTGTGGACAGCTGTGTGCCAGCCCACACCACCCTGCCCTACAGGGAAGCAGGGTAAGCTGCTCCCAGCTTAGAAATCAAATCCAATCAAGACTGATGCCTAGCATCAAACATGGTTTCAGGGGCCAATGACAGAGCCAGCAGATTTCATGGTTTCAAAATAACTCCTCAAATTTTGTCTTGGCATTTCATTGCTGACAAGATGCCTCATTGCATTATTTTTCCCTGGCTGAGTGTAAGAGGTGACAGTGAGGTAGAGCTTTACAGATCATAAAGCACCTTGCATAAATTGTCATATTGGAATCTCCCAACAAATCTTGTGAGGGAGGTAGTGGATGTATTGTTATCACCATTTCTATATGGAGTGAGGAGTTGGTCAGGACATCATTGATTTTCCCTTAGTTCAGTTAAGGAAATCATAAAATAACAGAAACTAGGATATGGGAAGTTATTAAATCAAGTACAGAGAAGTATCTCCATTCTGTTTTCTCTTTAAGAGGAATGAGGAAGTTTTTCAATCAGGTTTGGTGGAATAGAAAGTGGACAGTTACTGGATGTCCAAAGGAAGAAAAAGAGGAAAAAAAAAAAGAAATTTACATGATAACTTTATTATATATTTAAAAGGAATAGCAAGTTGCACATAACTAATTTGTAGTTTCATCTTTTTTCAATTATGCTATGTTATAGAAATGCTTGTTTTATTCTATAAATTAAAATGCAATAAATTTTAAAAGATATAAAAGCAAGACATATTCTCCAGAGTAGTTGAGGCAGAGGACAGCATTGAGGAATGTGAGGTATGTGAGCTGAAAGGAGAGCAGCTATGGAGGAAGAACCCTGCCTTTGAAAGGATCTTGTTCCTTATATGGGGTAGGGGAAGTATTATATTTTCTTCTCCTCCTCCTTTGATACACAATGATTGAATTTTGTTAGCCCCAATAATCAGTTGACTCCCTAAAGGGGACCTTTGTCTGGAGGATATAGCTGAGTGAGCCATTGAACTAAGGCTTCATGGGCTCCAGAAGTATTTCAAAGGAACCCTGCAGAACAGAACCTTGTTGGTAGGGGAGATTCTTCACTGAGGTTTGACTGATGACTTATGAGTAGACAATCATCTACTCAGTAAAATTTTGGAGGAGGGAGAGGAATTAAAGAATTTCTGACCCCAAAGCTCTGTCTTTGCTGAGATTGCTCGTGTATCTGAAATTCCATCATCAGAGATTTATTTCTTTGGGCCTTGAAGGGAGAGGAGCTTATGGGAGATTATTTATCTGTTAATTCTTCATAGGGGGTTAATTAGTGGAGAAAGGGAGAACTGGCCACAAAATTCAATGGTAGACCTCAGTGAGAAGATGGAGGAATGGGGAAGGGGAAGAAGGAATATTAATAGAGAGATGGGAATGCCCAAAATAAACTTTGCCTACTTGGCATTTTTGCACAGGAAGTGCCTTTAAAATTTGGATATAACTGGATACAACTGGAAGAAGGAGCTCTGGATTGCAGTGGTTAGAACAGATTTTCCAACCTATAGTATGACTCTTTGCATCCCTACACCCCTCTGTAGATAGGGAAACATATAACCAATACTGTAGGGTATGTTCAGCATAGCATTGATGTGAAATCTAAGTAGAAGTTTTTCCAGATTGGGTAATCTTTAAAAAAAA
>CM053586.1:65579019-65613165 GCA_028646515.1 Pseudochirops corinnae | reverse complement strand
ATATGTGTATATCTCCATGTTCAATTATAGCCTTGGAGAGGTGTGTAGAGTAGAGGAAGAGGGGAAAAATAAAGTAAAAAGCATACAGCAAAGAATGAAAGAAAACCTTCAAGGAAGTGAAGAAAAAATGAACAGTTTTTAACCTTTTTTTTTGCTGTTTTTTGGAGGGGGGGAGGCTGGGTAATTGAGGTTAAGTGACTTGCCCAAGGTCACATGGAACAATTTTTAACTTAATGCACAATATTTAATATATAGGCTTTCTTAAAATGATAAATTATTGTTATATATTTTGAATCTTCTCCTATGTCCTGCTGTGCACATGGCATATTTTTTCTTTTCTTATTTTATTTTTAAGTTTATAATGTTTCTTTCTCTTTATTTGTATTTAAGTTTTAGTATTTGTCTAAAATTTAAAAAAAAATTTTAAAAAGAAGGAAGTATGTCCTTCTAATGGACTGGATGGCCCCTATAGCTCTACAGCTATGATCCTATGGTCATCTGAAACTGGAATAGTCCATTAAGGCCTTATAGAGGAGGTGATTGAAGGATTGTGGGTCTTCAGTAGAGTCCTGGGTGGAAGGCATTCTGGATGAGCCAAAGAGCCTCCCCAATGTTACCATTTTCCAGGCAATTGGAGTCAGGAAGGTCAAACCTGGCCTCAGACACTAGCTCTGTGGCACTGGGCAAGTCACTTAAACCACTATTTGCTCAGTTTCCTTAACTGTAAAATAGGGCTAATAATAGTGTCTACCACACCAGGCTGTTGTAAGGATCATATGAAATAGTATTTGTAAAGTGCCTAGCACAATGTCTGGAATCTGATAAGTGCTATATAAATGCTTATCTCACTTTTCTCTGAATTCCTAGCTCAGAGACATACAAATGAGTATTTGATCACATACTGGTTTGTTGATTTTTGTTTTATATAAGTAGATATTGTGTCTCCCTCAATAGATTGTAAGGTCCTTGAAGGCAGAGAACTTTGTCATTGATAAGGTCACAGTACCTCATTAAGCAGAATAAGGATTTTAATCAATACTTCACAATCTAAAAATAGGATCATAAAGCAGAAAGGAAACCTAGAGATCTTTAGTCAAACATGGTACAAATAAACAGACAAATCCAAGGCAGGGGAATTAATTTGTCTAAATTGTTGAATCTTGCCTTCCTCCAATCTCTGTGACATTTGAAGCAATAACTTCACCAATACGAGAGCTCATCAAATGGCAATGAAAACCGCATTTGATATTTTGGTTCAAAATATGAAAAAAAAAGTCTAGTCACTTAAGTTTTTAAATAGTTTTCACAATTTGCAGTATATAAACCAGGATTACAGCCCTTAGCAAAACCAACTACTAGAGGGTGGCATGGAAGGCCAGCCTCCCTCACCTGCCTGCCTCAGGTTCTCAGCCCATGGCTTAGTCCCCCTAATGCTCTCTTTATTCATGGTCATCAATTCTCTGGCATCTCTAACACTCTCCTCCCCTGCCTTTGCAGAGTTGTCAGATGTGGAAAGGAAAGTATTTCTAGTGCTGATTTTTTGCTGCTGCCATCTTGGTACAGTCCTTCACTCTACCTTGACCTGGAAAACAGGGAGAAAACATTGATAACATCCTAGCCCTGGGCTCTATTAAACACACACACGCGGCGCGCGCGCGTGTGCACGTGCACGCACACACACACACACACACACACACACACAGAGAAATCTATATGCAGTTCCTTTCCAGTGATGGATATAAATCTGACCCTTAAAAAGAGATTAGGAATTGACAGTTCAGCTAATAATAATGAAATAAAATATGCCTAGATAATTCTATTAATTATAAAAGAGAAAAAAGGAACACTTAAGAAGTCAAATTAACCTAAAAATATCTAAATACTGGCCAACAGTCTCTGGAGCACCTGGGGTCAACTACTCAGTGCAAATGGGCAGGCATTTCTTAAAAATCTCTAACTTTCAAGGCAATGTGCTAGACTCTCTTGCTTAACCTTAAGAGGTGACTAATCCACTTTCCCTCTAAGAGATGGTCTGAGGCCTCTAGTTCATCCACAAACCTCCCAGCATCACTTTTGGCTCCCAGGATATCTGCCTAAATCCCCTCCCTTTTGACCTTTAGGTACTGGTTTTCCTGCTCTGCTTTTCAGAGTTGATCCATTCATCCTTCTGTGGCTTTCCTTTGCATTCTCACTGCCAGCACATGTTTTTCCCTTTCCCCTCCTACTCCTAAATAATACATAAAAACCCTTTTAAGGTATTGACAGGAGTTTTATTGATAATAACAGGGAAACATACATACAGGCATTAAAATAAACAAACATGATGAAATTCTGAAGTTACAGCATCTTAAAAGCCTATAGTCATAATTTTAATAATAATAATAATAGCGACCATTTATAGAGCCTTTAAAACTTCCAAAGCATTCTAGATATGGTAGCTCATTTGGTCCTCAGTTGATTAATTATCCATGGATCTAGGCCAGAGGCTTTTAGCCTTATAGCCTTTCCTTGTCCCATCTATGGGTTCTTCTCAGAATTATTCCAACACTAACCATTTCCTGTTTTTATGCCAAAAGGCTTATACTTCTGAGTCTCCCCCTCCCTAGATAACAGCAACAACCACCAGAACTATAATTTATGTACTACTCTAAGGTGTGCAAAGCACTTTGTAAATAGTATCTCATTGAATTCGCACAATGATCCCAGGAGTTAAGTACTCCTCCTATGGCCATTTTACAGATGAAAGAATGGAAGCAGACTTGCCCAGGGTCACACAGGTAATGAATGTTTGAGGCCTGATTTAAACTTAGTTCTTTTGTTCTCCAGGTCCAGTACTCTATTCACTATACCACTTAGCTCGACCCAAAATAACAAAATCCTCTTCCTGAGTTGCCCCTAAATTGTTCTTTTCCCCACATGTGAACCTGTAGTGGAGAGGTCAACAAATGTTAATGACTCAAACTCCTGACTGAATGGATGAAGCTAATACCCTCTTGCATCTGATTGAAAAGTCATCTAAAGTCATGCTTACAAGGATGTCCTAATATTCAATTAGGTTATGCATTGGAAAGATAAAGTAATGTCTTTAAGGCAATCAGATCTGTCTAAATTCTAGAATCACAGCATCTCAGAGTTGGGGGGAACCTAGCATCTAGTTCACCCATATCTAAGAACTTTTCTATAGCATCCTCAGTGAATGATTAACTGGCCTTCACTTGAAGAGCCGTAATGATGGAGAGCCCAATATCTCCCAAGGCAACCCATGACATTTTTGAATAACCCCAATTACTAGGAAGTTTCTTCTTATAATGAGGCTGAATAATTCTCTAAGCAATTTTGAGAGGCAGAATAATATAGTGGAAAGAGAACTTAATTTGAGTTTAGGATAAACTTGGGTTGGAGAATTGCCTCCTATATTGACAAATTGTGCGACTGTGGACAGGTCATTTAACTGGATCCTCCTAAGGGTCTCTATGATACTTGTAATATTCATCTCATAAGGTCTTTTGTGAGATCAAATGAGATAATAATTGTAAAAGATTTACAAAACCTAAAGCCACATATAAATGTCAGCTGTTAATATTCTACCCATTGTTCCTAGCTCTGCTGTCTAGGGTCAAACATCTTATCCCTGTTCCATTGATAGTCCTTCAAATACTTGAAGACTGCTGTTGGGTCCCCCTCTAAATCTCATGCTCTTCCCCTCACTTACTATATCCATCCTCACTAGCTATTACCCCATATCTCTCCTCACTCTCTCTTATCCCCCAACCTCCATCCAGTTGGTTGCCTTAATACTGTCCACCATTGGTAAAAGTTTTGAGGGCTTGTGGGTCTTGGACCTGAAGACTTTGGCCTTGGAGATCTTGATGGTTGCTCAAGCGCTGATGGTTTTATCATTTTTGTACTATATCTTCTTAAGTACCTTCTTGATATGCTTCTTTATTAAAATTTTAAAATTATTAGAATTTTATTAAACTAAAAATTTAAAATTATTAAAGCATGTGTCCCTCAGAAATCTGGGGATATATCTCTCTGACCTGGCTTTCTGAATGCCATTATTTGGACAGATTGTAGTTGGTGTGGCTCTTAGGTGTGGTTCTTTATATACAAAGACCCCTACCTCTTCAGACTCCACAAACTGAAAGTGACAGAAATTGAGAAACAAAAACAGTCAATTTCATCTTTCAAGTTCTAGTTATTTTTGTTAATTTTATGATCACATACAAAGTCAGAATTCATAATCAACTGTTGATAATTATCCTTTCTTAGAATTCTTCAAACAGTTCCTAAAATGCAGTAAATGAATATAAATTGTTTGGAGCTCACAAAAATTGTGAATGCACAGGAACAAATATGCATCTCGCTTGAAATAGATGTCTAATTGTTTATGCAGGTTATGAAAGGCTTACCATTTTCCTAATGAGTACATGACTCACAAACCTTTCAGCTCATTACTTCACTCCCACCTGAACTTTTCCTTCTCTGTGTCTTTAAAAGCAAGGGGAGTTGTGTTCAGAAATAGTCCTGGCTAGCCACCTACCTTCCCTGAAATGAATATGTAAGAAATACAAGTCATGCCTATCATAGCTGAAGCTCACAAAATGAATTCTGCAATACAAGGAATTACTGATATTCACAGAGTCCCATTCTCTTTGATGCACTTAGATAAAAGTCAAAGACTGTTCCATAGAAACCTAGACAGCTAAGAGAATCTGAATCCCTTTTGGAGGATCCATGTATAAGATAAGTGCATTCTTACTTTCTGGGGTAAAAACACTAAAGCTATTAGTCATCACTATTCAGTAAGGGAAATCAAAGGCCACATGCACAAGTTCCAATCACTTTTGAATTTTTCCCTTTCCATCCTTGATGAGGGACAATAAACCTCATGTCCAGATATTAGGCTGATTAATCTAATGTATGTATAAGACCTAAGGATAATTATATAATATTACCTTCATGGTTGGACTACTTCAACTGAGGAGATCAGAAAAATTCCCATGACTGCCAGCATTTCCCAGTGTGGCAATAGCGTAGTTTATGATATCAACCTGGCAGCCCAGTGAGTTATTCCATATGGGTATATAGAGAGTATGCATTTATATACATATAGACAGAGCTACATATCTTGAACAGACACAGAAGAAAATGATCTGGGACAAAAATTAAACAGGAAGAAGAGACTGAACTGGGTTACATTGAAAGCACTGGGCCAAAGTACTTTCATTGATCACAAGCTCCTGGATGCCACAAGGCTTATCCTTTTAATACCAGATTCCTCCAGGTGTTTCTCATACCTATATTAAGATCATAAAAAATTCCTTGGTAGATGCAGCCACAGAGATAACTTTGTTTAAAGATCTTCTGATTATCAAAAAATAAATTAAAAAAAAAAAAAAAGATCTTCTGATTATCGATATCAAGTGAGGCACAAAACAGAAATATACACTCACCAAAGATGTTATGGTGGCTATCCTGCACAAAGTCTAAATAGAAGAGGAGCATCAAATGGGGGTAATGTACATAAAGCACTTTAATAGCTTTAAAACAACATAACTGTGGCCTAGAAAGCAGTATAGAAGTGTGAAATGCTATATATATATACACACATATATATATATAATTATTATTACAATTATTAACATTGCCTATCACTTGTAACCCCTTTAGGGCCCAGCACAAAATGAAACACGTTGTACGGTCTTGATAAATCCTTTATGAATGAATGGATTTGGTTAATGTTAAAACAGAGCCATAGAATGATCCCATCACAAAGAAACAGTTAAAAAATCATTCTCAAGAGATCTGAGAGCTTGCTGGCTGCTATGATTGCTCCAGGATGCTGTTGGAAATCTGCAGATCACGTTTGTTAATGCAAAGTATCTGGCTTCATTTGGATATTCTGTCTCATATAATCTTTGCTGAATAAGGAATGTGACCTTTATTCCTTCTCATCAGCTACCATAGATTTAATGACTGTCTCTATGCCGATGAATCTAAAATCAACCTATCCTTCCCCCAATCTTTTTCCTGACCTCCAAATTCACATCTCCAACCACCTTTCAGACATCTCAAACTGGATGGCCAGTAGACACTTAAAACTCAATAGGTACAAAACAGAACTCATTCTCTTTCCCCACCCCACCCCCATCTTCCCTCTTAATGTAGAGGATAACATCATCCTCCTAGTACCTCAGGCTCAACACCTAGGAGTCATTCTAGATCCCTCACTATCTCTCACACATACTGCTCCCCCACCCCCCATATCCAATCTGTTGTCAAGGCCTGTCAATTTTACTTTCTCTGCCCCATTCTCTCTTCTTATGTTGCTACCACTTGAATGCAGGCCTACATCACCTCAGACTTGGGTTACTGCAATAGCCTACTGGTGTGTCTGCCTACTTCAAGTCTCTCCCCACTCCAATCCATCCTCCGTTTGGCCACTGACATGATTTTCCTAAAATGCAGGTCTGATCATGTCACCCCCCTACTCAGTAAACTCCAATGGCTGGCCTCCAGGAGCAAATATAAAATGCTCTGTTTGGCATTCAAAGTCCCCCAGAGCCCAGCCCCTCCTGCCTTTCTGGTCTTCTTACACTTAACACTCCAACAAATACTTTGCAATCCAATGACACTGGCCTCCTGGCTATTCCACACACAAGATACTCCATCTCCAGGCTCTGGATATTCTTTCTGGTTGTCCTCCATGCCTGGGATGCTGTCCCTCTTCTGCTCCACCTAGTGACCTCTCTGCCCTCCTTTTAAGTCCCACTAAAATCCCACCTTCTACAGGCAGCCTTCCCCAATCCCTCTTAATTCCATGTTAATTATTTCCTATTTATTCTGCGTATAGTTTGCTTTTTTTATACTTATTTTCATGTTGTCTTCCCCATTACACTGTAAGCTCCTTGAGGATAGGGACAGTCTTTTGCCTCTTTTTGTATCCACCAGTGCTTGACAAAGTGCCCAAAACATAGCAAACTCTTAATAAATGTTTATTGATTAATTGATTAATTCTATGGAAACAAGAATAATGACTCTTTTAAAATATTTCACATATATCTATCAATCTTCTATCTTCCCATTAAAAGCATAATGGAGAAAACAATAGAGATTAATATATCTTAAAATGCAAAAGCTGAGTGAGTGTTACACTTTCTGTCTTTGAATATTTGATGTGGTATCAGACTTAGATTCAATACAATTGCACAAAGTGCCTATTGTGTTCCAGGCACATTCCAGGCACAAACTTTCTCATATCCTTGAACTTTTCAACCAATATTCCTTCTACCTCCTCAGCCTTAACCAAAATGGAACCTCTCTAATGATACCACATCCCTTGTGAACCCCTCCACTAAAAGTTTCTCTTCCTAGTCTCTATACCCTGCTCCCTTACTCCAGGAGAAGAGGAGAGGGCATGTTCCTTGCTCCTCACTACCACTTCTAGAATATCACCCTACCACTATCTCTTATCGACCTTTCCGATTTGGGCATCCTTGTAATCTGTACCACCCTCTTCTATCCTTTTTATTTACCTCCAGGTCATCCTCCCAACTTTTTCAGTGACTTCAGTACTTGGTTTGATGTTTCTCTCTCCACTTCTCCTGCTATCAGCACCCAGGCTTCTTTATTCAACCTCGTCACAGACCGATCACATGATTTCCTCAATCTCTTCAACTCAAAAGAATTTGTATAAAAATGTTCCTTCCTCCCTCACCCCTGCTCCAAAAAATGATAAGGATTTTATAAGAATTTAAGTACCTTTTAAGTACTTTAAGTACTTTTAAGTACCAATAACTTAATTGTCTTCAGATGGTTTCTAATTCATTTGATTGGTTTGTTCTTTCTATATATACTAGCAGCTGATTGCAAATCAGTTAATTAAATAAATCATTAATCTGATTTTGTCATTTAGACTGAACTTAACAGTTGTATTACAAATAGTTGTGTCAGCTATGGTACAGTTCTTTCAGGTTCCCTAACAGCTTAAGTGAATTGACCGCACAGAGCTCTGATCACTTGATTTTGTCATTTGGGGGTTCACATCCATGGTTAGTAAACACTTTTAAAAATCAGTAGTCTTTAGATCAAAAGTGCTCAGTAGGGGACTCCACTTGAAGCCCAGTTTCTGGGTCCCAGTAGGGCATCCCCTTGAAGATGCGAGACTATATATTATCATCATGTCTTGGCTTTCTGTTAAAAAGAGATCACAAATACTAACTCCCCATCGCAAGTCTACCTGCCATCTCCATGACTCAATGTAATCCCGATTGTCTTCTGGTTTACCATATCTATTTCCCATCATGGTTCTTCCATCATCTTCCATCTGGCTTAATCTGCTTCTCTCAACTACTTTGTATATATTTGTATTTATTCATTTTATAATTGTCATATATACTTATATATGTATTTATTGTCTCCCCCATCAGAATGTAAGCTCCTTCAATGCAGGGATTGTTTTGTTCTTTGTGTTTCTATCTCCAAGTCTAGAACAGTGCCTGGCACATAGTAAGACCTTAAAAATACATGTGGATTGATTGACTGATTAACTGATGGAACAGAAGGGGTAGGGAAACAAGAAATGCTAAAGCAGCAGACCAGAGAAGCAACCTAAAAATGATGTATATACAAAGTAGTTGAATACAAGGGAATATGAAAGAGAGGGCTCTGGTACTTGGAGTGATCAGGAAAGATGAAGATTGTGCTTGAGTTGCATAATGGAGAAAGAGGCAAAGGTAAGAAGGAAGGGTGAAGGCATGGAGAAAGGAGATTGAATGTTCTGTGGGATGAACTGAGAGAAGGCCAGTTTGACCAGAATACAGGATGTGGGAGAGGGAGTGATGTCCATTAAGACTGGAAAGACAGGTTGGGGCCAGAATGTGAAGGCCTTTAAAAGCTAAACAGAGGAGCTTGTATTGTTTTCCTAGAGCCAATAGGAAGCCATTGGAATTGATTAAATAGGGGAGTGACACGATCAGATCTATGCTTAAGGAAAATTATTTTGGCAGAAGTATGTAAGACATACTGGAACAATGGGAGACTTAAAGAAGGAAGACTAATTAGGAGACTGTTGCAATAAAAAGTCAAGAGATGACAAAGGTCTGAATTATGTGTGTATCACAAAAAAAATGGGGAGTTGTGGAGATAGAAGCAGCAAGATTTGGTGGCTGATTGGATATGTGGGGTGAGAGAGGAGTGAAGTATCTAGGAAAACACTGAGTTTGCAAATCCTGGGTTCTGGAAGGATAGTGAAGCATTCAACAGAAATAAGGAAATGTGAAAGAGGAGAGAGATTAAGAGAAAAGATAATGAGTTTCTGCTTCTGATATGTTTAATTTGAGATGACTCCAGTATAACCAGTTAGACATGTCCAATAAGGGCTGGCTAGGTGTTGCAGTGAATAGAACACTGGCCCTAGAGTTAGGAGGACCTGAGTTCAAATCTGACCTCAGACACTTAACACTTACTAGCCATGTGACCTTGGGTAAGCCATTTAACCCCAGTTGCCCTCTCTTTTCCCTTCCCAAAAAAGTAAAAGAAAAAAAAGAAATGTTCAATAGGCAACTGATGATGTGGGACTGAATCTGAGAGGACAAGAGGGAGATACTCAACAACTCAAACATCTACTAGGAAAATATGACTAAGTGAGCTGGATAATTGGGGTCTTAAAAGATAAAGCCCTTTCTTTGATAGAAAGTCTTGAATCTGACTATTATTTAGATAGCTACCTTCTTCTACACTGACCATATGCCTTCATCAATGTTAACCACCCAGAAAGAAAAACATCACCTTATCTCCAAATGAAATCTCACTTATAAAAAGGAAGAATTAGGCAAAACTGACTCATGACCATTTTGGATAGTATGTGCTTAATTCCACATTTGTAGCCCAGAACTTCTTTTCCCTGCAGAGTTATGTCTCATCTTAAAGCTGTGTTTGGTTAGACAGGTAGGTGGAACAATTGAGAGAGTATTGTACTTGGAGACAGAAAGACCTGAGTGCAAATTCAGCCTCTCAATCACTTGTGACTAATCAGTGTTACCCTAGTCAAGTCACTTAACCTCGATCTGCTTCAGCTTCCTCATCTGTAAAATGGGTGTAATAATAGCACGTACCTTCCAGGATTGCTATGAGGATCAAATGAGATAATATTTGTAATTTGCTTTGCAAACATTAAAGTGCTATATAAATTCTAGCTATTCATCATTAGTCTTATAGTCAAGAATGGACCTGAACACAGCTATAGTTTATTGTCTTCCTTTAAGTTGTTATTCATGATTTGTGTATTATTTTGTTTTGCTCAATTTGTTCTGAATCCAAACATAAAAATCTTTCCATGTTTCCATGAAAATTTCTATATGAATTCTTTTCATCATTTCTTCAAACACAATATTAATCTATCACACATATACCACAATTTGGTCAACCATTATTCCCCAATCTTCAGTATTTCTTCAGAAAAGCCTATAACTTTAAAAATGCTAGACTAGGACACTAGCTCTTCTTCCAAAGTTTATGATTCTATTTATGCGCATACACTGTTCGCCAGCACAGACTGCAACCACTCCCTAATGTAATTGATGGTCTTTAAGAATCATTTTGGACTAAAAAATTTATCTGTCTGTAAACAACCTACTGATGACCTTCTGCAAATTTAGCTAGATATCCTTAGGCAATAGACTGTCACTTGACTGATACTTTTTTATTTTTTTGCTTTGAAGGATCTGTACTCTTAATGCTAGGGATATTTGCATCACTGATGAATATCACAGTCTATCCCTGGTCTAGTTATCCAGTGCAACTCACTGACATTAGTCCATAAATCCTCCCTGAAAAGTCCACCCAACATGCCAGAGGCCTTCCTTTAATTCTTTTGACTCTTTGCAAATACCACTGAAGCATACATCTAGCCATTAGGCATGTCTAGACCTCACTTTATGACTGGCCCACTTTTTTTTTTTCAGTCATATATCTTTCTGATGAGTTCTTTGACCCCAATTCACTTGCACAATTTTGGGGTGGTATCATGTTGTAACCTACTTGCACCTAATATACATCTCTTCATTGCCCTTTCAGTCACTGTCAACTTAAATTTTTCAAAGAGTGATATTGAATGATTCACAATTATATGGGCATCATCAGAAAAAAATATCATATGACTCTTGCAATTTCTACCATGATGAGAAGGTTTAAAATTCAACCCCAGCAATGAACAATATCTGCTTTCCAAGGATTATTCCAAGTTTCCAGAAGCTCATCAAATTGGTGATTCATTCTTTGGCCAAGACAGGCCATGAAACTTTTCTTACTCAGGAAAGTATAAATATATTTGATACGAAGCAATATTCTATTTGGACTTTAAACATGCTGAAAACACACCTGAGCTTTAATTTTTTTTTTTTACATTGAGAAGTGTAACTTGTTTTTAAACACCCAATGCTAACATTTCTTCTCTTTATACTTCAAAAGGCTAAATGTTAGTTGGTACAAGTCTTTGTTCATGCTTTGATCATGGATATTTTTATATGAAAGAATTGACTGAGCTTGTCTCTCTGGTTTGAAATTCAAACATGATTATGAAACTCAAGTGTCCTTACTTTTTATTAATTGTTACTATTAGCTTCTATTAAAGGCACAGCCTGCTAAATAAACTATTAAATTATAGCAAGCATTTTTCGGAGCCTATTCCAAATCCTCCTTTCGCAATCACTCTTGCCCACGACGATCTCTCCCACCTGTGAACTCCTATGGCAATTACTGTCTCAGCTACTTATTTGGCATGGATTCACAGAGACAGTAGACATAATGGAAAGGATGCTACACTTGGAGTCAGGAAGACCTAAGTTCAAATTCAGTCATTGATACTATCTATGTGACCCTGGACAAATCACTTCACCTCTATGTGAACAAACAAATCAATGAGTACTTATCCAATACTTACTGTGTACTGAGCAAAGCACTGAAGATACCAATACAAAAGGAAGACAGTCCCAGCCCTCAAGAAGTTAATATTCTAATAGGGTGAGACAATAATATAGAGGTATAATAGCCAGGGAAGGTTTTGTTGGTCTGGGGAGTCACAGAAATGAATGTGTTAGTTCTTATTATAGATCTCAAAACAGCAGGTAAAAAGTTGCCTGGGGGTTGGAGGACTGGTATAAAAAAACGTAAATAAAATAATAGCTAGTATTTATGTAATACTTTAAGGTTTTCAAAGCACTTCATATCTCATTTTATCCTCATAACATCCCTGGAAGGTAGGCATCATTATCATCCCCATTTTACAGATGAGGAAACTAAGATAGACAAAGATGATGTAGCTTGCCCAAGGTCATACAGCTAGTTAAGTTGACAACAGCAGGGTAGAAGATGGCCAGTGTGAAAAAACGTGGTTGAGAATAGGGTCTATTAAATATTGGATTCTTACGAATCAAGACCTTACTCTTAGGAGTATTTTTGCACTAGACACCCCAAGTCCCCTTAAAAGTACCAAAGAATTCTAGGGGAGAGATTAAATGTAACAGTAGGGGGACAGGGAAATCACTGTTATAGCTATACACATATATACATATATACAGTGATTATATATGTATGCATGTATTTCTATTACATATATACGTATATATGCATACATATATATATGTGTGTATGTGTGTGTATATGTATATGTTTATACATATATATTTCTGCCCAATAAGATTGTAAACTTCCTTTCTACAAAGTCTTCTTACATCTTTCATTCTCATGTTGCATTCTAAATAGATGGTCAAATTACTAATATTTGTAAATTGAATTTTTACCTGTCCTGACACTAGGAAACAATCTTTAATCAGTAAACATATTATAGAGAATGGGAACTTAACAAATATTTGTTAAGTATCTACTATGTACCAAACACCATGCTAAGTGCTTTATAAACCTTATCTTGTTTTTCCTCACAACAACCCTAGGAAGTAGACACTATTGTTATCCCCACTTTACAGTCGAAGAAATTGTGACAAACAGAAGTCAAGTGACTTGGCCAGGGTCACACAGCTTGTTTGAGGCCCAATTTGATCTGAGGTCTTCCTGACTCCAGGCTTAGAACTATCCACCTCCTCACCTGCTTGCCTCAGTTTAGGTTCATAGGATCACGGAGTTAGAACTAGAAGGAACTTTTGAGTTTAGTTATTTCAACCCTTTCACTTAGTAGCTGAGAAAACCAAATCTCAGAGATTCTCCCAAGGTTACTCAAGTAGTAAGTCTCTTCCCGTGACTCTCAAGTTTAAGGTTCTTTCCATAGCCCCACACTCCTCTCTAAACAAAGATATTTTCCCCTTCCCAGTAATTAGCATATCAAGATCAGGTACTTAGTACCACATCTGTGATTTTTCCCATTGCAGTTTCCATATATTGTGGGTCAACATAAAAAATTAAATGGGAATTTGGGAGGAGTTTTGCAGAAACCACAGACAACATGCAAAGGCCAGCAGATGACACAGAAAAAGTTTAAAAACTCAAAAATGCATAACATATATGTATAGTATTGTAAATATAGTCTATGATCAAATACTTAACAATAAGATACTATAAATACCCCATAAAGGAGAAAGAAAAAAAATTCAGGCTTCACCAAAAATTTTTATGTGGATTTTCCAAATCTAGATAGGGGGGAGCACCATTCCCCAAACTCCTTCAATGTAACCTTCAATGTGGAAGGGATAACTGTATACCACAGAAAGCATAAAACAAGTCTAAAATGACATCGAATAAACTGCCAAGTACTTCCCTGTGCTTGACTTGCTCCAAGCGACATGCCTATCAGTGAGTAGTTTGAACTTCACTAAAATGATTTTTTTTTTCACTGATAACTTTCTATTTGTGGATTCTTCAAGTACACTTCAGGAGGTTTTACTACATGAACTATTTTCATCTTAACAGGGACACTTATTTTAACATCATAAAAACGGCTTCATGGCACTGTTGTACAACGGTAGTGTTAAGCTCACAATAAGGAAGACCTAGGGTTAAATTCTATCTCAAGACACTTACCAGCTACAGGACCATTAGTCGAGTGACTTAACCTTTCAAAAATCTGTTTCCTCCTCTGTAAAATATTTTTAACAACAGCACCCTACTTCACAGTGTTATTCTGAGTCTCAAAAGAGATAATGTATGGAAGGCACTTTGAAACTTTAATGAACTACACAAATATCAGGTGTTACTAATCTTTCAGAAATAACAAGTGTTTCAAATGTTTCAAAGGCTGTAAGTTATGAGCGCTGCTGTCAAATAATCAAGCCTTCAGAAAGGCTTTCTTTTAAAAGTATAATTGTTCACAAGTCACCACAGAGACAGTATGGAAATGTTGTCAATAGAAATCTAAATTTTGACAAGTACCTAGAGCATTTCCTGATCTGAAACAATTTTCTCTGATAACTAGAAAAGCTAAATATGTAATATAGGGGTCTTGACAAAATGCTAGTCAATAAAGGCGATCAAGGGCACATCTTCCAGTTCCAGAATTACCTTTTGGGCCTCCTCAAAGTTCCTCAAACATAACACTCAATCTCCTTTCTCATTGTTTTGGCTTTTTGGGAAGCAATCAGGGTTAAGTGACTTGCCCAGGGTCACAAAGCCAGTAAGTGTCTGAAGCTGGATTTGAACTCAGGTCTTCCTGACTCTAGGACATGTGCTCTATCCACTATGCCACTTACCTGTCCCTCTCATTACTTTTGCACGGTTTGCCCCCCAGGCCTGGATGTTATGATCACTCACCTGAACCTCTTAGCTTCCCCAAAGTTACCTTCTGGCTTGTCCAGGTCGCTTTGGCTGCTAATGTTTCAGATTTCCCTTCCATCTACTTTGCACATATTTTATATGTACCTAGTTATTTATATGTTGTCTCCCCTATTAGAACATAAGCTTCTTGAGGCCAAGGACTATATTTTGCCTTTCTTTGTATCTTCAGTACTAAGCACAAGGCCTAGCACACAGAAAACCTTTAATAAATGCTTGTTGACTAACTCCTCATACCACTTAAACTGCCCAAGGGTTGAGGCACCAGTCATCAGCACTCATTCAAAGACATAGCTAATGAGCCCCACCTCTATTTTTATCAGTAAGCCAGAAACCAATTAATTCAAAATAATGACATTAGTACAATAAGAAAAACAGCTATAGAAGTTTTTTACCATAAATCTGGGACACCTTCTACCACAGATATTCATAATATAAGTGGGAGGAGTGTACCCCAGCAAAATGAGCAGGATTAGGAATCATTTATAGCATGACAACCGTAATATGAAGAAAAACAACTTAGAAAAACTGTGGCACTCTGATCAAAGGAGTGAGTAATAGTAACTTCAAAAGCCTGACGATAAAGCTTACTCCCATCTCTGGACAGAGAGGAAATGGATTTGAGATGAAGAATGAGGCATGTATTCTCAGACATAGTCAATGTTTACTGTATTTTATATATTTGCTATGAGGGAGGGAAGGGGGAGTAGTGAGTAGGGATAAATGTGCCCAAAAAATGCACAAAAGCACAAATAAACATTTTTAAATGCATAGAAAAAAAAAGTATGGAAGGGGGTATAAAAAATAGGACAATTTCATTACTAAACTAGAAAATCATACATATATCTATTTTCATATACATATGTTTCTTTTACAATCACATATGAAATAGAAATTGATTCTTATACAAACTTCTCGGGTTTTTTTGATTATTATTTTTTGTATTTGTTGTTTACTATTAAAAGTTCACAATAGAAAGGAAAAATTATTTTAGAAGAGGGAGTAAATGTTTCTAGAAGATTTGTAAAGAAGGCATAGGCATGGAGGGACACATATAATTAGAGCTCATATGTCTCTGGGGCAACACATACTATTTGTGATGATCGATCAACAATTCTTTGTTAAGAACCTCCTAATATAGTCAGCTAGGCTCTGAAGATACAAAGACAAAAAGAGAAACTGTGCCTGACCTCTGAGGGTTTACATTCTACAAGTGGAGACAGCATGCACACAGATAAGTATATACAAATGAAGTACAAAGTAGTTACAAGGTAATAGGGGAGGGCCCTAACAGTTACTAGCTAGGAAAAGCTTCATGTAGTATATGTGGAGCTTCAGCTGAGCTGTTTTTTTTTTTATTTTAATATTTATTTGGTTTTAGTTTTTAATATTCACTTCTATGAGATTTGAGTTCTAAATTTTCTCTGCCTCCCTCCACTCCCCCCCTCCCTGAGATGGCATGCAATCTGATATAAGCTAAGCTATACATGTACTATCATATTAGACATATTTCCATGTAAGTCATTTTGTAAAGAAGAATTAGAACAATATAATACAATACAGTATAATACTAGTTGTGTGATCCTGGGCAAGTCACTTAACCCTGATTGCTTCCAAAAAGGCCAAAACAATGAGAAAGGAGAAAAACCACGAGAAAGAGAAAACCAGGGTGGGGAGGAGGGAAGGGACTATAGTATACTTTTAAAAATCTATTTATTTATTTATTTACTTATTTATTTACTTTTAGTTTGCGACATTCAGTTCCACAAGCTTTTGAGTTTCAAATTTTCTCTCCCTCCCTCTCCCCTTCCCTCTCCCCTCCACCATGGTGGTATGCAATCCAATATAGGTTCTACAAGTACCTTCACATTAAACATTAGTCAGATAGTAAAGAAAGATTGTAACCAATGGAATGAACAACAAGAAAGAAGAAACAAAACAAAACAAAAAAGAGAGAGAGCAAGTAGTTTGCTTCAATCTGCATTCACTCTGTAATTCTTTCTCTGGATGTAGATAGCCCTTTTCATCATGAGGCTTTTGCAGTTGTGTTATAACCTTGTGTTGCTGAGAGGAGCCTAGTCTATCAATGCTAGTCACCAACATATGTGTGGTGTTTGTAATTGTGTTTGTAATTGTGTACAAAGTTCTTCTGGTTCTGCTCCCCTCACTCAGTATCAGTTTATATAAGTCTCTTCAGGTTATTATGAAGTCCATCTGCTCCATTACATTAGTATTCCATTACATTCATACACAACAATAATACATTTTGATTTGCATTCAGACTCCAGTGTTCTTTCTCTGGATGAGGATAGCATTTTCCCTCATGAGCCTTTTGGAGTTGTCTTAGATCCTTGTATTGCAGAAAAGAGTTAAGTCTATCAAAGTTGGTCATCACACGATGTTGCTGTTATGGTGTACAATTCTGCTCACTTTACTCAGCATCAGTTCATGTAAATTTTTCCAGGTTTTTTCTTCAGCTAGGTTTTAAAGAAAACAAGAAATTCCAAGAGAAGCAAGTGCAGAGAGGGTACATTCTAGGCATGGGGTACAGCCAGGGCAAATGCATGGAGGTGCCAGATTCAGTTTTGTGTGTGAGGAAGAAGAAGAACGTAAATGTTATTGAACCATAGAGTGCAGAAAGGGGATATTGTATACTACAACTGGAACAATAAGTTGTATCCAGGTTGGGAAGGGCTTTAAAAGTGAAACAGAAGAGTTCATATTTGATCCTAGAAGCCAATAGGGAATATAATGAGTAGAGGAGTGACAAATCAGACCTGTGCTTTAGGAAAATCACATTCATACCTGCATGGAGAATGGAATGACATAGGGAGAGAATTGAGCCAAGGAGACCAATTAGGTTATCACAAAATTCCAGCTGAGAAGTGATAAGAAGAATTAGGTAATTAGGTTGCCAACCTTGTGGAACGAGAGAAGCAGAGTATGTAAGAGATGCTTCAGAAGTACAAATTTTGAAAAGATTTGGCAACCAATGGAGTCTGTGTGATGAGGGAAGGCGAAGAATCAAGATAACACTATCTTTGTGAACCTGGGTGAATGGAAACATACTGATACCCTCAATAGAAATAGAAAAGCTTAGGAGATGATCTTCAAGGTTAGAAATCTGTTGCTTTTTTTTTTCTAGTGAAGTCATCAAACTGCTTTCTTAGAGGTATCATGTTTTTATAAGGCATATTGGTTTTTGTTGGGAGAAGGAGAGGGAATAAACATTTAATGAGTATCTACTATGTGTCAGGTACTGCATTAAGCACTTTTATATATATTACCTCATTGGATCCTTACAATCTAGCTGGGATGCAGGTAATGTTATTATCTCCATTTTACATTGAGGAAACTGGAACAGACAGGGGCTAAGTGACTTGCCCAGGGTCACACAAGCTAGGAAAGAGTCTAAGACCAGATTTGAATTCAGATCTTGCTGAGAAACCCAGATATTTTAAACCACCCTAAATACTAATAAGCAATATATGGATTTCCTTTAACCAAACTTTCAGCTGACGAATATACTAGTCCAGTGGTTCTCAACCTTCCTAATGCCAGGACCATTTAATAGTTGTATGTGGACGTGTCTGCATGTGGGCGGACCCGCCTGGAGACGGATAGAGGAGGTTCCTAAGACCATCAGAAATATGTGTTTTCCAATGGTCTTAGGCGACCCCTGTGACCCCTGTGAAAGGGTCATTCTACCCCAAAGGGGTCGCAACCCACAGGTTGAGAACCGCTGTACTAGTTACAAATGTCTATATCTTCTCCATCACCCAAGACACACAGAGCAATATGTAAACATGACTCCTACCTAAACATCAATGTTTTTAGGTTCTCACATAAAAACCTCATGTCATGACTCTTGATAGAATTTTATACATGCATTGGAAGTGTCACATATTGGCTCTGCAGAGCTGTCTCCTTAGGCCTCCCCAGTCTCTAGCATGTTAAGTGGTGGGTGGTTATAAATCTCAGGTACAGAAAGCACCTAGAATTGTTAAATTGTTAAAGGAGAAATATCCTTTGTATATGGTTTCATTGACACAATTCACTCTAACCAAGGGTGAGACTTTGAGGCCAAACTGCTCTAGAAGATGGTGGTTTGGGAAGATATTAAGAAGTCTCAAGTTACACCTTACTACCCTCAGGGACAATCACAGACTGAATGTTTTTACCATATGTGCCATGGAACCTGAAGACTGAGCAGAAGACTCGATGAAGTTGACAGGAAATTTTTGATTATATTAAGACAGGTGCAGCTCCCTTCCCAAAATGAGGAGCTAGTCATGGTCCAAACATATCCTATTCCTGGCAGTATAAATAGACCATAAATAGACCATAAAAAACATATAGGAAAATATTGCATATATAAGACCCAAAACATATCTCATTAAATACATAGCACTCTAGAGCAGGACTCATGCAGTGATCAAATGGATAACTCACACATAACATGTGCACAAATATACATAGATAGTATTAGCATATTGACACACAGCAGAACAGGAAAAGTATGATGAATAGAAAATATATATGTACCAAATAAAAACATACATTTCAGTTACATGCAAAACACACACAATAAGCTTTCCAGCCACCAGTGGTGGCATCTGGCTACATAAGTGATAACTTTTCTTGTTGCTCCCAAAGCAACATAAGTGTATCTTGTCCACAAACTAATCACATTAGCTTTTTTTTTTTTAGCTTCCACGGCTTGTGTTGATTCATATTGACCTTGAAGTCCACCCAAAACCCCTTTGCCTAAAGAATAGGTATTATATACTGTGAGGGTAGAATATCTCAGCTGTCTCATTGAACAATATTTGAATAATATGGCTCACAAAAATTCCCTTCACAACACACAAATCAGATGTCTCAAGGGAAACATTATTCAGTTGTTAACATACTGTAGGGAACTGTGTACAATATTCTATTCCCACTTGAAATATTTGCTTTCTGCAGATTCTAAGTTAGTTCTGGCTGAATTAGAGAAGAATTCACTGGTTTTTTGCTTTGGTTCCTTGACTAAAATTATGTATCCTTGGATATCTCAAATCTTTTCCTCTCTCCTCAAAATGTATATGTCACGTTTGGGGTTTTTTGTTTGTTTGTTTTTGAAAGTGTATCTTGCCTTTACCAATAAACTTTGGCTTAACATAGAAGACAAAAATAAATATAAAAATCATGCTCCCTGAAAATAATTAAACAAAATAACACTAACGAGTAACTATAACTGATGATCCATAAAATTGTTTGTTGAAAGAAAGGATGATTGGGCTTTAACCTTAACAGCATAGTACCACTGTGTATATTATGTTTCATTTGAATTTTGTTGCTGTTTAATGTTATCTTTTTTTATTTGTTTTATTTTTTTTAATTAAAAGAAATCTTGTTTCTTTTTTTTCTACTCTCTACCAAATTGAGGCAGAGAAGGTGGTGGGGCAAGGGGGGGAGGTACAAAAAAGGAAAAAACAATTCCCTGCAGCAAATAGTTAAATGAAATAAATTCCTCAATACCCCTGCTATTTGTTCTTTTCTTTTTTTTTTAAATCTCTTTTGGATAGAGATCTGGCCATAGAATAGTTGAGTCAAAAGGGCATGCACCATTAAATATTTTTGTGTATAATTCCAAATTATTTCCCAGAATGGTTGTACAGATCTACCAAGAGTGTGCATCAATGTTCCCATTTTCCCACAGCTCCTTTAACATTTGTCGTTTTTCTTTTATAACATCTTTATGCTACATCTATAACTATTTCTCAAAAGTTACTAAATTATACATACCATTTGACTCGGTGATACCACTATTAAACCTATTCCCCCAAAGGAACCAAGGAGGAAAAGGACCTATATTTATAGCAGCTCCTTTTCAGGTGACAAAGAATTAGAAACTAAAGGACTACCCATCAACTGAGGAATGTCTGAAAAATTGTTATATATGAAAGACATATGTGTGTGTGTGTCTGTATATAAAATGTGGTATATAAATATATATAAAATGAAATACTATTGTACTATAAAGAATGACAAAAAGGAACTGTTTCAGAGAAACCTGGGAAGACTCTTATGAATTGATTCAGAGTGAAGTGAGCAGAACCAGGACAACAATTTATACTATAACAATAGCATTGTAAAAAAAAATTCTTTTTTGAAAGTCTTAAGAGCTCTCCAGTCAGTCAATGATGAAGAATACTACCCAGCTGCTAACAGAGAGGTGATAAATTACATATGCAGAATGAGACATATATTTTTAAGAATGTTTTTCTTGAATATGCATGTTTGTTAGAAGGGTTGTGTTTTTCTTTTTTTTTTTTTTTTGGTGGTAGAGACAGGGTAAGAGGGAGAGAAAACAAATGCTTGTTGACTGAAAAAAAATTTTATTTTTTTACAAAGATACTAATGGCCTCTCTAATTTTCTCCTCATGGCAAGTGACTTCCTCTTCAATTTTTCTAAAAAGGAATAGGATCATCTGTCAGGATCCTCCCTCACCTCACCCTTCTATTCCATACCTCTTTACATGTTCAGAATTGTAAAATCATAGGGTTGGAAGGGAGAGCCAAGACCATAACTTTTCTCAACTCCATCACTTTCAGTGTTAACAAGATTTCCTTTTGGCTGTGGGATTTGTACAGTGATGCATTTTACCTTTGGAGGTCAGGTAAAAAGAAAACAAAATATATACATATTCAGTTCCTAATAACAGAGTGTTTTCTTTAAAAAAAAAAACAAAAACACATTTTTAAAATTCTGAGCTCAAACCAAGAAAAAGAACATCTCCATATACTCAGCAGAACACAAAAAGAGGATTGCATATGAAAGCATGAATATCCATATCATACCTCTTTCTTTTTAAAAAGAAAAAGGACATAATGTGGAAATATGTTTAATATAATTGTACATGTATAGCCTATATCAGATTGTGCACCATCTTGGGGAAGGGGAAGCAGAAGGAGGGGGAGAAAATTTAGAACTCATAATCTTATAGAAGTGAATCTTATAGAAGTTGAGAAGTAAAAACAAATAAATAAATAAAATTTAAAAGTATATCATAATTTCCACATATTATTAAACTATCCTACTTTTCTTTGCTTCTTTCTGAACTTCTGTCTGTTTTCTTTGGGTTTTTTTTAATGTTTTAATGACCCTCTTTTATTGGTATCAATATCGCTAACTCTTCCTTCCCCTCATCCCCAATTCTTCTCCTTAATAAAAACCAAGAAAGAGAAAGAAAATTCTTATAATAAGCAGTCAAGCAAAGTGAACCCACATAGTGTCTATATCAAAAAATGGATGTTTCTTTCTGTGCTTTGAGTCCATCATCTCTTTGTCCAGAGCTTAGCACATAGAGGGTGCTTAATGTTTATCAATTGATTAATTGGTCAACATGCTTCAACATAGGTCTTCTGGAGACATTGTTGGTCATTGCATTGATCAAAGACCTTTCAAAGTCTTTCAAAATTGTTTTTCTATACAATAATGCTGATCTTTCATAAGTTGACCTCCTGGTTCTGCCCCCTTTATTCTACATCTATTTATACTATCCATAATTCTCTGAAATCATCTCATGTCATTTCTGATGGTCCAATAATATTCTATTACATTTATGTATCAATATTTGTTAAGTCAGTCCCCAATGATGCATACCCTTTTAGATACTTGTTTTTCCCCCACAATGCAATATCTTCTTTCCAATTTCCTTACTACCTCTCTTTCTCCATCTTGCTTCCAACTTCCCCTTAATTACCTCCAAATTCACCAAGTGACTTTCAATCCAGATTTCCAGTCCTCACCCCCACACCTTTCTGCCTTCCATCTTCCCATCTCTAATGCTATTCTTTGAATTGGTATTCACCTCATTTTCAGAAATATAATAATTATGTGTGTGTGTATATGTGTGTGTGTGTGTGTATGTGTATGTACTCAAGTTTTCCACTGTTTTCTCTTAGTTCTTTGGAAAATCTTCAGCCCAGGCACTCATTCAATCAGTGAATGATATCTTGGATGTTAGATAGCTGCCATTTTGCAACAATCCTTGATATAACTGGTAACACTCTATGGTGTCACAAATGTAAGGCTTGGTAACCACTAAGCCATAGAATAAAATGAGGTTGTTCCTGTTGTGTTGTAATTCCCACAGAATGGAGGAAAAAATCCCTCAGGAGTCAGATTTAAAACCTGTTTTATTTAGGACAATGTTGAGGTTTGGGAGATCCGATATGAATCAGGGTTTTATTGAAGAAATTGCAACCATTATATTGGCCTTGCTTGAAGAAGTAATTTAAAATATTATGGTAGAAGTAAGAATCCAAGAATGTCCACAGATCAATGGCAAGACAATTTTGTAGAATTGTAGCATTTGTTGTTAGATGTAATCTCCCTCATTTTCTTTTCCTGTGTTTGGTAGATGCTTGTTTGGGCACATTGACTATTTGAAAGAAAGGTTTTGTGGTTTCCTTGGCTGTACATTATCTCTCATTTCTCTTTCTGAGAATATGTCAGGGCATGTCAGCCCATTTGTATAATTTTCCTAAATTTATCCAGTCAAGGCTTTCAGGGGCCTCTAGGCAGGGATGTTGATAAACTAAAGCAACACCTAGCAATATAAACATAGCAATGACAATAGGTTCTATTCCATTATTGACAGATGCCATGTAAATGGGAACAATTACAAAACTCAAACACGACTGCTTGTTACCACAGAAGCACCTGTGGTTTCGTGCCTCAGATGAGGCTAAAGTAAATCTTTTATGAAACCACTGTACTGGTATTATTGTATAAGTAAATACCTGTAGTAATTCTGAAACTCTAGATCTTAAATGCTGAGAATTTGAAGAAGAAATTGTCATTAGGGTTTGCAATAATGTGCTTAGATCTCAGAAACCTCAGAAACTTTGATCATACCATCCTGTCAAGCTCCTATCTCATCTCTCTTCTTGCTTTCACAGTTAAACTCCTAGAAAAAGTTTCCTAACCCTGATATCTCAATTTTCTTACCTCAGCCTCTCTTCTCAACCCCTGACCTCATCACTCAACTAAAACTGCTCTCTCCAAGGTTGCCAATGACATTTTAATTTTTATACCTGGTAGCCTTTTCTCACTCCTTACTCTCTGCAATATTTGACACTGTTGACCACCCCCATCCCTCTAGAAACCTTCTCTTCTCTGGGTTTTCATGATACTGATCTCTTCTATTTCTCCTGTTGACTGTCTGGCTCCTTTTTTTCCAGTCTCCTTTGCAGGAGCATCATCTTTGTACAACACACTAAAAATAGCTGTGTCCCAGGCCTCTATCTTGGTCCCTTTCTCATCTCTTTATGGATCCCCTGAATTCAATTATCTCCATGCAGATGACTTCCAAATCTATATGTCATGTGAAGAATAAACTTATGTCTCTCCTAAATTCCACTCCCCTATCACCAGCTACCTACTGGATATTTCCAACTGGATGGCCCATGTCAAACTCAAATTCATTCCCTCCCCTTTACCTCCTCCAAAGTATTTCTTCTTTCTAATTTTTTTGTTTCTGTCAAAGAATCCTTCTAGTCATCCAGGTTTGTAACCTCAGAGGCATCCTTACTTTATGCTCTCCTTCACTTCTACCCAATTAGTCATAAACATTTTTAGAATCTACCTCCACAATCTACCTGACAATTTTTAAAAATAAGACAACCAGGAAGTTCGCCTCATTGATTGACTCTATCTTTCACTTGAACACTTACAGGCCATTATAAAGTTATTAACTGGCCTAATATCAATATTGTTGTGGCTCAGGGAATAGGGAAGCCTGAGGAGAGGGAGAGAGACAGGGCAATGGCAAGTCAGTGGAGCAGTCAGAAAACATAGAACATTTATTGATTAAGTTTGCCCTCTTATATGGGCAAAGTTTGTGGTACTTCAAAACAATTACAAAAGTAACATCAAAGACCACAGATCACCATAACGAATATAATAATAATGAAAAAGTTTGAAATATTTAGAGAATTACCAAAATGTGACACAAAGACATGATGTGAGCATATTCTGTTGGGAAAATAGACTTGCTTGATGCAGGGTTGCCACAAATCTTCAATTTGTAAAAACACAGTATTGTGCAAAGTACAATAAAATGAGGTATGCCTATATTGTGTTTCTGAAAAGAAAAATTAGAGCTGTTATAGAGCAAGGGTTCTTAATGGTTTTTGTGTCATCGACCCCTTTGGCAGTCTAGTGAAGGCTATGGACCCTTTCTCACGATGTTTTTGAATGAATGAAATAAAATTCACATGTTTACAAAGGGAACTAATTATAATGAAATTCGGTTATAGACTGTTTTTTAAAAACAATTTTTAAAAAATAAATTCAGACTTCAAGTTAAGAATCCCTACTATAAAAGGAGGAAAGAGGTTCAATATTAAGTATTGTGGTTGTTGTTCATATGTGTCTGACATTTTGTGACCCCGTGGACCATAGCACACCAATACTATCCTCGGAATTTTTTTGACAAAGATACTGGAATGAGCTACCATTTCCTTCTCCAGTAGATTTAGGCAAACAGAGGTTAAGTGACTTGCCCAGGATAACACAGCTAGTATGCATCTGAGACTGGATTTGGATTCAGGTCTGTCCTGACTCCAAGGTCCAACACTCTATCCACTGACTGTCTCCTCAAGATTTCATCAGATACTTCTCATTTAATATAGCTTGTATGAGGTTAACTCCCCCCCCCCAAAAAGGCATAAAACAAAACAGATGAAGATCATAAATAGAGAATGAAAGAGCTGACTTCTTGACATCCTGTCCTTCAAGAATGATGGGTTTGTTTTTTGTTTTTTGTTTTTCATTTTAACAACAGGTATTTAGACAGCCCATACCTACTACACAGAATGTCAGAAGGCATGAATAACAAACATGCCTATAGGCATGTTTGATTGCAATCTCTTGCAACCAAAGCAAATTGCAAGGGCAAGACTCAAACCCAGCCAGAAGTAAAGCTGTAGATTTGTCTCCTTTTTGATGAGCAAAGAGCCCAAGAACCTCATAGAGCTAATGACTGCCTGCCCAATATGTTTCCCCAGTGGGAGAGACACAATACCAATCTGATCATACACTGCTTTGTCTGGTTTGGAGAAACCTAGTTGTGAGTGAGTTAAAGAGAGAGCTCTTCTGTCTCCCTACCTGCAGTCTAGTGGTAAACAGAAGTACATCAGCACAGTTGGGAAGCCACCGTCAGGAGTCTGAGCCTGTTTCTTGTTATCAGAGCCCAGCCAAGCCCCAACCTGGATGGCTGATAGACCACAGAGCTGCTAGCTGGCTCCTTTTGAGCACTCTTGCCTCCATGCACTGTATGTAAAGAGAAGAATGCAGATCATTTCCAGGCAGGGATTTTCATTGCAGGAAGCATCATCTCATACATTTCTACAATAACTGAGCAATCCCAAACTGGGGCAGGAATGATTCCAGACAGCAGGAAAGAGGCACTCACCACTTCCACTGTGTCTCCACCTGGGAGCTCCAGCTAATTGAGTGATATCTGCAACCCCTAGAGTTGGGCTGCTGCTTCTCGTGATCTGCACTCCTGGCATCAAACTGTTCTTTGCTGCTGAGTTACGATTCCACCATAGGGATTTTTCATAGGTCAATGGAGTTTTTATCAATGCTCATGCCCCTCTAAATGTCAGCACTTATTTTCAGAAATGAAATGGCAGTTTGACTGCTAAAAGAGTAGAAAAGCCTTAACAAATGATTTACTTGCCTAGGGCTAACTACCTCATTTCATGTCCCCATATAAACACATAAGCACTCCATAGGAATAAAAGAGATATAGAAAGGTGCTAGGGGACAATCAGTCAATTGGTCAGTATGCAAGTATTTAATAAGTACTTATTATGTGCCAGGTACTATGCTAACCTCTGAGGTGGCTATGTGCTGCAAAAGATAGACTGCAGGGTTTGAAGTCAGGAAGACATCTTCCTGAGTTCAAACCTGGCCTCAGACACTTATTAGCTGGATGATGCTGGGCAAGTCATTTAACCCTGTTTGCCTCAGTTTCCTCATTTGTAAAATGAGTTGGAGATGGAAATGGTAAACCACTCCTGTATCTTTGCCAAGAAAACCCCAACTGGGGTCATGAAGAGTTAGATATGACTGAACAACTATGGGAAGCTCTAGGGATGGAAAGAAGGGGAGGAAAAGGATAAGAAAACATTCTAATGGAGAGAACAGCATATCTATAACTAGGTACATATAAAATAATACAAAGTAAATTAATATTATCTGAAAAATAAAAAAATCATCACTCACATTTTATTTTTTTTTACTTAAATTTAGCTTGATTGAATATAAATCTAGAAATGCTCGCTTAGAGTAGAACTAAAGTAGTCCATGGAAACTCTGATGTATCTTCTTCAGAACTTTCACTCTCATGAATGAGACAGGTTCCTAGATCTTGACTAGCTACATCTCATCTTCAGGGCTCCAGGGCATCCTTGAGTGATCAGGGTTAATTTGATAATTCTGCTTTCTTGGGTCCCCACTTATGTGTCCCCCTCCCCACCAGATTATCAATTGAGAATCATTTGATCATCCAGGTTTAAATAGTTTTTTCCTATGTAGAAGATGGAGTGGAAGAAGCTTGGGAATTGGATTCAATTGCCTCTATGCTCACTTCCAGCTTCAAATCTATGACGTACTGTTTCTATGATCTATGACAAGATTTGTCAATCAATATCTTGGTCATAAGAGGAATTGAGGATAAGTATCTATACCTACAGAGGAATCCAAAATGTAGAAGTGAGAGTCATCTTCACTAACTAATCCAAGGAGGACAAGAATTCATGAAGTCTTAAGCAGGTCATAGCATTGGAAATAGATGTGAGAGGTCCCTCACAAAATGTCTCTCTTGCTCCTCTGAACTAATAAAGACAGACAGCTCATTGAGGATATTACACAGCCCAATTCTGCCAAAGTCAACCCTCCTCCCCATCCTATACCACTCACCAAATTAACATAGAAACAGAGAAGACACTTCAAGAAGAGTCCTCTAAATTTTAAAGACTTTGAGAGAATGTTGACATTTGAAGTGATCCTACCAAACTCTAGAATCTCCTAGCCCTGCTAATACATAAAAATGGATAACTGAGTCAGATCTTAATCACATCAATTCAGTTCAACATTCATTAGGCAATAAGGTGCTGGGGAATACAAAGATAGATATGTCCTAGATCTTGTTCTCAAAGCATCTAGCAGGAAGACTGGGTATGAAGAAAAGTGAGACTGGAAAGATATTTATGGGCTGGAAGGATAGGGAGGAGTCAAGAAATCAAAGGTCATGGAGAGAGGGAAGAATAAATATGAGAGGAGTAGAGGAATAAAGGTGGCAGGAGAGAAGATTGAAGTTGTAGAGGAGAATTTCAAAGGCCAGGGTTTTGGAAGTAAAATAATTCCAAGTGATAGGGTGGTTTAGTGTGTTAATGACCTAGTAGGTAGAATATTAACTGTTTTAACAACCAGGCCAAAAGTGTTGATTAATGAACTGGTTTCATAATATTCCAAATTAGAAAGTACCATAGAGATCATCTGGTCCAACCTCTTCATTTTACATATCAGGCTACTGGGGCCCACAGAGGTCATAGGACTTACCTTCCATGTATCACACACGTAGGAGTGGGTTTCTGACCATTATGGAAAGAGGGAGTATCAAGAAACTATCTATATATGTACATAGAAATATATTAAATTTGAGGAAGAAAACCATTTGTGTGAAGGGATAAAAAATAGAGTAACAGAAAATTCTCTAGGTCAATGGCAATGGCCCGCTTGATAAGTTCTATGAAGAATTTGAATCGCTCAAAAGCTGTCTTGGTCAGCAAGGCCCATGATGTAGGACATCATCTTTCACTGCACATGAAAGGAAAAGTGACCAAGTTGAAATTATGTCATATGAGAAAAAGTTGAGGAGATTAAGCTTGTTTAGCCTTAAGAGAAGATTTGAGAATGACATGACTATCTTTAAATATTTGGAGGACTTTGACATAGAAGAGTGATTCAACTTATTTTATGTAGTTCCAGAGGACCAAATTGTGACCATGAGATGGAAGTGGTAGATTTCAACTAAATACAAGGGCAAATTTTCTTTAAAAATATTCCCATTATGGGAAGTATTCAAGCAGAAGCAAAGTATCATTCATGCAGTCGAGGTGATTCATGCATGGATTGGATTAAGTAACTTTTAGCTAAGAGCCCATCAACTATAAGATTCTCTGTAAATCTTTATCTGAAGTTAAACGAAACAGTGTGGAACCCTCACTTCACTTCTTGGACCTACGTGGCACCCAAAGTATCATATGGTAAATAAAAACTTTTGTTTCCCTGTGCTTGTATTCAATATTTATAAGACAATTGAAGTCCCCCCGCCTTGAAGAATTATATCAAAACTGAGCTTCTCCAAAAAGTCTAGTTGTAATTGATTAAACGTTTTCCTCAATCTAAACTGTTCTAGCCTATTCACTGTCTTTCCTTTTGTATTTAATCCCCAGTGCTTAGCAAAGTGTCTGGCACAAAGTGACCAAAAAATGCTTCCTTCCTTCCTTCCTTCCTTCCTTCTTTCCTTCCTTCCTTCCTTCCTTCCTTCCTTCCTTCCTTCCTTCCTTTCTTCCTTCCTTTCCTTCCTTCCTTCTTTCCTTCCTTCCTTCCTTCCTTCCTTCCTTCCTTCCTTCCTTCCTTCCTTCCTTCCTTCCTTTCTTCCTTCCTTCCTTCCTTCCTTCCTTTCTTCCTTTCTTCCTTCCTTCCTTCCTTCCTTCCTATTTTCTTCCTTCGCTCCTTCCTCCCTTCCTTGTTTCTTTCCTTCCTTTCTTGGTCCCTCCATCCCTTCTCTCTCTCTTTCCCCTCACCTCCCCCTTACCTCCATCTTCATCTATCTCTCCATTGTAAATATTCTTAGCATTTACAGATGTAATTTGTCCTAGCAATCTGTTTATTGATAGGCTGCTTTGTAATTAGTCTCATGTTGCATCATATATATTTATTTTCCCAAACATATTATAAGCTTCTTCAGTATAGGGACCATATCTCTGCCTTTTAAATTCTTATCTCTTTTTCCCTCCTCCTCTCCAGCTGAAGCAAACATTCAATAAATGCTGGTTAACTACCTATATCAGTAAGGTGTGTCTTAAATTCCAGGCAAGTTGCCAGGATAAAGTTCCTTGAAGAGTTGAGGCAGGCCCTAAGTAGGTCACTGAAATGTCTATAAACATTTACTAAGGAGTAATCCAAGATTATAAGGTCAACACAGAAAAGACAAGTGAAGTATACATAAAATAAATCAACTTATATTCTTCTTGCTATTGAGGAAACGTTGTAAATTTTTCTTAATAATAGTGGTCACAGGAAGAGGGGTAAAGACAGACTTTAGAGGTTGGTCTTGGAATTAGGAGGATGTACTTGTGGCACAAATTAGCTGAGTGACCAATGAACAAATCACTTGAATTTCTTGGCATCCCCAGAGGACTCTTTGAGATCATGTTTTACAAAAGTTGCTGATCTTCAACTGGAAAGAGTTTTCACACCAGGAGTTCCTCCTCAAGATTAAGGAAGTGGATTAACAATGATCAAAGCTCTGATTGTAGCAGTTATTTCTGCTAGTCACTGTAACAGGGTGTTAGAATTACATAAAAACCTTCACCGTACACCATTTGGTCCCCCACAAAGAGCAATTTGTCACTCAAAAAAACTGGCATAGGATATTTCAAGCTTTGGAAGAAGGTGTATTGAAATAAAGGATTACTGCCAATTACAAGTTGGAAAAGAAACCACTAACAAGAATCAGACTGTGGAGAGCTGCTGCACAAAACTATTTCTTTAAACATTCTTTGGGATAAGTGAAACCACACAAGTAATTGGAGACTTGGAAGATTTCACATGAGGTGAAAATGGTGTACTTTACTCCTAAAATTGCACCCTTTAAAAGACACAGTTTTGCCTTTAGACATAATATACTGGAGGTTTTGAAGGCCACGTATCAAAAAGACTTCCAGGAGTCCCACATTCTATTTCCTTTGTGTTTTAATTCTTTCTCATTTTTAAAGCTCAAATCTTTTACTTTTGTAATACAACCACAGGCCTTCCAAAAACTAGATGGCTCAAAAAAACAAAAGAAAAAAAAAAGCAGTTATTTATTTGTTTGTTTCTTTCATTTCCTCTGCTAGATAATAAGTTCAGAGGATAGCTAGCTCTGAAGCAATTTGTTATTTGGTTAGAGAGTTGACCTCAGAGCCAAAAAGGTCATGACATGTATGAGCTGTATGACTCTAGGCAAGTCACTCTGTTTCTCACTGACTAAGGGCAGTGGTGTCAAACTCAAATAGAATTGGGGGACGGGGGTGCTAAACCATACATAAGAATCCCTGTGGCCCATATATTGGCTTAGTTCAAAATAAATTACCTATATTTTATTGTATTTTTATGTATTTTAAAAAATATTTCCAAATAACATTTTCTTCTGGTTCAGGTCATACTCAGGTGTTTTGTGGGCCCCATGTGGTCTGTGGACTGTGTGTTTGACACATTTATTCTAGGTCATTCTCTAAGATGATAAGTTGCAGAGAAAGTTCTAATCTGTATTGGTACAGGGAGTTTTCCTTTTCTAGGAATTCCCTACTGGAATGGAATCCCAGGTCTAGTTCCTGTCCCATATTTATTTGATATGAAGTATTTAGAATCCCCAATTATCATGGAGGTCCTCATGGAAGTCTGACAGGAGGACTAAAAGAAATCAAATGAATTCTTTTTAGTCTATTCCCCTTCTGTTTGTTTGTTTTTGTCACTTCATTAATAATGGAACTCTTGGGGCTATGTCTACACTATACTAAGACATGTGGTCCATCTGGTTATTTCAGTTTTTCAGAAGGTACTTAGGGTTGGTCTCTTGGCACTATTTAGACCACAATTGTTTTTATTGAATTCCACTGCTTGTTTGTGTTTACTATGAGTAGCTGAATTTCAACTGGTCTCTATGTGTAAAGAAATTAAAAATTTCCGTGCTTGCATTAATGCAACCGAGTGATAAAGAAAGCTAAGGAAAAGGAAAAAAAAATAGGTACAAGATGAGACTTGTGGTTTTAGTAAAGAAGTAGAGCCAAATTTCTGGAGTTAGATACAATGTTCATGGTTCTAATGACTTTTTGAAATTATTTTCAAGGCTTATATTTGACATCAAAGAGATACAAAGTGCAAATAAATATAATACTGAAAGCAACATATAATGTAGGATTTTTAAGTGGGTTAATTTGGGTATGTTTGCTTCTGGGATATAGTTCTTTAATACTTACCCTCCACTCATACCAATTGACATAAGTGTGAATTTGTTTATAAGAATAATGACTCAAATTAATAAGGAGATTTTTTTCATCTTTGGAATACATCATTATCTAGCGTATGAGTCCTGGTTTATGTCCTAGTGACTCAAAGTCATAACCATCACCCTTGTTTATTTAAAACTTCCTTTTTTGTGAAGTGCATGAAGATTTTTCAACTGGGCCCGAGAAACCAGAGAAACCTGCCTCAGACACATAATGATAGTTCTCCTCAGATAATTACATGGCCATCGTATACTTATAGAGAATCTTTCTCTGAGTGGGCCACTAAGCACATTCCTGACCTCATCTAATTCACCCTTTCAACAACCTTATGAAATAGGAAGAGCTATGTTTTAAATAAGCATCTAGTTGTAAAGGCCTTAAACCAGCAGATTGGAAATTTATCAATAGACCTCAAAACCTTATCTGATAGGTCTAAGCTGGTTGCTCCTGACATGTCCCCTTATTTAGTTTGCTGAGATTCCCAAAGAGGAAAGAAAAAGTCTTCAATAATGCCCTATTGTCTTAGTTTATTTAGGGACTTCACTGTTATCTTCACACAAGTCTCTCTGTTCTCTCCTCTCATACATGCCTTGTACCAAATGTATGCATTTACAAGTTTAAAAACTAAGAGAAGGGAAGTGACTTAGTTAAGGTCACACATGAAGTGACATGACTAAAATTGGATCAATTTTCCTGACTTTGCAACTCTACCAAATGAATTAATTTTTATTTCTACCCTTTAATTATCAATACCATTACTACACCTATAACTCAAAGAAATAAGAAAAAAAAAAGAGGAAAAGGAATCATATATAAAAAATAAATATTTATAGCAGCTTTTCTTTTAATAATGGCAAAAAACTAGAAACTAAGGTGGTGCCTATCAATTGAGTAATGATTGAACAAATAATGACTTATGATTGTAATGGTGTCTATGGATATAATAGTAATATATTGTTTTATAAAAAATTATGAAAGGGATGGGTTTAGAGAAAGCTGAGGAGACTTGTATGAACTGATACAGATTGAATTAAATAGAACCAAGAGAACAATTTGTATAATAACAATAGTATAAAGACAAACAATTTTGAAAGACTTAACTCTGATCAATGAAACGACCAAATACAATTCCAGTGGGCCTTTGATACACAATGCTACTCACCACTGGAAGAGACACTGATGGACTTAAGATGCAGAACGAGATAGACATTTTTGAACATAGCCATTGTGGCAATTTATTTTGCCTGATTATGCATTTATCACTAGGGTTTTGTTTTTCTTTTTTCCTTATTGGAGGAGAAGGAGTGGGAAGGAGAGAAAATAAGAGCATATTAATGTTTTAAGTGATTTAGAAAAATAAAAACAAATTTAATCTCATAAGAATTTACCAAATACCTACTATTTGCTTAATTTGATATTAAATATTAAATAAGAAATAGAGGACTGTTGTAGATAAATTACAAAAGAAAAAGAGAAAATATAAGACAATAATAGAATTATGTAGGAAATTATATATTGCAAATAATTTTTTTATACAGAATCAGAGAAGATAAAATTATGGTATGTGTGGTAAGAGCAATATCCCAGTTCTGGACCCTCATGCAAGGTAGGCTAGTTTCTACTAGGTACTGAAACTGTCCTTGAGATTTGCTTGACTCAAAGAACTAAAGTCTCAGGCTATTGGCATCACTATCCAAAAAAACTTTAGTTGTAATTTCAATGTAATTTATTTGCTTTGTAAATATATGTATTTCATCCTGTGCATTTAAGAACATATTTGTAGTGAAGGCTATGTGCTTCAATAGATTACCAACATGGTTCATAACACACAAAAAAGGTAAGAACCCCAGCTCTAAATCTATTAGTGATACTTCTAAATCAGGGCCAAAGCAAAAGGTAAAGAGTCAACCTTACTCTCACGGAATTTGGCTTAGGGAAGGAATGACATAAACTCTAAACTGGGCATCTTGTCACATAGAAGAGTTGGGGGAAGGGGGATGAGAGGTGAGGTGATGGAGGGGAGGG
>CM053586.1:65551954-65578519 GCA_028646515.1 Pseudochirops corinnae | reverse complement strand
GTGTTTCCACAGTATTCAAATTGTTTCTTCTTGGCAGCTTGTAATATTTTCTCCTTGATCTGGGGACTCCGGAACCTGGCTATAACATTCCTAGGAGTTTTCTTTTTGGGATCTTGTTTCAAGAGGTTATTGGTGAATTCTTTCAAGTTCTATGTTGCCATCTGGTTCTAAAATATCCGGGCAATTTTCCTTGAGAATTTCTTGAAGGATGCTTTCTAAGTTCTTTTATTGATCATGGCTTTCAGGTAGTCCAATAATTTTTAAATTGTCTGTCCTGGATCTCTTTTCCAGGTCAGTGGTTTTTTCAAGGAGATATTTCACATTGCCTTCTATTTTTGCATCTGTTTGGATCTCTTTAATAGTATCTTGATTTCTCATCAAGTCATTTGCTTCCATTTGCTCCTCTCTCTCTAATTCTGAAGGAATTATTCTCTTCAGAAAGCTTTTGAGATTCTTTTTCCATCTGGCAAATTTGACTTTTTTAGGCATTCTTCTCTTCATTGGCTTTTTGGGTTAATCTATTGTTTAAGGTGTTATTTTCTTCAGTCAGGTTGTTGACTGTCTTTTCATGATTTTCTTGGATCATTCTCGTTTCTTTTGCCAATTTTTCCTCCACTTCTCTTATTTGGTTTTCAAAATCCTTCTTGAGCTGCTCTATGGCTTATAGGAGTCTTCATGTTTCTTGGAAGCTTTTGGTGTGGGACTTCTGACTATGTTGTCTTCCTCCTGTTCCATGCTTTGATCTTTTTTGTTCCCAAAAAAGGAATCTAAAGTTGCATTGCTGGGTTTGCTTTGCTTCCTTTTCCTACTCATGTTGCCAGTCAATTACTTGACTTTTAGGTTCAGTAGAATGCTGCATTCAGAGGGGAGAATTCTGTCCCAAATTGCTGGGGTTTTCACAGTTGCTGGAGCTATTAGGAGGCCACCATTTCTCCGGCCCCCACCAGCTTTGGCTCACTGAAAATGCACCCCAGGTCCATCTCCAAAGAATGCAATGCTAATCCAGGCAGCTCAAGGCAAGAGCACTTAGCCTCTGAATGATTGCTTAGCCCTCCTGCAATCTGCAGGCCGGGAGCTTCTGAAGCAACCATGTAGAGGTGGCTGCAGGGCCACTGCTTCAGCCACTACTAACCCTGGAGCAGTTGGCTGGACCCTTTCCCCGGAATTTATCTGAGTTCCACTGACCTTTCAATTAGTCCTTGTTTCTTATGGGTTGGTAATTCTGGAAAATGCCATAGCTGATGGTGATTCAGGCTCCAGCCAAGGCTTGTTCTGGAGGCCCTAAGGGCTCCAGCTGCTGGCCAGTGCTGATCTGGGCTCCCAGCACACTGCAATGAACCCCTTCCCATCTGCCTGCCAGGCTGCCTTCTGCAGGAGCTTTGTTACTCTGTCATTTTGTGATTTCTGGGGCTTCAAAATTTGTGTAGAGTCATATTTTATAGGTATTTGAGGTGGTTATGGGGAGAGCTGCGGAGTTTTGCTGCTTCTACACTGCCATCTTGACTCTGCTCCCTTGATCTGACTCTTAAAAAGAGCTAAAGATTTCAAGAGGCAAGAGATGAGGATGAGCTTTTTAGGTATGGAGGACAGCTTATACAAACAGGTGGGAGATAGGCAGCTAGGTGACATAGTGAATAAAGCACCAGCCTTGGAGTCTAGAAGACTGGAGTTCAGATCCAGCCTCAGGCACTCAATAGCTGAGTGACCCTGGGCAAATCACTAAAGCCCAAATTGCCTCAAAAACAAACAAACAAACAAACAAACAAAAGCAAAAGAGTTGGAGGTGGGAGATGGAAATGTCTTGTAAGGGGAACAGCATCACAGGACTAGCTGTTAGTGATGATAAAATCAGTGCATTATCTGAATTTAGGTGGCTCACAAACTGATTCTTCATTTAGTTCACAAGAGATCCTGAATTAAGTGAAATATTGTCAAATCTATCCTGACCAAGACAAAATTACTTATCATCCCTCCTATAACTCTCACCTCTGCCCAAAAATCTACATCAAGTAGAAAATAACTCTAATTCTCTCAACCTCCAAGAAAGAAAAAATGGAGTTATCATTGCATCTTGTTAGCCCATGACTCCATAAATTTAATGTCATTCAATTTTGACATTTTTTTATCCCACTGCACTTTCCTTATTAGCAACTCTTTTCATTTAAGGTCAGGAGTTCTTAACCTATTTTGTGTCATGGAACCCTTTGATAACCTGGAGAAGCCTGTGCACCCCTTCAAAGAATGATGTTTTTAAAGACGTAAAATTACAGAGAAAATCAGTTATATTGAAATAGGATTATATATTTATCTATTTTTAATATTTAAATTCAAGAACCCTAGATTAAGAACCCTTAATTAAGCTCTGACAGTTTCCTGCCTGGACTATTATAGCAAGAATTAAGTTTTATAAGTAGCCTCTGTTAGATGTGGTAATGAAGAACAGGTCTCTAACCTGTATATGGCTCAAATATGCTCATCCTAGCAGGGCATTATAACTGTTTCATTACACACACACACACGCACACACACACACACACACACACACGCACAGGCCTATGCTCCTGTGTGTATGTGCATATATCACAAATGTATATGTAAATATAAAATATACACATGTATCACATATTATCATGTATGTGTATATAAAACATACACATATCACACATGTATATAAAATATATAATATAAAATATATGTGTTTATACATGCATACACATATACCACACATGCCATCCATATGACATGTATATACATATATGTATGTTCATATATATGTATACATATATTCAACGGGTTCCCTTCAGTACCTAACTCATCTATTGTTCAGATAAATAAGAACCCAAGATTGAAGATAAAGGGTGTCTGTCAGAGTCCTGATAAGCAAACGTAAATTAGGCTTTAGCTTTGGACTTGCCTTTTTTTTTCCATTTCTCACATATTTGAAACGCAGAACCCTCGCTGGAGTACCCCACTTAGGCCTCCTTTCAAACTGTCACCAACAAAGTCTGGATGCTGATTGGAGTCTTATTCCTCCTTCTGGTCCCTCCAGTCCCTCAACTTGCCCCATCAGGGTCAGGCTCTCCCATTCTTCCAAGGCAACAATCTGTTAATCTGACAAACTCATCATACTAATTTTCTAAGGAAAGAAAATTATAGGCGCTCAAGGGTTTCTAAGGTCCCACATAACAAGATCCTTTTGGAGACAATAAATAAGTATTCAGCCCATTTGATGTAATGCAAAGAATGCTATACCTGGAGTCAGGAAGCTGTTCAGCCATTCAGTCATGTCCAACTCTGCAAGACTCCATGGACTTTGTCCATGATGTTTTCTTGGCAAGGATACTGGAGCGGTTTGCCATTTCCTTCTCCAGTGTCCCTATTTTACAGATGAGGAACTGAGGCACATAGTCTGAGGGTTAGATTTGAATTCCAGACCCAGTGTTCTATCTACTATTGTACTACCCATTTTGAGTTGGCTGTGACATTGAGGAGTTAAGTGACTTGCCCAGTCACATATCATATATCACTCTTAGGCCAGTTAGGAAGACCTGAGTTCAAATTTGACCTCAGACACTTGCTAGCTATGTGGTCTCTCTTTGCCTTAACCCATTGGAGAAAAAGAGCAGAACCTATGGCAGAAAAGTCAGAGAAGACCCACATGGTGTAGTTGGGTGAGAAATGAGTTTAACTTTCAGTAGATAATTGTATTATATTGACTTACATATAAAGAAAATAAGAAGTCTGATGCCCCAGATAGAAAGTTGTCCTAAGAGTCAGAAAGGCCTGGGTTCAAGTTCTGACTCTAATATATATTCCATTGTGTGACCCTGGGCAAGTCACTTAACTCCTCAATGTCACAGCCAACTCTCTAAGGCAATAAGTTGCAGAGATAGTGTAGCTCTCCAGTAGTAGAAGAAATTCATCCCTAGTAGCTCCTTAAACTGATAAAATAAGATCATTGAATATATACACATATATACATGTATGTATATGATATCAAAATATAATGTATTTTGGGTGAAAATATTGTCATTATATGACTTTTTGAAGAGCCACATCATATAACATAATATTTATGTTATAATAATAATGTTATATAGTTGTCAATAAATTGTATTATAAATATTCTCTCTCCAAATTGCTCTTCTACCTTAAATGGTTGTCTATCTCGGACCTCACTGTTATTTCTGGAGGGAAGGAAGTTTGCCAGAGAACCTTTGCCGATCTCTGTTTTTCTTAGAATTCTCTTTTATTTTCTATCCCTGTCCTTCACCTGCTGACCCTATCTTCTTGGTTAGTGCTCAGCATACAAACAGCAGAGGTGGAACATAAATAAGTATAACTTTTAAAAAATTATATGCTTGTCTGCACCTGATAAATATGAAGCATCTCTGAGAACCAGATAGGGACAGATATGAAAACTGAACCACTCAGAAAATAAGTGACTTGTAAACCAGGTCACAAAGCAAATAAGGGCCAGAATACTTAACTCAGTGCTCTTTCCACCAATGGGACACACTACCATACTGTAGATAAATGTCATTCAGACATTCAATAGTAAAACTATCTTATTAAGTAACTTGCAGATAACTAATGCATCATTTTTTCCCTCATTTTAGTTCTTGATTTGTTAAATTCTATCACTTATTTCTAAAATTTTTCCCCATCAGAATTAAAAATGGAGCAAATAGGAGTGACTCCAAAAAAGACCCAAAAAAGTGATTTTTTTTTTCTTGTTCTCTAACAAGCTAGAGATTATGTATAGGAACATACACTTCTGGGACTTACTTGAAAGAATTTTTAAAATTGAATCAATCAATCAATAGACATTTGTTAAATATCTACTAGTATTGGGAATACAAAAAGAGGCAAAAAGACGGGTCCTGCCACCAAAGTGTTTATGATCCCACAAATCATCAGGCTTAGAGCTAGGAGGAAGTCTTGAGATTATTGAATGCAACACACTCATTTACAGTAGAAGAAACTGATGAAGAAGAAATGTCATTTCACATCAGACATTTCTCATGGATTCATTCTTTCTCTAGAGGAAGACTTCTTCATGATGCTATTTTGTGTGTGGTACAGTAAATACAGACAGAGGAATGTGAAGGAATGTTAAAATTAAGAGGACTCTATCCCTTCTGCAAACAGCGATTAGACTTAACAAGAAATGCTTAATAAGTATGAAACTCTTCATAAACAGAATGTACTACTTTCAAAGGCATCTATGAGTGGGGCCTAGTTCTATCAGATCTCAAACTATATTACAAGGCAATAATTATCAAAATTATGGTTACTGGTAAAAAAAAATTGGAAAAGTTGATCAATAGAATGGATTTTGATACATGAGACCCAGAAACAATCAAACAGTGACATAGTATTTGATGAACTCAAGGACTCCAACAACTGGGATAACGCTTTACCCTTTAACAAAAATTGCTCAGAAAATTGGAAGGCACTTGGGAAGAAATTCAATTTTGACCAAAGGAGCATGTATATTCTGACTTTTTGTCTAAAGGCCAGATGGGTTACATCTTTCTTTAGGGTTTCACAATACCCTGAGAAGGATGGGGAAGCTTTTCCTCTACTGCAATTCATTTATGTGTCTTCCAGCTATGCTCTCTTCATTGATGGGAGGCCTGTGACTAGCACTTCTTTTCCCTTTAAACAGTTCCTTTTAGCCATTTAGCATAGATTACCTTTTATATTTTGGACTTTGACTCCTGGATTCTGGTGGTTTAGTCTCCTGATCTTCACCCCCCTCCATTTCTTTTTAATTAATTTTTTCAAGAAATGTTATTTTTTAATTAATCTGTCCCTCTTCCTAACCCCCCCATTGAGCAAATGAAAAAATAAACTCCCCCAAACAAATCCTTCAATATGTAATGATGTAGTTCAGCAAAGCAAGTTCTCACAGAGATCATCTTAAAATGTTTCTTTTTTCATTCAAGCTCATCACCTCTCTGTTATAAAGTGAGTGCCATGCTTCATCTTCATTCTTTTGGACTCATTGTTGCCCATTTTGTTAATCAGAGCTCTACAGGTTTTCAAAGTTATTTTACTTTATAATGTCATTATCATTGTGATGTGTGCTCCCTTTGCTCTTCATTAGTACATAAAGATCTTCCCAATTATTTTATCTGAAATTGTTCCTTTTAACATTTCTTATGGCACAATAATATTCTATTACATTCATGTACCACAATTTATTTAGCCATTCCCCAATAAGAGGATACCCTTTAAATTTCCCATTTTTGGCTACTATGAAAACAATTGCCATAAATACTTTTGTATATATAGATCCTTTTCCTCTTCCTTTGATTTCTTTGGGATATAGGCCTAGTAGTAGTGATATAGCTGAGTCAAAGGATATGCACAATAACTCTCTGGGCATAGTTCCAAATTTCTAGAATGGCTGGACCAATTCACAGTTCTACTGAAGGTGCATTAGTGTATCTGTTTTCTCCCAGCCCCTGCAATATTTATCATTTCCCTTTTTTGTCTTCTTTGCCAGTCTGATAGGTATGAGGTAGAACCTCTAAGTTCAGTGGTATGCTGGAGCTAGCTCAAACCAGCTTGTGAGAACCAAACGTTAAATTTTCAGTGTGAGCATTTATACTTCAGAAATCAACAAATGATGCAAATCAGGATCTGATTTACCATTTTGTTGACAGTCGAGACTTAAGAAAGTAATAGAGAAATGTTTCTAGGCTGATTAAATTTTAAAGTGTGTCTTGAGTACTTTTTATTTTTAGAGAGCCACATGTAAGCATTTACCAACACACTGTTTGTTTTGATTTGCATTCCTCTAATTATTATTGACTTAGGGCATTTTTTCATATGATTGTTAATAACTTGGATTTCTTCCTTTAGAAACTTTCTGTTCATATCCTTTGACCAATTGTCTGACTATTAACTTTTCGATACTTCCAAGTTTGAAGACTCTTCTCCCTTCACTGGATACCATGAGTAAAGGAGTGACCAAGATTCCCCCAAGATCAAATGAGGCAAAAAGACAGTAACAGGATCTGGCCTTCTGGAATGGTTCTAAATCAAAGAGCTTCTTCTTCAACATTGGGCCAGCCAACCAATTACAGAATGTCTATGCATGCTCCATAGTCTGATTCTCCAAGGTATTTCCCTTACAAGTCCTCATGATTCTCCCAGAAGCAGTTCCCTAATATCTCCATGAAGAAATGTTATCAGAGGCACTCTGTGCATGTTCTAAACCCCTTTTATCCCTGTTAGTAAAATCTAATGCCATTATACAATGAACTCCAAAGAGATATGCAGCCTAAATGTGAAGTCATAATATAAACAATTAGAGGAATAGAGAAGGAAACAGCTTTCACAACTATGGATAGGGGAATAGTTCTTGACCAAACAAGGAACAGAGAGTATCACAAGAGATCGATAACATAAATTCAGAAAGTCTTTGCACAAACAAAAATCAATGCAATTAGAATTGGGAAGGAAATTGTTATCTGGGGAAAATGCAGTAAATCTCTCTGACAAAGGTCTGATATCCAATACATATAGGGAATTGATACAGATTATAAGAACTAGAGCCATTTCCCAATAGATAAATTATCAGAGAGAATAAGCAGTTCTCAAAGATAAAATCCAAGTTATCAACAGCAACATGAAAACATGCTCCAAATAACTAATAATAAGAGAAGTGAAAAATTAAAACCATTCTGGGACTCTACTTCATATCTATCAGATTGGCAAAGATCACAAAAAGTAAAATAACAATGGTTCCTGGTAGAGCTATGTGTTGATGTAACCATTCTAGAAAGCATTTTGGAACTAGACCCTAAAAGTCATTGTACACATTGTAAACTATACATATTCTTTGACCCAACAATATCATATTAGGTATATATCCCAGAGAGATTTAAAAAAAGGGAAAGACTCATATACATAAAAATACGTATAGCCTCACTTTTATTTGAACCTGTTCTATAAGAAGTCAGAGTCCTTTTGCTCTGTATCAGTTCATAAAAATCTTCCCAATTTCATTTTAAATTGTTCTTTTTAATATTTCTTATGGCATGGTAATATTCCATTACATTCATGTACTACAATTTACTTAGCCATTCCTCAACAGTAGGATATCCCTTTAGCTTGCCATTTACTTCTGTAGGCAGGAAAATTGGCATCCATAGGACATATTGTATTAAACAATGAAAGATTTGCTTTGATAACACTTTGAGTTTTTAAAAATTTTTTATTTATTTATAATGTTCTTTTTTTTAAATTTTGATTCCCCAATTCCCTTATCCATGGAGAAAGTAAGTAATATCATTAGATATTTTAAGTAACAATACATAAAAAAAATCAGAGTATATGACACCCAAATATCCAGATGAAATGGAAAAATTACTGTCAGTCACCTGAATCTTTCCAAACATCGCAGTTACTTCTCATATGGCTAATTGGGTGTTATGTAGATAGAATCAGAATGTAAAAATTAATTAAAATATTTGTCAGTGTTATTTCAAACCTGTAATAAGATTCTTTAAAAATTATTTACATTTTTCCCTCTCTTGGTTTCAGCCTCTCCCAAAGGGGTTGGAGCCCCAAACTGAGGTATACTTGGTCAGTATAAAAAGGCACCATCAGTCACTAACTCCTAAGTTTGCTATCACTTCTATATTCATTGTTTAGAACTTTATAATTCCAGAGATGTTAAAAGTATAATATTGTAATGCCTTACATTGCAGTTTTATTATCTTCCCTTTCTAGCAGATGTAGAAAATGAGATACCAAAGGTTATAGTAGTAAGCCAATATCATAGAGTGAAATCATGGCAAAGTAAGGATTTCAACACCCGTGCCCATGCCTTACATTTTCAGCTAGTACTAGCCTTTAGAAACAAGTAGTAAATCAATCAAGATACTCCTTCACATCCCTCTCAACTGAGTCATCATTGCCACAGGGGCCGATAGTCTACATATATAACTGTGATTTGCAAAAAACTTTAAATACTTTATCTCATTTGATAGTAATCAGAACCTCTCCAAATTGGTAGTCTTTAGTGCTGGGGTAACTGAGTGATATTTAATTTGAACAATTTACAAATTCAAACTCTCCCGTTGAAAATGAATGAATAGATTTGGAAAATCTGTGTCATTAGTAGCTATGTCTGCAGATATCTTGACAGAATAAATCAATGTTTTAAAATTGTGTTAATTTTTTGGAACTTAAAAAATATAACAAAGATAATGGTGTTTCTCTATAAAGAAAGATTCTGCATAATAAATAAACATTTATTATTTCGTTTGTATTTAAAATGTTCCTGTATTGCATATACACACACACACACACACACCACATCAAAAGGTTATAGCACAATTGCTAGGGTTAGGTTTCTAAAAAGAATCAAGAAAAAAGAAAAATAACCAGATTTTTACATAACTCTTACCACCTGCAGAAGTAGGAAACCACAACAGGAAACCACAGTGACCAGATGCATGCCATTTCCTGTACCTAGTGGTTAGGTTTGCAAATGGGCAGAATCTTTATAACTAGTTACAATAACTCTAAGATTTTTTTTTAAGTCTTCAAATTAAAGTTTCTGTGGCTTGGTTGTGAAGTTTTATATTTTTGATTGTACAGAAATGCAAGATACCTTACACTACAATTTCTTTCAAGAGAAGTAAAGGACATATAAGATTACAAATTTTATACTGGTAAAATATATTGCCACATTTTAACAAAATTTAATTTTGTAATTATTTCTCAATTTAACAAATATTTGTTGACTACCTACTGTGTATAGCCCCCCATTTTGGATACTGGGGAAGATACAAAGATGTATAAGAAAGACAGAGTAATCTCATAGATTAATAATGCTTTAGAAATATTAACTAAATTGTCATGCAAGGCAGCGTGTAGACTAGACAGAAGGTTGTCCTTGGGGGCAGGAAGACCTGGGATCATCTTATGCATTTAACCCATGCTAATTGAATAACTGTGGTTGAATCACTTAACCTCTAACATTAAGTTACAGATGAGTTGTTCATCTGCAAAGGTTAAGGGTTTCCACCCCAGGGGTTTCCCATACCTGCAAAATCACAGGTCACATAAGGTTAACAGCTGTTGCACTCAACCTTCATCCTAAATTATTACTTTAATACTCCTAAATGACTAAGTCTCTATCTATGTACATATAAATATATACTTGCATTTGTATATGTGTATACATATAGTTGTAAGATCTGAATCTGTGATTTCATGGTAGAGGTATATGTGTGTACTTGCATGTGTGTGTGTGTGTGTGTGTGTGTGTGTGTGTGTGTGTGTGTGTGTGTGTGTGTGTGTGCTTTTCTCTATGTGTATGGTCAAAAAGTAGAAGTTAAATCCAATCTGGGACTAAAGCAGACCTTTTGGCTAAATGAAGTTCATTACCGTCCATTACTGTGCTCTAAGCATAGTAATTCAGAAAGGCTGTGGAAACTTACATACATATTGGTTTAATCAAAGAAGTATACAGCTAAATTTAAACTTAACTGCTAAAAATTGGACTCTTGGTTACTTTATTACTTTTATAATTTAAAATCCATTCATAAAATGATTGCTTACATCTGGGATTAAAAATTAATGTACTGGTCTCAGTGTTTGCAGGAAACTTTATTAATTTTATAACATTTGCACATACAGCAATTATTGAAAGCAAAGTTGTATACACAAACAACTGCATCAATATCTGGTTAGTTACCTAATGGCACATATATTGTTAAGTCAATTACCCTTTAAAACTGTTTGCTACCACATAATTTATTTATAAACTGAAATTTAAGTTGTCATCTTACTCCAGCTTTCTTTAATGTGGGAACTAGAGTTTAAAATAGCTCTCAGGAAATATACACCTATTAACAAGAGACCAAAAGTTTCCTGGTATCACAATGCATTCCAAAGTGAGCTGTGGAATTATATCAAATTCTTTCATACCTAATTGCTAAAATTATATTTTAAAAGATACTAATGAATTCTTAAGTTTCTCTTAGAAGCCACAACCATAAAATTATTGGAACCACATAATAGTGAATTTCTAATGCTTTATTTCCACCTACCAGTCTAATTTGCTGATAGCCTAATGAAAAATAGTCATGGTGCTATGAAATAGTATGGCATAATGGATAGGGTGCTGAAAGTGGATTAAGAACAACCTGGTTTTGAATCCTAACTCAAATACTTACTAGCTGTGTAACCCTGAACAAGTGATTAAAACCTCTCTTGGCCTCAGTTTGCTCATTTGTGAAATGGGGGTGATAATGGCTACTCCCTAAAAAGGTTATAAGAATCATATTATACAATATTTGGAAAGTGTTTTACAAACTTTACTATAGAAACAATTATTTTATTGAATTTAGTATAATATATTAAGCCACTCTTTTCCAGACTAAAAGATCAATTATTTGTATCATTTATTTGTATCATGTGGATGTCTCTTCTTTGAGTCAAGTAAGTGGAGTGGGCCATAGGTATGAATGTAACTCTGACCTCTGCTTCTCCCTCCTGACCTTAAGAACTAAGTACGATTTGGGCAGCTCTCACACAATCTCTCTCATGCCCCCATTTAGCAAAACCCCAGAAATTTCAGTATCTAGCTTTATTTGCTTCTCTAAAAGGGCTCTGAGCTCCCCTAAAAACATTCAGACTGTTTCAAAATGGAAAAAGGTTTTATTTATACAAGAACAAACAGACTATTAACCAGAAAAGATTGACAGTCACGAAAATCCTTTCTCCTTATTTCTCCCTTCCTTTAGGGATCTGTACCTTGGAGGCATTAAAGAGTCAGTCTCTCCCTGGATTTATGAAATCCATATGACTTACAGTATCAGCAAAGGACAAGGTCCAAGTTCACTCCTTCGTTTGTGGCTCTGTCTCTCATAATTCCTTAGTTCTGGTTGCTACTCTAGTACTATATTCCTTAGTCCTTAACTTACCCATCTGATCTTTCTCTTTTCCTCAGTGTACCACTGGTTACATAGCTCTGGCAGACTTGAGCGTGGTTTCAATAATCTTCAGTGCAGGATTGTTTCCAGGTTCAGGTGTTTTTTAGCATCTTTCTAGACTTTCTCATGACAATTCCTACTGGCTTCTTGATGTTACCATTTCTCGTTAATGTCTCTTTCTGTCTATGCCTGCGACACATTTGTTTCCCTCCTTTACAAAGCATTCTAATCTTGTTTGTCCCAGCATCCCAGTCTATTTCACACAAAGGAAAAGGAATTTACCTGACTCCTACCTGATTCCTACATTAAAAAAAAAAAGCTTTTAACAAACATTTGACAAAACTAGATTAAGGTTTAATGCTCTAAATAAGACGTCTACCCAACTCCTTAAAATCAACTCAGAATATTTCCTCCCATTATTTTGAGCCTTTCTAATAATTTAATGTACTCATATTAGACTATAGTTTGTGAAAAGGAAGAAGTCTGGTCAATCTAACAACATTAAAGAGGAGATCTTTGTCAGGACTTAAAGATATGTTAGTGTGTGCCCATCCTCATTGATACAAAGTAGAGATGACTGATAAAATTACGCGGATGGAGGTGATAAGTATGTTAACCTGGATTTTGTTGACTGTTACACCTTACCGAAGGATTGCTATTGTAAGTGGTCTAGGCAATAGCCAAACCTCTGTAACAGAATGAATTATCAGAGCCCAAAATTAGGGATGAGGATATTACCACCCATAGAGAAGAGCAAAGTTCCAAACAATGGTCTTATTTTTTAAACTGGTTAAACTGTCTTCGTTCCTCCTGGTCTTACCCTCAGCATTGTGTACAAAGTGCCTGCCTTCTCTAACCCTGTGAGGAAGGTGACATGAGTATTATTATCCCCATTTGGAGAGAAGATAACAAGGCTCAGAAAGTTAAGTGAGTTACCTACGGTCAGAGACTATAAGTGATAGAAAAAAACTAGAATCCAGACCTTCTTACTCCGTATTCCTTTCCAATATAATGCCAAGTCAACCTGGACAAACTAATTTTTAAAAACACGTCAGCTTACTATGTTACAAATGTCTGTTGAATGAATGAATAGATGAAATAATGAATGCATGAAAAGCATTTTCTAAGAGCTTAATTCATGTCAAGCAGTGTGCTAAGCTCAAGGAATACAAATATAAAAACCAGGCAGTCCTTGACCAGTACTTTACAGTCTAATGTATATATGGGAGTGGTGGCCAGATAAGAAAGTTATTGTGGTCCAAAAAGTCACAAAGATGATAAGTAGAATCATATAGCATAACCTTTGAGTTAAAGAGGAAGGTGAAAAGCAGGATGGGAGATAAGATAGAAAAGGAACAGAAGCACAGAAAATAGTAGGAGAAAAGGAGGTCCCCAGAGAGTAGAACCAGAAGGCTTGGCTCTTTCTAGGATTGGCCTCTGGCGGTAGGCTAGAAGGTGCAACAACAGTACCAGGAGCAGTGGGGGGAAGGATAGTTGAGGTGAAGAGGACGTTTCAGGGAGAGAGGAGGAAAATGACTTAGCTCCTACTTCCTGACATGGGCTGGTTGATTACTTTTAATGTCATTTTCTACTAGAAACAGTCCTTGGTTTCCTTTAAGTGGATAATAATTTGATGAAGGTCTTGAGAAAGGCATTTTTTTTTCTTTCTGCAGGCTTTTAATTGTCCTGTAAAAAAAAAAATCTTAAGTAGAATTATTAAAACTTTATTTTCTTGAAACAATTTTCAAAATTAGTTTATTTCCTACACACTGCCAAGGGAATAGAGATCTTAATATAGAAGATCTTACTGATGTTTATCAAGGAAACAAATAAATACCTAAGATAGCCTTGTATTCATAGAAATTATATCAACATTCATGTCTCATTTATGTCATTTTAAAATGAAATATAAGGGAGACTTTCATCTATGAAACATGTAGGTTATTTCACAAAATAACTTTTATAAAAATCATTATTATTATCAAATATACAATTCATATTTTTACCATACCACATAGCATCATATGCAATTCCTTTTTTAAAAAATCATAAAATGCCATTTATTGCTCAACCTGGGATATTATGTTTGCTATAATTTAGATTTTAACCTTTATCTCTAACCTGAAGTTGATTGCATTTCATAGAGAGAGACATAACAAATGAATATGCAATAGAAAATGTACACTTCCTTGCACAAAATGATAATGCTATTAAACTATTATCCATGAAACATTAACTTTTCCCCCCAGAATGGTAATGGGTATGTATAAGAAATTTTTTTAAAAAATTATTTATTGAGCACTAGCTGCATATGAAATGCATGAAGAAAATATAAAATTATATAACTCATAACTCCTTCCCTATAGTTCATAATCTAGTAAGAAAAATTTAAATATACTCAAATAAATAAAATAAAAAGCACAAGGGATTGGACTAGATGATCTAGATATTCTCTCTCAGCCTTAACCATCTATGAACAAAATAATTTGGGAATTCAGAAGAGGGAAAGAGTACCTATTTTTGGTTACAACAATAAGGGAACACTTTATGAAAAAGATAGTATTTGATCTTGGACTTGAAGGATAGCTATGATTTACAATAGTAGAGATCAGAAGAAAGGGCATAGTATATGAAAGAATGACATAAGAAAAGCTCAATGATGTGTTTGGTACATGGTGAGTAGACTAGTCTGGTTTACATAGAGGAAAAGTAGGGCAATGTGGCTACCATCCACCAGCCTATAGGTGATGCTTTGCCTTACTAAAAGATTTCTGTACCTGAAGTATAGCTTTCTTTCCATCTCTACCCCTTAACTCATATGTGAAGGCTTCACCATAAATATTGATACTGTCTAAAACACCCTGGCCTCCCAGTTCATCAACTTCTCAACTCTGTATCTTCATTCTACCTTAACCATCCACAGAGGTAGATATACCTTAGATTTGACCAACACTGAAGACCTTAGGAATATAGAAGGCATTTTCATCACTGCTGCTAAATAAAGGAAGTCAAAGGCTTAGAAGAGAAATGCAGCTTTGGGAAATGAACAGTTGGTTAAGAATATGGCATCTGAAAATGAGTTTTGGACTCACAGAGCTAGAAATACCAGATTTTAAATCCTGCCTCTAACAATGCTGGTTGTGTGACCCTAGGCAAGACTCTCAGAACCCCCAGGCAACTCTCTAAGACTATAACTTTTTAAGAAGGTAATGATGCTAAGAAGGTAATGCTTTGGTAGAGGTAATTTCCCCATCTGGGAGTTCCCTATACCCATGAAATCACAGATCCAGTTCTTATCCCTATAATAAAATGTAGGAATAATGGAGTTGGGCCACATCTTACAATATAGGTGTGTAATCTATGTAACAAGAGTCAACAAGAGAGCATTTTTTGTAATGTTACGAAGTCAAATGGAAAGACCTAAAACTGAAAAGGAAGGGAGAGGAAGAATGTATGTATCCATCAAGAAAGAAAAAAATGTTGGAAGAATAATAGCAATGGAGATGCCTAAAAATTCTCAGTATACGGAATTCAAAAAATAAAACTCATGGACTCAGATGTCTATAAACAAATGTACAAAATACAAGTAACAGTCAAGGTGAACTAGAGTTCTTAATGCCAGGGAAGCAAGGGTACCAAAGATACCACAGAGAGGTAATTAAGAGGTAGGAGAGTGTCCATGAATAGAATATAGCTCTGTTAGGGTACATTATCCATTTCACGATATGACTTTCCTCATTGCATTTTTCATATGTTGCAGGGTTGGCATAAGAAATTAAATGGGAATTTGGGGGGAGTTTTATGGAAGTCACAGACTACACACAAAGGCCAGAATATGGCAGAAAAAGTTTAGAAACTCAGAAATGTATAAAAGATATGGATAGTATTGTATAGTACTGACCCAAATTTTACAATAAAGGATTATAAACACCCCATAAAAGAAAAAGAAAAAAAATCAAACTTCTCTGTTACAAAAGGAGGGTCAAAATTTTTAAAAGGATTTTCCAAATTAGGGGTGAGTGGGGGTCATGCCTTTAACTACCCTCATGGAAGGGATAACTGTATTCTAATTCAAAAGAAAGAGAGTAGGTAAATGGGGGGTGGGGCTGATGGGGTTTGAGAGCAAGGACAGAGGATAACAGCAGATAACATTATATATTCAAAACAGACTCAGTGAGGAAATCCAAAAACCAAAGAGGGGAAGTAAGGCAGATAGCATTTGAGTGAAGATGAATGGAGGGAGAAACAGAAGTGATATTGTCAACAGAATGTACTATACATGACCTGACCTGGACAGAATGAGGAAATAGATGAAAAGTTTGGGAAACAGATAACAAATCTGGCACAGAGGTATGATATAGTAGGGAAGGAGGATTCCCATTATCTCCCTAAATCCTGGAATCCACTCTTTGACAAAAAATTTGCTGATGAAAATTCCCTTAGTGATATTTTCACTCTTTAAAAGATGAAGAAACCCACAAAGGGGAAATTCTATTCTGGACTTGATTCTCATCAACATGGAGTCAGTGTGGTGCAGTGGAAAGAATGTTGGACTTTGAGTTAGAACACTGAGCTAGGAATTCTGGTTCTTCCATTCCTGTGGCCCTGGGCAAGATACTGATCCTCTCTGGGCCTCATGTTCCTCATCTATTAAATGGGAGGATTCTGTAAGAGTGCCTCTAAGGTCACTTTCTGTTTTAAATCTATGATCCTACTTGGTTGCTGGTGTGAGGGAACTTTGGGGAAAATTACCATTTCATCTAAATACTAGTGATAGAGGGAAAAAAAGCTAAGCCTATTGCAAAGAACTTTACAAGTATTATCTCCTTTGATTTTTACGACCCTGTGAGTCAGTTATTATTGTCTTTATTTTATAGATGAGGAAACTGAGGCTCAGAGAATTAAGTGACTTGTCCAAGGTCATACAATTGCTAAGTATTTGAGGCAGGATTTGAACTCAGATCTTGTCTCCAATTCTAGCATTCTTATCTACTATATCACTTAGATAGAATTATAAGATTGTCTTGGGAATTGAGTGTTAGCACTACTATGACAACATGCTCCCCATGTTTCAATCACCATATTTTTATTGTTTATTTTTTTCCAGTTAGCTATTTGTTTATTATCATTTTTAAAATTGTGATAGTTGTTTAAAAAAAAAGAGAAGCTAAGCCTAGTTTGAGACGCACCCTAGATTTTGGGAGAGTGGGTTTCAAAGGATTCAGAAGAAAGGATAAGATCCCTGTACTAAAATTCTACATAGGAAGTCAATTAAAAAGAAATGGGAAACTCTCAAAAATGAAATTTTGAAGACACAAAGAGAAAAAACCTTAATGAGAAAGAAAATGAGTAGTTGTCCAAAGAGTTGAAATTGATTGTACAGAAAACTTATGGATAGAATCTGAATAGACAGATGTCATCACTGAGCCAGTGGCAATGACCTTTGCAAAATCTTGGCAACTAGAAGAGGTAAGATTAGAGGTCTAGAGAAAGGGAGATGATTTCCCAGTTTGCAAAAAGAGAAAATGAGTGAGGTTTGTTTACTATAGGACAATGAATTAGGCTTTTATTTCTGGCAAAATTCTAGAATGAATTACTAGAAAGTATCTAGAAAAAGCAATGGTCATCACAAGTCAGGCATGCCTTCATCAAGAATGATGAACTAACCAGATGAACTAACCTCATTTTCTCTTTGGCAGGGTTATTAGGCTAATAGATCAGGGGAATCCTCTGAATATCATTTATCTAGAGCTTAATAAAATGGTTGACAAACTCATGCTAATGGGGAGATGTTAGCTAAATAATAATACTATTAGAGAGATTCAAAATTTGTTGAATGTCTAGATTCAAAGAGTAATGGTTCATGGTTCAATGTCAACTTGGAAGGAAATCTCTAGGGGAGTATCCCAACGATCTATGCTTGTCCCTGAACAAGTTTATCAATAACTTAGATAGAAGGATGTCTAGGAAAACATGCACAAAAGATAGTGTGTCTATGGAACTGACAATAACAATCAAGACTGATGACTAACATACTGCATGGTAAAGCCAGGATACCAAGCAATGTTGACAGGCTAGAACTTTGAGGTAAATAATAAGGTGAAATTTAATAGGAATGAATGGAAATAGTCTCCACAAATCAGTTTTGCAAGTGCAAGATTGGTGAGACATGATTAGATAGCAGTTTAGCTGAAAAGAATCTAGAGATTTTAGTGTATTGTAAGCTTTATTTTAGTCAACATTGTGAGATGGCTACCAAGAAGAAACCTGCATTAAGAGAGTCATAGAGTCTAAGTAACACAGTGATGAGTCATGTTCAGTTCTCGGTATTATATTCAACACTGAGACAATGTCTGGCACATGGAAAGTACTTAATAAACTGACTCTTGTTTTGGGGTGTTGGTTTTTTTTTTTTAATGTGTAGAATAGATCGACCGGAATAGAGAATGACTTTGAAATAATTCCATATAATGATCAGGAATATTTACCTGGGAGAAGATTTAAAGGAATATGATAGTCCTTAAGGTATTTGAAGAATTGGTAGTGTGAAAGAGGTATTAAAATTGTTCTGTTTGGCCCTAGAGGATAGAACTAGAAATAACGGGTATGAGTTTGAAAGGGTAAATTTAGGCTTGAGGCAAGGAAAAATTTCCTAACAATTAGGACTATCTCAAAGTGAAATGGGTTACCTTGGAAAGAAGTGGGAGTTTACTGACAAACATTTAACAACCAGCTCTTTTTTAAAAAAGTATGCATAACATACTTTTAAGTTTACTCTGCATTATTAACATCTTCACTGTTCCTTTCCAAGTCCAGACAACCAACAAAATAAGAAATCAAGCCCTGATTTGTAGCATTTTCCAATTTTTGAGGTATGAATGCTCACACTGAAAATTTAACAACAGCTCTTATACTTCTGGCTCCATCTCACTAGCGATCTTTAAGTATGATAATCCCTTATTAGGATTGTTGTATAAAGAGTATTCTTGTTTTGGTACTAGCTAAACTAAGTGGCCTCTGAGAATTCGTCCAACTTTGAGACTCTGTGATTCTGTGAATCACATTCAGGAGAAGGGGAATATAAACAGTAGAATGTATTGCAGTGACTCTCTTTACCTAGTGTCCTTGTCATCAAGAAGGACTCTCAGAAGCCACTGAGTTCAGCTTGTACCTGAACAACAAATCTAAACAAGAATATACACATGGGAATTGAAACTAGAATCCTGGTCTTAGTACTATACTCTGACTAAGTCAGTTGGCCTAGGTTTAAAAAAAATAGACATTAATGTGCTTCAGTGACAAGGTTGATGTGATACATATGAAAAAAATATGTTAATAGTGGTATATGAAATAAATTAGAAGGGAGAGAGGCTGGTACCTACAATGTGAAAAAAGAATCAACAGTAGTTCTGACATAAAGTGAGAAGGATCTGATTGAAGGCTTTTGAGAGTAGAAGCTGAACATTAAGTATGAACATGAGTGGTTTGAGTGTGGGAAAGGAAGCATCTTGTTTTGTTGATTACCTGTGCTGAGTAAGGGATAGAGATCAATTCAACCTTGATGCTCTAGTTTCTGGTACCTCAGCAAAAGACATTTTAAAAGTTATAAAAGAGTGACTTGCTGTTCCCATAGCACCAAACAAGAAAAAAATACTTTCATTTTTACAAAAGATTTCATCTTTTCTCTCCTTTTATTTTTAGAAAAAAAATTATCTTATGCCAACACTAAGTGGCAAAATGGAAACAAGTCTCCTCCACTACTGCCTATCTTACAGGAGTAACAGAGTCTGCTATTGGGATGCTTTGGTTTGGGCAGAGCTCCAACATGGGCTGAGCTAGTATTCATTCCAAAGCACTCTGAAACATGAGACTCCCAGAGTAACTAATGCCTGGTTATGAGAATTTCATCAAGTGGGGATATATGGATTTGGAAGAAGGATGGCAATTGTCTGTAGAGAAGCACAGAGTCATTATTGGAAGGTATCTGCAGGTAACAGCCCCGTGCATCCCATGGCAGGGAGCAAAGGTGTACACCAGCCAAGGGGAGACTCCTGAAGATTTTTCCTCTGATTGTCCAAAGTGTCACGTTGAGAAGGCTAGCATTTCCTGGGCTTCATTGCTATGCCAAGAAAGCAAGTGTTCTAAGAATTATGGTGCATTTCCCTAGCAGCTTTCCATAACTGAATGATGCATGCCCTCTACAAACACACTGTTTACGGTAGGGGTGGGGGAATATGGTTAGTTGAGGACCTAGATTAGCATTCCCTGAGAGAAACATGGGGGAGAGCAACCATTTGGCAATGGATACTGAAAATATTTGTTATCTGATTCAATTCCTTGGGATTACCTTGTTCTGATTTTATTTCATTAAAAGCTTTTGTTTTAAATTCATACCCATCTGCCTTGAACTGGCAAAAGAAGTATGGGTAGGGTAACCATCTGAGGATCCATATCTGGATTAGTGCATCCTCATCGCATTTTGGTACAGAGTAGTCAAGAAAACAGTCCTTCCAGGACTCATTCCTCTCAGTGAGTATGTGAACTGAGAGTGGATAGATAGCTACATCAATAGTACCATAGACTTTGGTATATCTGAGAGCTGGCTTAATTGAGGGGGCCCTGGATGCCACACTAATATGTTGTGAAACAACTGGAAAGCCAGTGTAAATGAGAGTTATAATTATTCCTCTCCATTTTTTGAGTTTATATTATCTCTTCTAGGACTTTTTTAAAAATGAGAATGTGGCTAAACATTGATCTGCCATCTCTGAGTTTCTTACATACCTCTTATCGCCGACCAGTAACTGCTCAGTTCAGGATTCTTCCTTATCCTCTTTCCTCCTCTGCTCAGGTGAAGTCAGTCAGTCAATCAAACAAATGAGCCTTTATTAAACACTTATTATGTGCCAGGCACTATATTAAGTGCTGAGAATACAAATGCAAGAAAAAAAAAAGGCAGTGCTTCAAGAAGCTTACATTCTAATGGGGGAAGATAACATAAAAAAGAAACTGAAAAGTGTGGGAGAAAATAATTCAGTAGGGGAACTGTGGAGGAAGAAATCTGGAGAGTCAGAAGTGGTGCTCTGAGAGGAACAAAGGAGCAAATATGGCTGACCTGGGCACCTTCTGGGAGTAACCAGTCAGTCAGAGGAAGGAGTTATAGGTTCAGAAAGAAGTCCCAGGGTGGCAGAAAGCTGCTGTGGCATGGTGAATAAAGACATTAAGAAGTAGAACCTATCAAAGAATAAAGGATTGAGTAAATGAAGGAGAGGTATCCATCAACATACTCTCTGTTAATCTTTGACCAAGGACCATGATTTATTTCCATATACCTAGTTCAGTTTTTATTACCATGTACATTTAAAAAACTTCTGAACACAAATGGTTGATGTATTTGTTCCAGACTCTAAGTGGCATATTTCATAGTCTTTGTAGAACAGATTTAGACTTATTGTTCACCTGGAACTGGATACCTGTGGCAGCTTGTGAGAATTGGGGCAAGAGTCACATTTGTTGTATTTGGACTTGTGGTTGGCTGCCAATATTTTCTCAGCCAGTAATTCTTTTGCAACATTTGCAATCCTAACTGTTATGGCTGCATGAAAGCAGCAGTAGTAGCAGATCATGGAGTGTAATGAATTCTCCTCTTTATGGAAAGAATGAAATTTTAGGATATTAGTACATTTTTTTTAACAAAATATGATAATTATAGAACTTAAGGCCTTTGCTGCACTCCTAAATGATATGATTTGATATATATTGAAAGAACTCCTCACTCAAAAATATCTCCACCTACATTATTCCATAAGGACTTGCCAAGGATAGAGATAGAGAGCAGACCTGTGATTGCATTGATTCCCTTTATCAATCTACACTGACATTTATCTATAACGGTTAGCCTTAATAGTTGCCTAGATCGATCTTTTTACAATAGGCCCAAACTGAACACAAGAGTTTTCCTCCTATTGGGAAATGGCTGAAAAATTTATGATATGAGAATATAATGGAATACTTATTGTGTCACAAAAATTACAAAATGGGGCAGAGTCAAGATGACAGAGAAAAGGCAGTGACTAGCCTGAACTCTCCTCCAAACCCCTCCAAACCCCTTTAAATAATGCCATAAAACAATTCCTAGAGCAGCAGAACCCATAAAAGGACTGGGTGAAATAACTTCTCAGCCAAAGACAACTTGAAAAATCAGCAGGAAAGGTCTGTCCCGTCTGGGTAAAAGTAGAGCAAAGTGCAGTACAGGCCATAACGACACAGATCTAGCCCCAGCAAACCAGGAGCAGACCCTGGGAGCCATTGAATCAGTAGCAGCAGCAGATGTGTCCAGAGCTCTCAGCTGACAGGAGGTAAGGGGGTTGAACAACTGGTCAGGAGTTTACAGGGGTCTCTTTGCTAGCAATGAGACAAGACTCTTGTTGCTTTGCCCATAGTTAGGTCAGGGTCATGGTCCTGGGTGGCAGTCTCAGGGCAAAGAGGAGCACTAGCACACCAGAGCTTGCAGTAACAGTGAAGGAGGGTCCTCCTCACAGTTCCAGTGCAGAAAAAGGTGTTTGTGATCACTCACAGACCAGAGCACAGGCCAGGAGAGGAATAAACACCTCTTCTTACATCAAAGCACCTTGGAAGAAATGAAAACTTACAGATCTCTAGAAATATCTCTGAAAACAGCTACAAAAAAAATCCCTGAAGCTTGGGACAGTGCTCCCTCCACCCTGGAGGCAGAGCCCTACTTTAACAAAGAGTTAAAAATCAAGAAATAGGCTGGGAAAATAAACAAACAATAGAAAAAAAATTCTGACCTTAGAAAGTTACTATGGTGGTAAGGAGGATCAAAACACACACTCAGAAGACTATAACAAAGTCAATGCTCCCACATCCAAAGCCCCCTAGAAAAATATTAATTGGTCTCAGCCTACAGAAGGGCTAGAAAAGAATTGTGAAACCGAGTAAGAGAAGTAGAGGGAAAATTGGGAAGAGAAATGAGAGTGATCCAAGAAAATTATGAAAAACAAGTTGACAGTTTGTTTAAGGAGACACAAAAAAATACTGAAGAAAATAGCATCTTAAAAAATAGACTAGACCAAATGGAAAAAGAGACACAAAAATTCACTGAAGAAAAAAAAATCTCCTTAAAAGTTAGAATTGGGCAAATGGAAAAGGAGATACAAAAGCTCACTGAAGAAAGTAATTCCTTAAAAATTAGAATGGAGCAAATGGAAGCTAACAACTTCATGAGAAATCAAGAAACAATAAAACAAAACCAAAAGAATTTTTTCAAAAAGAAGACAATGTGAAATATCTCACTGGAAAAACAACTAATCTGGAAAAGAGATCCAGGAGAGACAATTTTAAAATTACTGAACTACCTGGAAGCCATAATGAAAAAAAAAAAGGCCCAGACATCATCTCTCAAGAAATCATCAAGGAAAACTACGCTGATATTCTAGAATAGGGGTGGGAACCTGTGGCCTCAAGGCCACATATAGTCATCTAGTTCCTCAAGTATGACCCTTCCACTGAATCCAAACTTCATAGAACAAATCCCCTTAATAAAAGGATTTGTTCTGTAAAACTTGGACTCAGTCAAAAGACCACACCCAAGTTCCTAGAAGGCCACATGTGGCCTCAGGGCTGAAGGCTCCCCACCCCTGTTCTAGAACCAGAGGGAAAATAGAAATTAAAGGAATCCCCTGATCACCTCCTAAAAGGGATCCCAAAATAAAAACTCCTAGGAATATTATAACCAAATTCCAGACCTCTCAGGTCAAGGAGAAAACATTGCAAGCATCCAAAAAGGAATGATTCAAGTATCTTGGAGCCACAGTCAGGATAGCACAAGATTTAGCAACTTCTACATTAAAGGATCTAAGGCAGCAGTTCTCAACCTGTGGGTTGTGACCCCTTTGGGGGTCACCTAAGACCATTGGAAAACACATATTTCCAATGGTCTTAGGAACCGAGACATGGCTCACTCCTCTAACTGTCTCCAAGTGGGTCCGTCCACATGCAGATACACCCACATACGAGTATTAAAGGGTCCCAGCATTAGGAAGGTTGAGAACCACTGTTCTAGTAAATGGTCAACATACTTTACACCAATTTGTTTATCAGTTCCCTATCTGAAAGGGAAGGGGAAATGTAAGGGGTTGAGACAAAGAATAATCAAGTTTTCTGACAGATGAATTTGAAATTGAAAGTAGGGAAAAGATCCAGAAAACCTTAGAAGGCTCAGATGAACTTGATTTACTCACAATTTTGTCCAAGGCCAGTCTTATACTCTATAATAATTTTAAAGATATGTATCTTTTTTTTTTGTAATAGACTCTTAAAATGATTTTGAGTACTTATCACGTAACGCAAGCATTTCCCAATTAGTAGAAAAAATAGACAGCAATTTTCTGCAACTTGAAGCTTTTATTTCACTTACCCACAAAATGTATTTATGCTACCATTTATAGTACTTACTTGCAGCTATATGCCTGTTGTTATGGCTAGTCCTTCCCACTGATACATATTACAGTCCCTATAAGGAAAAATACAGAATGCTATATTGGTACACCTTGCTTATCCATAATGTAAATATTTTCCTTTTGTAATGTGGGACTGAAATGCCTGTCCTGTATGACAGCTATCCAGTGTAGCTTTAGGCTTTCAGTGATTAGGAAGATTTGCTGTTGTTTGTTGGAGAAGCCTCAAACTTGGGCCTGGACATACAGGTTGCATTAGAGGGGCTTGCTAAAAGGAAGAAAGAGAAGTCATATGGACAGTGAGAACCATAGGGAAATAGAAGAAACATTAAGAAAAGCAACATGTAAAAGTGACTTGGTTCATACTCCAGTGACTTTAGGTATAGTCCTGAGCTACCCCGAAAGGAGGGGGATGGGTGCAAGTTGTGGTTGGAGAAGCAAGATGGAAAGGTGAGGGTAAACCCATCGAATACTACCATCCCTAAATCCCCAAACTCAAGAGTCCTTATGACTTTAGAACTTAGTGGATAAGTTAACAGATCTCCATGTCAGTCACTGAGAACGTGTGAAGCAGAGACAGGAATTGATTGACAATTCCATCATCTCCTCATTAGTTTTCCCTAGGAGGTTTCTTTCCCCATCACCCCAATCTGGGGAGTTGGGGAAGAAGAGAATGACCAAACAATTTAAATCACTTTCTCTTCAGTGTTATTTGTACTATACTTAACAACTTAATTAAATGCTTTAGCTATTAGATTTATGGCATTTGTATGGTCTGGTAATAGAGAATTTTGTACTGGTTGGGGCATGTTCTGCAAAACTGATTGTTCAAAACAGTCATATAAAACTAGGGAATATAACAAGGGTTCCAGAATCAGAATTCTCAGAGATTTCAGTGTTACCCTTGTTTGTTTAAAATTCATTCAATAGTCTGAAGACTTTTATACATTTCTTATTACATGAATATTATGTTGGGTTTCGAGTAGGAAGATTTCCATGACTTAACTGACTTTATACAGAAGAGTTTGGAAAATAGAAGTTAATAATAAGTATCTAGTATATTGTAATATGCTATATATTGTAAATATAAGACAGCACTACACAAAACTGATCATCTTATACTGACTCTCCTCAGTCATGCTTTGATTTAAGATTTAGTCATTCTGAAATTCCTTGCTTTAAGAAGGAACAAAAACTAATATTTTACAATTATTCATATATATGCATATTTGGTCCTAAACTATCAAAATCATAAGTCATAAGTCTAATTAGAATAAGATTGAAAACAAGAAAATCTCATTAGTTACCACCTGCTGTTCTTATGCAACTACAAGACAGAGCTCTGTCATTCAAACACAATTCCTTGTAGCCATAATTATCCATGCAGGAAACAACATTGTAAATAGCATCATTTTTGGAGGTGAAAAGTGACAACATACTTTGAATCCATACTGGTTATGAAGGAACCATTGTAGATCATATAGATCAGTGGTTCTCAACCTTCCTAATGCTACAATCATTTAATATTCGTATGTAGGCATATCTGCATGCGGGCGGACCCGCCTGGAGACAGTTAGAGGAGTGAGCCGTGTCTTGGTTCCTAAGACCATTGGAAATATGTGTTTTCCAATGGTCTTAGGTGACCCCTGTGACCCCTGTGAAAGGGTCATTCGACCTCGAAAGGGGTTGTGACCCACAGGTTGAGAACCACTGATATAGATGAAGAAGTTCTTATAGAATCTGGGGAGATACAGGTCTGTGTGTAAAGAAATTATTACAAAAAGGGCTTTAAAATTACTTCTTTTCATTATTATTATTATTTCTTTTCATTATTATGAATGTAACAAATGTAAACAAATAGTACCATTTTCCTGTACAAAGAAAAGAAAATGAGGCCCAAGTGCTACTTTGTACAGTTTTCTTTTGCATGTTTCTTTTTTTTAAATTAAATTAAATTTTTTTTGACTTATTTATTTACTTTTAATTTACAAGATTCAGTTCCACATTCACTTGAGTTTCAGATTTTCTCCCTTCCCTTCCCCCCGCCCCCAATGGTGGCATTCGATCATGTATAGGATCTGGAAATACTTTCACATTGTACAATAGTTTGGTTATATAGAAGG
>CM053586.1:65534425-65551454 GCA_028646515.1 Pseudochirops corinnae | reverse complement strand
TGCTGCCATCTTGGCTCTGCCTCAATCCTAGCTCCCTTAATCTCCGGAATATCATGTTCCAGGCCCTTTGATCCCTTAATGTAGAAGCTGCTAGATCCTGGGTTATCCTGATTGTGTTTCCACAGTATTCAAATTGTTTCTTCTTGGCAGCTTGTAATATTTTCTCCTTGATCTGGGGACTCTGGAACCTTGCTATAACATTCCTAGGAGTTTTCTTTTTGGGATCTTTTTTAAGAAGTGATCGGTAAATTCTTTCAAGTTCTATTTTGCCCTCTGGTTCTAAAATATCAGGGCAGTTTTCCTTGAGAATTTCTTGAAGGATGCATTTTAGGTTCTTTTTTTGATCGTGGCTTTTCAGGTAGTCCAATAATTTTTAAATTGTCTCTCCTGGATCTATTTTCTAGGTCAGTGGTTTTTTCAAGGAGATAATTCACATTGCCTTCTATTTTTTCATTTGTTTGTATCTATTTAATAGTATCTTGTTTTCTTATAAAGTCATTTGCTTCCATTTACTCCACTCTAATTCTGAAGCAATTATTCTCTTCAGAAAGCTTTTGAGATTTCTTTTTCCATCTGACAAATTTGACTTTTTAAGGCATTCTTCTCCTCATTGGCTTTTTTGGGCCTCTTTTGCCATTTGAGTTAGTCTATTTTTTAATGTGTTATTTTCTTCAGTCAGGTTGTTGACTCTATTTTCATGATTTTCTTGCATCATTCTCATTTCACTTCACAATTTTTCTTCCACTTCTCTTATTTGGTTTTCAAAATCTTTCTTAAGCTACTCTATGGCTTGTAACCAGGCTGCATTTTTCTTGGAAGCTTTTGGTGCGGGAGTTCTGATTGTGTTGTCTTCCTATTCCATGCTTTGATCCTTTTTGTCCCCAAAAAAGGAATCTAAAGTTGCATTGCTGGACTTGCTTTGCTTCCTTTGCCTACTGATGTTGCCAGTCAATTACATGACTTTTAGATTCAGTAGAACTCTGCTTTTAGAGGGGAGAGCTCTGTCCCAAACAGCTGAGGTTTTTGCAGCTGCTGGAGCTATTAGGAGGCCACTACTTCTGCAGCCCCCACCAGCTTTGGCTCACTGAAAACATACCCGAGGACCACCACCCAAGACCTTGATGCCAATTCAGGCAGCTTAAGGCAAGAGCACTTAGCCTCTGAATGATTGCTTGGCCCCCCTGCAATCTGCAGGCCTGGATCTTCTGACGCAGCCACATGGAGGCGGCTGCAGTGTCGCTGCTTCAGCGGCTTCTAGCCCTGGGACTGTAGGCCAGATGCTCTCCCCTGAATTTATCTGAGTTCCACTGACTTTTTTTCACTTAGTCCTTGTTTCTTATGGGTTGGTAATTCTGGAAATTACTGCAGCTGCCAGTGAGCCACAGCTGACGGTGATTCCCGTTCCAGCTGCAGGTTGTTCTGGCAGCCCCAGGGCTCCAGCCTCGGGTTCATGTGGTGCTGGTCTTGGCTCCCAGCGGGCTGTGATGAAGCCCTTCGCATCTGCCTGCCAGGCTGCCTTCAGCGGGAGATGTATTTTTCTGTAATTTTTGTGAGTTCTAGAGCTTTAAAATTTGTTTGGAGTCATATTTTATAGGTATTTGAGGTGGTTATGGCGAGAGCTGTGGAGTTTTGCTGCTTCTATGCCTGCATCTTGACTTTGCCCTCCAACTGTCTTAGTTCTTAAGGGGTTCATAATTTAATTTTGTAACAGTGTAAGTATGTGCTAAGTAGAGCTATCCTATAGGCCATTAAGAAACATGGCACTGAAATACAGAGGAAAAAAGTTATCGTTGGACATCAGTTTAGAGGTGATCGTTGAAGCTATGAGAGGGGATGATTTTAAAACTTTTATAAACTAGAAACTTTTTGTATACATTTTTCTTGGAGGAACAGGTAAATGACATACATGAGGGCATTTTTAAAAACCGTCCCCCCAAATTTGCATAAATTTTTAGGGTATATCTGTTTCATAGATTCAGCTTTTTTACTTTACTTTACTTTTTTACTCTTTATTTTTCAAGTGATCTTCATCACAGTCATTTGTTACAATATCCTGAATCATGGGAAAAAAAAGATTAAATAGTGTTCAAAATATCATGCTTATTACAGCATGAAAATATTCTAATACTTTGTAAAAAATTATTTTAAACAGGGTAGAAAATTTTCTACTCAACCCTCAGCTAATAAGAAAGTGTTAAATTAAACAGAATACTTTGTCCTTGAACATTGTGATAAATAAAAGTTTGACTTAGTGATTTCATAATATGCAGTTGCATGAAACGTTTTTGAAAATTGTTTCACTATGATTTAATAGTAGAATCTATACAGATATCCCCTAAAAATATCTATTGAGTGGTTCTTAAGTCTTTGTTTAAAGATCTCTAGTGATTCCATAATGATTCCATTACCTTCTGAGACAGCTCATTACATTTTTGTATAGTACTTAATTTTAATAAGTCTTTCCTTACATCACACTTAAATGTATATGTTTGATAAATGCAAATGGGTGAAATAGTGATGACTTTTATTCTGTATTCCTTCACTAGTAGAAAACACAATTCATGAATAATAGGATAGTTTGTTGGAAAAAAAATTCTTAACTGTCATGAAATTAAGTAAGTTGTTGGTTTCCGGATGAATAAAGGAATTAACTGACTATTTGTCCGGTTTGTACCCATTTAGTTTGTAAATTTGTTTCTAAAACCAATTTTTAAGATGTGTAGGGCATGTAATTTTTCATTTAGGACTGTTTGTCATCTTGGAACAAATGAAGAATTAAACCCACGTGCTTTTTCTTCTATTATAATACTTCTGAGAAAATTAGCTTAAATATCTATCTGTAATATATAGTTAATATCTTAAATTTTGAATGAGAGAAAAAAAAGATGTTGGTTTGAGAAACACCCATTAAACATTCTTGGAAGTTTCTGCACTGCATTTTAGTACTTAAATATCTTGTTTTATAAACAAATTTCAGGTAACCAACCCTAAGGAAGACTTTTTATGTGATATATATATATATATATATATATATATACACACACACATATATATTTTTTCCATCAAAAAGAAGGCTGTGACAGCATTGTTTTTGAAGTATAAAGCCTTTATTTAAATTTTTTTTTTTTAATTCCAAGAATCCTGTGGAGGCTAGGTAGGGCAGTGAATAGAGCACTGGCCCTGGAATCAGGAGGACCTGAGTTCAAATCCAGCCACAGACACTTAACACTTACTAGGCATGTGACCTTGGGCAAGTCACTTACCCCAATTGCCCTGCCTTTCCCCCTCCAAAAAGAAAAAAAATTCCAAGAATCCATACCTGTAGCATCTTAACTCCCAATATGTGTTCACTGCCCAAACTCTGAAAGGAAATATTTGCGCTTTTTTGCGTTCAATAAAATCGACTAAAAAGGCAGAACTTTAAGGGAATTTGATCTCTTCTTGTTTTGTGTGTTGGAAATAGCTTGGATGTGTGCAGATGACAGGTTCTCTTCTCCACCTTTTTGCCACCACCACCTCTCCCCCTCCCCCCCAACTATCCCCTGTTTCAAATTTGAACAAATTTACAGAAAGAATACCTCAAGAAATTAAGGGTTTTCTGTGTGTTATCAATGGTCAACTGCTATTCCCTCCACAGGGAACTGAAGTGGTTGTTTGTTATCTGCTTGAAGTAAACTGAGCTTTGCCAGAAACAGGGAAAAAATGTTTTAAACAGGAGTGATGAGGTAAAAAGAAAAGCGAATTGATCATAGGTTGTATGTGAACAATTAAAACTTTAGACTAAATGGTTTTCATTAGTCTGCCTACAGGGACCTCTTAGATTGCCCTGATGGGTTTATAATATTTTGTACAAAGTGATGAAATAATTCATTAATGAACTAATTCATTCTTAAAACATTGTCTTTATGTATGTGTGTATATATGCTGTGCACATATTTTTAATATTACCTTTTTGGAGGCGGGGCTCTTGAATTTCTGTTTATCTCTCATTCCTCATCCCCTCTGGGTACCCCACTCCACCTCCCCGTTTGAACTCTGGTCCAGACTCAGCGCTCTATCCATTGTACCACCTAGCTGCCCCTATTTGCACCAAAATTTCCATTAATTTAAAGGACCAAATGAGGGAATACTTTATCTTGATAATAACTGACATACTATTTCTGAAGAAAATTTAAGAACAAATATATACTTTTAGAGGGGAACAAAGACTCCATCCTCCTAAATTGGAATTTCCTTTTATAAAGTACTTTTTCACATTTTATCTTCCATTTTTACATTTTAAGATATTAAAGTTTTTACTGTGGTGTATTGCTGATAATGATAACATAAAGTTGTTAACCTCTCTACACCAAAATCCTAGTAGGGAAATCTCTTTTCATCTAGAGGAAATTAAAAATGGAACTATAATCAGTAGCCATTTGGACAAGTAGAAATGAGTAAATGCCTTGCATTTTCAAAAGACATGTTATGATATTGGTCTGAAGATAGACTATATTCTCTCCTTAAATTCGATCTTTTTGAAAGAGGATATATAGAGTATGATTATATACTGAAAAATGCATATGATCTCCCAAAAAACACTCAAAACCATAAGATAAATGTATTTCAGAGAAACCTGTTTCCCCCCCCAAAGGAAAATAAATTGCCACACAAAAGTCATAAGACATTATAGAAAGTAAAGGGAGCCTGGAATTTGGGGGATATTAAGAGTGCGTCTTTTTGTGGCTAAAAAGAAATTACCCATAGAAGGATTTCTTTTCAGTTTCCATACCCCCTTGCTCCCTCTCTCCCCTAATCCATTATAAAGTTTAGAAGCTTATCACAACTATTATCCATAACTTCCTCCAGAGTTTCAGGTTCTTTTGTACTCACATTTACTAGATTGTGGACAACTTCATTAGTATAGTTTTCAAAAAACAATGCCAAATCCTAATTTGATACTTATTCAGCACAATGTTAAAAAATTTTGTTGTACTCAGATGATAGTTACTAATTTTAATTCTCTCAGGCTGAGCATAGTGTAGTGGCACATGCCTGTAATCCTTGTTACTGGGGCAAGTTGAGGCTGGTGGATCTGTTGAGCTTAGGAGTTCTGAGCTACAATGGTGGTAAAGCTGATCAAGTGTCTTCATTAATTGAAGGTTATGGTATGGTACATCAATATGGTACAGTGAACCTTTTGTAGGAGAGGGCCACCAGGCTTCTTCCTAATGGGGTCAGAAAAGAGGAGCAAGTTAAATCACAGGGTGGCCAGGTGGCTCAATGAATAGAGCACCAGCCCTGAAGTCATGAGGACCTGAGTTCAAATCCAGCCGCAGACACTTAACACTTACTAGCCATGTGACCTTGGGCAAGTCACTTAACCCCAATTGCTCTGCCCCCCCTCCAAAAAGCAAAAAAAAAAAAAAAAAAAAAAAAAAAGATTAAATCACTATTGCGATAAGGCTCCATGGATGACCACTGAACTTCTAGCAATAAGGAGATCCAGTCTCCTGAACTCCTCCAACTCCCCTCAAAAGAACACACCTCTTAAGAAGAAACTTACCTTTTACCTTTTAAATGGTAGTTATATAAGAGCCGTTGTGACATTGTGCTCGATAGAGCTACCTCTGCCTCTGTGAGCAAATCTCCTCATTCCACCCATCCATGTGTATGTAACTGAAGAGGTTTTATCTAATTTTATTGAATGTTTACAAAGTATAGTACCTTTTGGAAAAGGGACTACTAGTGATTATCACCCAGAATGGTGAGTGCTCTGGGGCAGGGAAGCAATGTTTGTTGGGCTTTCCATGAGTTCAGTATCTAAGGATCTAAGTAAGACTGGAGATCTCTAATACAGTTCTTCTCCCCACCAATAAAAAAATCATAACAGCAAGGTTTATATTCTTTGTTAATTTTTCTAGTAAGCACAGAGAGATTGTGATTTCAAGGAGGTATGATTTTGTATACCCTAGTGCCCCAGTCTAATCAATAAACATTTAAGTTGCTACTATGCCAAGGGATGAGGATACAAAAAAGAAGTAAAAGACAGTCCCTGTCCTTAAGGAGCTCACAGTCTAATAACTCTAAGAGTATTAAGTGACATAAGAGGTGCCAACTTACATTGGAAGAGAGAATTCTCATATTTGGCATTCCTACGATCAATGAATCCTAGATCATCGCCTCAAAAAACCCCACCAAAACAAAAAGACCACACACCAAGTAGTATTCTTAATATTTCATAGTGATACATTAGGCTTTATTCTGTTTACAACCCATCACTGTCAGATTTAATCAAGAGTTTCTAAATATTAAATTGTTCTCTAACATGTAGGCTTACTTTAGTAAAATATCTCATGTCCTGTTAAAAAAAAAAACAAAAAACAAGAACAAACTACCCAATAAATAATGTAAAAGAATAGATCACTAAAAGGGAGTTGAACTCAGAGTAATTGGAAAGACAGTGAAGACTCTAGAAAATAGATAATACATCCTAAGAAAGTTTAGGGACTTCTGGGACAGACAACTTATATACATGGTCAGATGTCACTATATTAGATTTTTAAACTTTTCTTTGACAGAAGGGAGGCTTTGATGGTAGTGGTAAGAAGTAAAATGATTGTGATATCAAGACAAAAGAAATTGATAGAACTTTTTTTAAAAGCAAAAACTGGACAGTAGACTTGTCTGGAGTACTTATAAGGTAATTGACCCAATGTTTCACAAGTATTTGTATGCTTTTTCGAATCAAATTCAACAAGCCTTTATTAATGCCCACTTTGTGTAGGATAATAGGATGGGTTGGAAATAGATACATGAAACATAAACCATTAAGTATACTACAAAGTTGAATGTAAGAAAGGTAAAGGAAAGGTCCAAAGTGTTCTCAGAAAATGTGGGGGCAATGATTTTTATCTTGGGTGCTAGGGTAAGGAACAGGAATATTTTTTTGGCAAAGCATGATATCAGATCTGAACCCTACTGGAAGGATCAGGCACACTCCATCAGGAGCTATGCTAAGGAATATTTTATGTTGTGGCCTAGTAGGGAGGAAGCTACATCTATGTTAAAGGCTTTTCGTCTTTAGTAGGTAACTGGGCTAATGTGTGGTACACAGATTATTTTGGCCTCAATGTGAAGGAGGTGCTGGAGAAGGGAAAAGAATATAGGTAGGGAGACCAATTAGGGAGTTAATAAGGCAGTCCGATTGAGAGGTGATGTGTTGGTCTAGGATTGGGAATTTTTAACCTGTGGTCCATAAGCTTGCTTTTAAAGAACATTTTGAAAACTGTATTTCATTATAATTCGTTTCTTTTGTAAGCCTATGTATTTTGAAGCATTATTCTGCTAAAAGGATCTATATGATCCAAAATTAATTAACAACCTCTGTTGTTATTGGTTGAATTAAGGTAGTAGAAGTGTGAGTACAGAGGAAGGCAGAAGATAGAACTTACAGGATGTTAATTGATTGGATGTACAGTTGTGGAAAAAAAAGGATAGTTCTAGGTCTTTTAGTTTGGTAACTAAGAGAATTTACAAAACAACAACAGAATTAGAGAAATTCTAGGAGACTGGCCAGGATTATATTATGGAAAGGAATGAAGAAAGAAAAAGATGAATTCATTTTGGGAAATATTTGAGATCTTTGATAGGACATCTTAATTGGTCTTGTTTCACTCGGCATCTCCACTCTCTCCAATCCATCTTTTTACACAGTTCCTTCCCATACTGATATTCCTAAAGCACAAATCTGATCCTCTTACTCACTACACTTCCAGAAAAATCAGTGGTTCTCCTAATTCTAGGATAAAATACAAACTTTTCTCTTAAACTTTTAGAACCTTTTGCAATATGAGATGATTTTAGCCTACTTTTCCCCAGTATTTGCTTTTCTTTATATGTATTGTTTTTGCCCAAAAGAATATAACTTCCTTGAGGGAAGGAATTTTTTAATATTTTGTCTTTGTCTCCCCAGATCCTAGAACAGTGCCTGATGCAGTGAAGGCACTTAAATACTTGATGAATGAGCGAATGAATAAGATGACTAGCTGGAAATTGGAAATTTGGTAGTAGAATTCAGGACAAAGAATGAGAGTAGAGATAGAGATTTTTTAATCATCTATGTAGAATTGATGATTGAAGACATTGGAATCAATGTGTAGAGAGAGAAAAGAGGGCCAGACAGAAATCTGGGAGATATCCATGTTTAGGTATCAGAAGAAGCTTGATAAACCAGCGAAAGATACTATGAAGGAATAGTCAGATGGGTAGAATGAGAGCCAAGAGAGAGTTGTACCAGTAGAGTTTTGGAAGCAAAGGGGAATAGGGTATCCAGACTAGATTTGAATACACTACCCTGACGCCGTTTAATTGCATCCCTTGTAACTGACCACATTGGTCTTCAGTGAAACATAGGCAGTCTTACTCCATATGCTATAGGGTGCAAAACTTTTCAGTCTTCTAAATGTGTATTTGTTTTATAATATTTTTAAAATATTCCTCATGCTCCTTCCTCCTCCTCATCCCTCCTCTGATACCTATATATTGCCTACCTCTTTATAGTCCCTACTTTGAAATACCCTTTCCTTTAGTGTTATCATTGAAATATTCTTCCCTGTTGCTGTTGCTTGCTTTGCCTTTTCAGTTTTAAAAGTGAGAACCAGTGCTTCTGGATTAGTTTTTTTTTTCCCTCTAGAAGGTTGGAACTTTATGTATATCTTTAGAAATTTTCTTTTCCTTCAAAAGATTTCAAACATCAGTTATAATAAATGGAAGAGTTGTTGGTCATTAGACAATTTGGGTTTTATATCTGTCAGAGGTCCCTGTCTCCCTAAAAGTTGTTTGCTTCTCTTCCCCATAGCCTATACATATCATACTCATCTTTACCTTTATTTGGCTTGTTTCTTTCAAGGCATTTCTTTATTGTTATTGTTATTATTTTAGTATCTTTAGTTATGAAGTTGGGTAGTTTGGTATTTGGATAGCCAGAGGTTGTTCTAGGTATGTGAATATTGGGAGAGTAGAGTAGAATAAGGCAGTAAAACTTTAGGTGAAAGGTATTATACAAGCGTAAGACCCATGTAATAATAGTACCTTAAATTTCTTTTTTATAATATTTAAGTCCTTTAACATGAACTCTTTCATTGTTTATAAGAACTCTTGGTAAGGTAGGTGGTATCATACCGACTCATAATATTTTATACCAGACCCAGGTGTGTTACTGGATGAACCAAGATTAGCTCAAACTTATTATTGTCCAGTACTTGTTAGTGTGCTGCTAGTACATTTTCATGATTGTTCTTTTTTTTAAACTTCTGGCACTTAATAAGGAATTTTATAAATATGATCCATATTCTAAAGAAGCTTTGTGATATTTGGGGAGAGAAATTTTATTAATACCATTATACAAATGTGATTACAGCCACATTCTGCTTTTATCTTTTCATTCTTCTCTCCTTTTCCTTTCCTCTGAAAACATGATTTGTAGCTCAATTGATTTGTGTCATCATACTCCAGTTAATTGTGACAGAGTTAATAGCTTTATAGCTAGCCTTTTCAAAGTAAGAACAAATAAGTTTTTGTATGGGGATTTTAAAGTTGAGAAGTTCGCTTGAGGTTATTTTAAAATCTAGTTTTCTCTTAATGTTTTTCTAAACAAGTTATATCATTAGGTTATACATTTTGAATACTAAAATAATGGAACTATGTACATTTGGGCAAATTTGTACAGAACAATAGGAAAGAAAAGATTCTTTTGTAAGTTGAATTCATCTTTTAAGATCAGAAAGTAACCAGGTGTCTACATCAGACCTTTTTTTATGTTTTTCATTTTCTTTTCTTGAATTGAATATATTGGAATTACAAGATCACAATTTATTCTTCTGATTAGTATAGCTTCATGTGTTATATAATTGTGAGAACCACGGTTAAAATAGGTTTAGTTTTTTTAAACGAATCTAGCAACTTAAAAAAGAAATAGTGGAAAACATATAAAACCCTGTTATGTGTTTTCATTATAACAGCAGTTAGACTTTGTGAGCATTCAGTGCAAATTGTTGATAATTTACTGATTTAAGCTCATCCAGGAACAATGAATGTACATGATAAAATTGCTGTCAAGAACACCATCAGTTATTAGTTGGAATGATGTAGCTATTTGTTACAGATAATAGATATTAAATGGATATCAGATATAAGTGAATATGACAATTTTGTATTAAATTAATAAGCTGTACTGTTGATTGCTGCATAAATCACATTCTCAGGAAAAAATACCATTTAAGAAAAAATATTACCGTATTTCAATCATACATCATCTTCTAAACTTATTGACCATGCTAACATTTGCTGCCTAAAGTGGTTTTGTTCAATTTTTATTTCATTTTCTTTAAAAAATGTGGCTCAGTAGCAGTTGGAATATTTTGAATTTACATGGATTTTAGGATACAAATCATATCTTAGAGCAAGAGTTTAACCTAGCATCTTGTGTTTTTTGCTTATTTGCTTGGTTTTTTTTTTTTTTTTTTGGTAAGGATGGTGGTAGGGATGCTACTTAAAAAAATTAACATTAATGTTTCCAAAGAAGACTTCGTGTTAGGGGGCAGTATTGTGCTACTTTATTTATTTGTATTTTTTTTCTTCTTCCCTCTTGTCCTGCTTCCTCCCCCAGTTGAGAATGAAAAAATAACTAAACCCAAACCTGTGACAAACATACGTAATCAAGCAAAACCAGTTTCCTCATATAACTTGTTCACCTGCCTCTGTTTGTTTCATTCTACATCCATTCTTATTAATTTTCCCAGGTTTCTCTGAAACCATTTAATTCATCAGTTCTTAGCTAAAAATCTCTTAGGCCATTCCCTGGTGTTATAGACACCTCCTCAGATTGCTAGCTCAAAAACTAAATATTTTTATACATCCTTAAGGTTTTTTTTTCTTAATACTAAGTTCTCCCTTTATCTGTCCTCCCTTCTTTCTCTTTTATCTCCTCCCCTCCTATTTCCCTGTTGCATGAAATATGTTTGTGCTCAGTTCTGTGTATGTGTTTCCTATTTTGTCTAGTTCGGGTTAGACATTCCCCCCCCCCTTTTTTTTAATAGATGTCTGCTTACTCATCCTGATTATATAAGATAATTTCTCCTAACCTCCATCGCCTCTTTTTCCATTTATCTGTTAACATCATCAAGATATAATAGAACCACTTCCCCGCCTGCTATCTCAGACTCCTTATATGATCCTTGATAAGAATGAAATTCAGAGGGGACACATGTGTCATCTCACCTTGAAGTAAAACAGTTGATCCTTGTTTGGTACTTAATGATTGTTCTTTCATGGTTACATTTTTATGTGTTTAACTCTTGTGTTTGAAATTCAGAGTTCCTATGCAGCTCTTCTCTTTTCATCAGAACAGCTTGGAGGTCGTCCTCTATTTTATTAAAGATCCATTTTTCTTTTTTGCCTCTGTAGGATTATATTAAATTTTTGCTGGGTAAATTAACCTTGGTTGTAAGTCTATAGCCTTTGTCTTCTAGACTTGTATTCTAAGCTCTCCACTTCTTCATAGTGGTGACTGCTAAATCATATGTGGTCCTGACTGGTTCCTCAGCACTTGAATTTTTTCTTTCTGGCTGCTTTGACTTGGGAGCTCTGGATTTTGGCAGTAATGTTGGCCTGGGAATTTTATATTTTGAGATTTCTTTTAGGATGTGACTGGTAGGCTCTATCTGTTTCTACTTTTTTGTTTTCTAGTTCTTTTATCTTCCTGTAACTTCTGCTTATTGGCCCTAGTTCTTTACTCAGGAGTCAATCAATCATCTCTAATTATTTCTAGGCTAAGGTTGTATATTTTTTCCCTAGTTCCTTCAGTTGATAACTTCTATTTTAAGACCTTGTATATCATAGTGGTTGCTCTGTTAGAAGTGCTCTGGCTTATTAGTGTTGTTCTTAATTATTTAATTCGGCAAACACTAAGTAGCTACTGTGTTTTTATTACTTTGGAATACAAAGACAAAAGGTAAAAAAAAAAAGACTGTCCTGCCAAGGAATTCACATTCTAATGGCACGTACAAATATATGTACACAGGTAAAGACAGATAATGTTAGTACATCTGAGCTGAGCCTTAAAGAAAAATACATTTTTTTTTTAGCAGAAAAAGGGTTGCATATGAAACCATGAATTTTTATTATAGACAGCTAGTTTTTAAAATCTTTTTAAATTTTAGACTTAAATACTAACACTTAAAAACATAATAAGAAAAGAAAAAGAGACATTTACTTAAATAATAAAACTTAAATAACAAAAATAAGAAAAGAATAAAAAAGTCATATGCAGAGCAGAATATAAAAGATTAAAAACATATAGCCATAAATTTCCTTTTCAAGAAAGACTATGTAATAAAAACTTTGCACTGTGTTGAGAGTTGACCATCTTTTTGCTTACTTGTAAGTTTTCTTTTGTTCTCTGCTCTGTACTTTAAAAAAAAAGTATAAAATGAATGAAATAATACTGCTTTGCTGGTTAGTCTGTCTCCTTCTCAACTTCTGTTCTCTTCTCACACTCAAAGCAGAAACAAATACAAGACCCTTCCTTGTAACAAGTAAGTATAATCAGGCAAAATAAATTCACACAATGGCCATGTCTCAAAATTTGTGTGCTTTTGTACACCTCTAGTCAGTCACCAGGTCGGTGGCACAGTAGAAAGAGTCCCAGGCCTGGAGTGAGGAAAGCTAGTCTGAGTTCAAATTTGGCCTCAGATACTTACTAGCAGTGCGACCCTGGGCAAGTCACTTGACCCTCTTTGCCCCAATTTCCTCATCTGTAAATGAGCTGGAGAAGGAATTGGCAAACCATTCTAGTATCTTTGCCAAGAGAACCCCAGATGGGGTTGCAGAAAGTCAGACAAGACTGAAAATGACTGAACAACAACAATAGCAAGTCATTTCACCCCTGCCAAGAAGTGGGAATTGTGATTCATCATCAGTCTTCTCGGTTCATGGTCATTGAATTGAATATACTTTTTAAGTCTTATACATTGTTTAAATTATGTTCTCAGGTTTCTCTGAATTTGTTCCCATTTCTGTTTCTTTTCTTTTTTTTTTGGTAGAAATCAGGCTTTATAAGTGCCCCTTTTAGCTTTAGATACTGGGAATGGATGTGCAGGGTTGTTAACACGTCCTGTCCATCAGATATTAACTTACTGGTATTAACAACAAACAAAATATATATATATATATATATATATATATATATATATGTATATCTTCTGAACCATACACAACGGGCCAGACATATCCATGTCTCTTGACACTTTCAGCACCCTCAGGCAGCTAGTTCTGTATTTCACCCCTCCCTCCAATGTTCCATTTGGCAATCAGCTTTTTGCTTGGGGCAGTTGGTGGCAATATGGCAGCCTTGGAGCCTATGTCCCTCCTCCCAACCTTTCCCTGATCCCCAGAATGTGTCCAGCCAGCCCCTGGACAGAGATTCTTCTGGAGGTGGGGAGGGGGAGAAGAGGGCCAGATTGGAAAGGCTGTATCAGGAAAGGGGGGAATTCATGCTGGGTTAGTGTGTCTGTCCTTGGTTGTAGATCCAGTCCTATGATTAGTGTAGTAGATAAGAAAGGAATAGGTCTGAGAATGTCTCTTCTACACCCCCTGCCACAGACACTCTGGTTCACATGTCCCAGAGAGGCCCAGCAAGGGTTGGGGGACTCAGGCTGATTTAATGTTTTAAAAAATGAAAGTGGTTTTTTTTTTTAACGTTTGCTAAAGATTCAGCTCTGACTTTTCTTGCTGTGCACGATCTTGAGGTAGAGAGCTCCAGCCCCATCTTGTTCTTGGTCAGTGCCTCTTGTTGGATCTTTCTGCCTGGAGATCCAGGGCAGGGGGGGCAGAGGAAGAGGGGCCCCAGTAATCTGTTCTTGTCCAGGATGGTGAGGCTGGGGAGGGCTGGAGAAGGATGAGGAAGAGAGAGAAGAATCCTGGGGCCCAGGGAGTCCAGTAGGCAAGCCCTTGGCCAAGAGACGATCCGCTGCTGTCCCACTCCTCACACTTGGGAGTGGGTTCCCAAGTGGACCTCATCTAGTATCTTGTCACTCTGGCTGGCTCCGCCTTGCTGGAAGCCAGAGGCAATTTCATCAAAGGTCTGGCCCCTTGTCTCAGGGACTTTGAAGTGGGTGAAGATGAAGAAGAGGATGAGCCACACAGTGAAGATGACAAAGACGTAGGGGCCACACAGTTGCTCTGCATACTAGAAACACATTCCCACAATAAAGTTGGAGGACTGATTAGGCAGACCAGCCACAGCAAAGGCAGCTGGGTGAGGGCCCTGGCTGAAGAGCTCAGCAATGATGAACCATGGGATGGGGCCAGGACCGATCTCAAAGAAAGCCACAGAGCCAAAGATAGCCACAGTGTAGGACATCCAGGGGAGCTGGTCTAGGAGGTCCAGGGCGATTGTCATGAGCACAGCACAGCCTGCCATGCCCGCTAGGCCAATGAGGTGGAAAGTACGGCGTCCAGCTCGCTCCACCACAAACAGCGACGTAACAGTGAATGCATTATTGACCACCCCAGAACCAATGATGGACTGGCTGTTCCACTCCAGACTTTTTGAAGATGCTGGTCAAGTAATAGAAGACAGCATTGATCCCAGACGGCTGCTGGGACAGCTGGAGAACCACGGCAATGAGGACTGGCTGACGGTACATGGGTAAGCAGAATAACTCCAGGATGGTCATCTTCTAATCACGCATCATCCGCTGGCTTTCCTCCTTCATCTCCTGAAGGTTGCTACTCACATCAGTGCTTCCCCAAAGTTTCTTCAGGACATTCTTGGCCTTATTCTCTTCATTGCGGTTGATGAGCAGGAAGTGGGAACTCTCAGGACAGAAGGGAAGCAGGGCACACTGGATCACGGATGGGATGAAGATGAAACCCAAGAGAAGGGGCAACAGTTCTTCATTACCCATGATGGAGTCCAGAGCAAACATCCGGGCAAAGAGGATACTTATGACAGTGCCTCATTGGTGAAGGTTGCCCAAGGAAAGTAAGGGGCTGTGGGTGACACTTCTCCCACATACCTGGGCACAAAGCCTGTGGTGAGGCTGCCGTACAAGCCAATAATGAAGCACCCTAAGATCAGCATCTCAAAGGACTTGGCCATTTTGGATAAGCCCATGAGCACACCAGCAACGAAGGCCAGACTGTTCATCATTATCATGGAGTTTCGCCAGCCAAAACGATTGACAGAGAGACCCATGGAGAAGGAGCCAATCATACCACCAACAGAGAAGATGGCCACAGAGAAGTACCACAAAGTGGTCAGGGTGGTGGATGATAGGGGTTCATTAAATCGATTCACCCAGGTATTATTGTAAAACTCTATCACCTTCTGTGAGACATTGATGACTCTGGTGCTATAGCCAAATCGTAGGGAGGCCATAACCCACTTGCCTCCAGAGTCCATGTTTCTCACCGTGCGCTCTGGACGTCACCTCCCACCGCTGCCTATGCTGTCACCGCTCTTTGTGCTCTGGCTCCGGCTCCGGCTCCAGCTCTGGCTTGGATACCCAGGTTCTTAGGACAGGAAGCTGGGGCACGCAGCACTCCCCTGCGCTCTCCCCGTCTTTCTCCCTACTCTCTAATACACATTTTTCCTCATTTCTCTTTTCTTCCCTTTCTTCCCTGTCTTTTTCTTTTCTCCTTTTCCTTTCCCTCAACTATCTTTTCTCTTTTTCTTCACTTCTCCCTTTTCCCCTCTCTGATACCGCACTCCCAGGCATTGCCTCTCAGTCCACTACACCAGAACTGTCCTGCTCCCCATTTCTCTTTCTTACAATGGCAGTGATTGATGTTCTGCTAAATTCCAGTACCATAATTCATTCACCCACTCCAGAATTGATGCTCACCCACTTTGCTTCCAGTTCTTTTTTTAAATAGTATTTTGTTTTTTTTCCAATTACACGTAAAGAAGGTTTTCAACATTCACTTGCATAAGATTTTGAGTTGCAAAATTTTTTTTTCCTCCCTTCCCCCCTGCCTAAGACAGCAAGCAATCTGATACAGGTTATATATGTACAGTCATATTAAACATATTTCCACATTAGTCATGTTGTGAAAGAAGAATCAGAACATATGGGAAAAATCAAGAGAAAGAAAGAAAACCAAAAAGGTAAAAAGAGTATGCTTCAATCTACATTCAGACTCTATAGTTCTTTCTCTGGATGTGAATAGTGTTTTCTGTCATGAGTCTTTTGGAATTGTCTTTGATCATTGTATTGCTGAGAAGAGCCAACTCTTATTGAAGTTGGTCATTGCACAATGTTGCTATAACTGTGTGTGCGATGTTCTGGTTCTGTTTACTTCACTCAGCATTAGTTCATGTAAATCCTCCCAGTTTTTCTGAAACCTTCCTGTTCATCATTTCTTATAGCAGGGCTTCTTAAACTTTGTCCACTTGTGTCCTCTTCAGCATATCTTTTTTTTTTTTACCTTTTTATTTTTATTTTTTTAAATTAAATTTTATGTTTATTTTTAGTTTACATCATTCATCTCCACAAGATTTTGAGTTACATATTTTCTCCCCATCTTTCCCCTACCCACCACCCCAAAACAGCGATCCCACTGTATACCACCTCCCCCAATCTGCTCTCTCCTGTATCCTCCCCTATCCCTCCTCCCACTTTCCAGTAGGGCAAGATGGATCTCCATACACTAGTGCCTATATATCTTATTTTCCAGTTGTGTGTAAAAAATATATATACAATTTTTCTTTTTAAACATTTTATTTTACAACTTTGAATTCGAGATTCTTTCCCTTCCTCCCTTGTCACCCACCTTTACTGAGAAGATAAGTAATTCAATATAGGTTGTACATGTGTAGTTATGTAAAACATTTCCATAGTGGATATATTGTGAAAGACTGACTGACTATATTTCTCTCCATCCTATCCCGCCCATCCACTTGTTCTATTCTCTAATTTTACCCTGTCCCTTTTCAAAAGTGTGTGCTTCTAACTAGACTCCCCCTTGATCCTGCCCTCCCTTCCCT
>CM053586.1:65512710-65533925 GCA_028646515.1 Pseudochirops corinnae | reverse complement strand
ACGAGTTTTGCTTCAGTCTCCATTTAAACTATAGTCTTTCTATATCTTTCTCTGAGTTTAGGTATCTCCTTCCTTCTTGAGGCTTGTAGAGTTGTTTTTAGCTGTGCATTGTTGAGGATAGTCCAGTTTATCAAGGTTGGTCACAAGACAATTCTTTAATTATTTCTTGTATCAAGATTCTTTTCTTGATCATAACTTTCATTTTATATTTTCTCTTCTTGATCTATTCTCCAATTCAGTTGTTTTTCTTATAAGACGTTTCACTTTCTTTTCTATTTTTTCATATTCATATTTTGTTTAATCATTTCTTGGTCTCTTATAGTTTCACTGGCTTCACTTTGCCCAATTCTAATTTTCAAGGTGTCATTTTCTTCCTTAAGATTCTGGATCTCAGTCTTTTCTAATTGGTTGACTTTCCCTTCATACCCTTCTTTTTTTCTTGGATTAATTTTTTGGTTGTTTTTCCTCTGTTCCTGTCATTTCATTTTTAAAGTCTTTCAAAAGATCTTCTATGAATTCTTTTTGGGCAGGTGTCCATTTCATGTTACTCTTTGGGGGTTTCTTTACTTCAGTATACTCTCTTGAAGATGAACCCGTGTCATTTCTATTCCCATAATAGCTTTCTATGATTGGATTCTTTCTCGTTTGCCTGGGCATTTTTTTGTGGTAATAGCTTAATTTTTGTAATCACTTCTAGGCTGGACTGTGGGAAATGGTGTCTCTTGCACCAAATCTTCAGTTCTCCCCTCTAGCCTGGAATCAAAGCCAAACCTCTAACTTCCTCTAAATGCCCACAGCCAGGCGCTTTCTGCCCCACTGTTTCTGCATTCACTGGGTTTCTGCTGGTTCCTTCTCAGCCCTGCTGCTCTTTGCAGCACAGCTGGTTCTTGGAGTTCCTTATCAGCAGAGGCTCCCTCAATCCTCCCAGGCTCAAATGTCCAGCTCCTCTTCCTACCCTGGGGTGAAAGTTCTGGTAGCTGGGGCTGAGGCAGCCTCTCAAACCAACTAACCCCAGGACTTCCCTCTTGTTGTTAAAATGGTAGCCTAGAGGTGTTTATTCTTCACAGGGACCAAACCTCATCTTGAGATTTTTCTTCTTTTTTTCTCAAATCATCCCAGGGGAGTCCCTCCCCAATTATGCCCCTGTTCTTATTTATTTCCACCCTCACTTTGTTCACCCTAAAGTGCTATTTTAACTCTTTAGTGCAGGAAAATCTTGAGAGCTTGGAGTATTCTGGCCTACTCCTCCATGTTATCAGAATCTTCTCCCAGAAAAGAATATTTTTGAAGTTGTAGAACTAAGCTGATGATAAAAAGTTTTATTTGCTGAGAAAATCTTTTAGATAACTGAGTCCTTACCTAACCTCAGTTTCACCTTCTCCCCTACTCACAGAATGCACATGCATTTCTCTTCCCTCTCACTCCAATTCCATAATGCTTAAGAATCCAGTTTACAGGATATATTATATTACTGATGCCAGCCTACTTAATAGAAAAACATCTAATGAGCACCATCTAGTGGCAAAACTGATGTTTAGAGGGACCAAAGTTAGTCATGGAGCTACAACAGCTCTTAGGTGTCATCTTGTCTAATTCTTTCATTTTATGAAAGGAAACTGAAAGCAGGTGATTTTTTTTTTCTCCAGTCACCTCATCAGTCAAAGCACCATAGCCTTCTTTTTCCTAATCCAGAAGACAATCATAGTTTCTTTAACAGTCTTAGCTCCATAGTCCTTGCCATCACAAGCATATGACTTGGAAAAATGTGTTAATTCAAGTGATAAGCAGTAAGTTCCATTTTAAAATCCTTCTGTAGGTATTCTAATTGTTTATTTTATTTTACCTTTTTGATAATGATGTTTCTAGTTCTTGGATTCCTTTTATATATTGATTTGTTTTGCTGTATTTGACTAGTTAGGTGCTTTTTCAGGGTTGTTGTTAAAGAGAAAAAGGAATAGGATAAAAGTATGTGTGATAGTTAATTACTATTTGAGGCCAAAAAAAGGAAGCCCTAAATAATTCAATACTTTATGTCCAGTTATCTTGATATGATTAGTTGAAACCAACAGTATGAAAAAAATGTATTGCTTTAGAACCAGTCTTGAATTTACACAGTGTTGTGCAGTGCACAGGTGACTTAACTTCATTACATGTAAAATATAGAGGGCCATTTATATATTCCTGTTCCCTTACAGTGGCTGGGGGATTGATGAATACTATTTTTGTCGTGGTACATAATCAGATAAAATTGGGAAATTTGAATAGACAAAGAAGAGCAAATATGTTAATAAGCGGAACTGATGATTATATACATAAGCCTTGTAGCAGATACTTTAAAAAAAATAAGATGTTAGCTAAAGCTCTTCTTCGGATTGATTTTGATTTATCCTAATAGGAAATGTACATTTTATAAAATTTAAAGTTGTGTTTCTGTAGTTCCATAAAATTATCAAGACATTTCAAAACAAGGCAAACTTAAAGCAATTGTCATAATTCTTTAAAGTGAAAATGTGATTAGTTGAGTCTGCCACAATATAAACTCATGTTCAGTGAAAGAGAAACAAAGTTGTTAACATTCTTCCCAGTCATAAAACATTTGCTGATAGTAAAGCAATAATTCTTTTCATTATGTAAGCTATTATTGTTATGCTTAGAATAAAATTGCTCACCAAATAACATTCAAAAACTTAGCATTGGCTATTCTGTGGTACCATTAGTAATCTGCTTTGGCGAAAATCATAATAGATCTCACTGCAAAGGTTTGCTGAAGTTTTGGGGTATATTAGCATTACAGATATTTGTGAACCTTTGGAATAACGGTTTAAGGATTTTTGGTTTGTATTACTTAGACTTAAATCTTTTCTTTACAGGTGGAACACTGAGGATTTATGCAGATAGTTTAAAACCAAACATCCCATATAAGACAATCTTACTGTCAACCACAGATACTGCAGATTTTGCTGTGGTTGAAGCTTTAGAAAAATATGGTCTGGAAAAAGAAAACCCTAAGGATTATTGTGTTGCCCGTGTAAGTAACCGCATTGTGTTAGCATCACTGGTACCAAAAAAATTGCATTTAAGCTGGAAGATTTTTGCATTTCTGGATAGATGGAATTTGGTAGACTAGAAATGTTTATGCATAAAGGATTGCTTTCTCTTGTGACTTTTTAATAGGGATTAAAATATCTAGAGATTTTGTTTTGATTATTCAAATGAATTAGTGGCATCCAAATATCCAAAGTTTGTTGATACATACTCAGTTTACCTGAGTGTCATATCTTATCCTTAATTTCTAATAGTATATCTGTAACCCTCTTAATTGAAGGATCTCACCAAAAGTTTTCAGCACTAAATTGCAGAATGAATAATATGCAACTTTTCCATGCCGAATAATGAACTACCTGTAAAAATCTCTTAATAATCATCAGTCACAGTGATAGTTGACTTCTCTATTTTCCTGGAGTATCACAAGTATGCAAAGCGTTTTCCAAAACATCATGTTCTTGGTGTTACTGTCCTAGAATCTGAAGAGAAAAAGCATTGATAAAATAAGAAAACTGAGTAAAAGTAAAAAAATAAGAATATGACATTAGTGACAGGATTTTTGTTTTTTTGATTGTCTAAATTTTTGACGATGTATCTTGTCAGTGGAAAGTGAAGTATCTTTTGGGAAGGCTTAAATGGTTGACCTTTACTTAGCTAATTAACTGGTTTTTGAATTTTTGCCCTAAGGAAGGCCTTTATAATGTTACATAATTATATTAAAGTCATCATGCCTGTCCTTGAAATGAAAATTATAAAACCAACATCCCTTAAAATGTATTTAACCTTTGCTGCTGGTGGTGCTGTTATGGTCTTTTCCAGTTTTAATTTTGTACAGTGATATTTTTATGTCCATTTTTTAAAATGTGAGACAGTTCAGCAAAGTCTTATTAAGTATCTGCTGTATGTGGGGTGCTCTGCTAATGTTTGTAAAATATTTGCTAAGATATTAATCATTTTTACTATGATTCCTTAGTCACCTTCTTTTGTTAAGTTTGAAATTTGCTGCATATACTTAAAATTGGTGTTTCAGTAGGTTTTTTTGGCTTTGAAATGGTGCTTTAGTTCTATTAAATTACCTAACATATACAGTTAAAATTAAACTTTCATAAGATCATCTATTAAGTTTTATTTACTTTACATCTCTACTATTTCCTGTGGGTAAACTCAAGCAATCTGTAAAACAGTGATCTTTTCACATGATGGAAAAGTGATTAAATTGGCACTAACCTTTTGGGGCAAAGACTATTAGGTGTAAAGGTTGGGGAAATACCATTTTCTGATGTTGTAGATAACTTGTAAAATGTCTTCACAAAATGGTCATATTTGTAAAGGAGGTGACCCCGGGAACACTTGAGAAGAGAAAAAAGGAATGTGGGCTGTGGGTTTCGGATTTGTGAAGGAAGAATTTGTGAAGGAATTTGTGAAGGAAGAATGTTGACTCCTAAGGGTAGCAAACTAGCTAAAAAGCAATGCATAAGTACTTTGTCTTCATCACCAAAAAACATAGATGAAGATTATTTTGTAACTTCATTGTTAATCTTTTTAGTAGTAGATGTTATTAACAGCTAGCATATATGTAGTGCTTTAAAATGAGGACTAGCTGTGTTTTGGAGATTGATAGAAGCAGCAAGGATATATTCCTAGAAACATAGCTAAAGCAAGAAAACAATCTGTTGGATTTTATAGGTGATGTAAGACACATGATTTACTAATTGGAAGGACCTTCAGCCACCATTTAATCCAATATGTACTTGAGAAAAAAAATCCCCATTGAAACATTTTTGTGGATAACATTTTGTACCTCTTGTTCTAAGTCATTAATTCTCTTTCCATATCTTTCTTCCATAGATTTCATTTCTTCTCTAATTTTTGCCCCTACTGATTTCTTTTTGATTTTTAAAATCATAATTTAGTAGTTCTTAAAACTCTTGTTCATGCTTCCAGGCATTCTCATTGGATTTGTGTCCAAACTGTGTTTTGTGTTTTTTTTTTTCCCCATTAGAAACTTGTCTGTGTTCTTGAGGTATTCTCTTCTTTTGGGATTATGTCTTGAGTTTTCCTGTTGTCTTATTAGCTCTTTAGGGTGAGATTCTTTTTGCTTATTCTTCCAGGTCATTTGTTGACTTTGCACTTTCTGTATGTTCAAGCTGGCACATTGGCACTTCTGGGGGAAATTTATGGGCTGAGGTTTTTGTCCTTTTTTGTCCTTTTGCATCCTTCTCCTGAGGTCTGCTAGTTTTAGACCCAGGTTTGGGCCTGAGCAAGACCCATTGGCTTGACCCTGTTAAGTTTGCTACTTCGCAATTACTATTTAGCCCACTGGGAGGCCCTGGAGATTTGGAGCAACAGAATCGTAGGATACTCTTTTATCGTGCATTCCTATCTTGGTTCTTCCTTTACAGGCATCATTTCTAGGCTGGAGGCTAGAACTGAATCATATTTTTTGACCACTTATTATCTATTGGGAATAACTTTGGGTTATAAACATAGGCAGACCATAGACACAGACACAGATACATTTCATTCCAAACTCTTATCAGAGAGAAATTCCCCTTCTCCCACCACATTCAACCACTTCCCTTATACGAGGGAGCATGACTTTTATATGTGTTGAAACTTTTCAGTTTCATGTAATCAAATTTCTTATTTTATCTTTTAAAATTTGCTCTATCCCTTGTTTGTCTAAGAATATATCTCCTGCCGATAGCTAAGAATGATGCATATCCACTCCCCCCTCCCCCATGATGTTTTTTTTATATAAAGGCCACTTATCTATTTAGAATATATTGTGAAATATGCTGTAAAGTATTGGTCAAAGCCTCATTTTCTGCCATATTGCTTTCCAGTTTTCCCAGCAGATTTTATCAAATAGGGAGTTAAATAATTTATATTTTCTCATTTATGTAAGATTAGTTATTGAGTTCCATTATTTCTGTTTCTCCCTTGTTTAGTGTGTTCCATAGAAATTTCCAGGTTGTTTTGATTTGCATATCCCTTATTTTTTGTGATTTGGAGCATTCTTTTCTGTGCTTGAAGGTTTGCAATTCTTTTGAAAATTGCATGTTCATATCCTTTGACCACCTGTCTATTTGGTGTTAGCTATCTAAAACATTTTTAATATGTCTTGGATATCAAACTCTTGTCAAAAATTTGCAAAAATAGTTTCTTTTTTGACTGCCTCTCTATCTTAGGTGCATTATATAGGTGTATTTTTTATGTGCAAAGAAGTTTCAATTTCAAAGAATCAGTTATCAGTATTATCCTTTGTAACTGCTTGGGTGGATACATCTACATGTGGCTGAGAAGGATATGAGCTCTTCTCTAATTTTTTGTTCAATAGTATGGTCTTTAAGGCTAAGGTTGTATATGTATAGCTGACCTTTATATAGCACTTAGTCTGTACCAGGCACTGTGCTAAATGCTTTGCAATTATTATCTCATTTTATCCTCACAACAACTGTGAGAGGAGGTCGGTGCTATTGTTATACCCCATTTTACAGATGAAGAAACTGAGGCAAAAGTGGTTAAGTGATTCACCCTAGATCATATAACTAGCAGATATCTGAGTATACATTTGAACTCGGGTCTTGCTAACCATGCTAGGAACTTTATCCATTGCATGACGTAACACTACCCCGTGATAGGGCCCTTGCCCCAACATATCCTATCAGGGATAGGGAACCTGCAGCCGTGAGGCTACATGTGACCCTCTAGGTCCTCAAGTGTGACCCTGTGACTCATTTTACAAACTGAAGTTGTTCTGTGAAGTTTGGATTCAGTTATAGGACCACACTTGAGGACCTAGAGAGCCACGTGTGGCCTCACGGCTGCAGATTCCCCACCCATGTTGGATTATTATGCAGCCCCCCACTGATTTGTGCCATCTCTAGTTGACTTTATTTCCTACATTTGCTTGGAAATCTCCTTGTGTCTGTACTTTCCTACTCTGCCTGTTGCCTCCAGGGGTTCTACACATGTTCCCCTTCCTCAGATTTTGTAAGCACCAATTCCTTCAGACCTCATCCATTGTAAAGTTCTTATCTCTTTGTAGTACTAAGAACATTAGTTAGCGGAGCCCCCTTCCAGCTCCTTTTCATATCTTCAATTTTTCAGGGTAGCTAGGTGGCACAGTGAATAGAATACCAGCCCTGGAGTCAGAAGGACCTGAGTTCAAATGGGATCTCAGACACTTAACATTTACTAGCCGTGTGACCTTGGGCAAGTCACTTAACCCCAATTACCCTGCCTCCTCCCCTCCAAAAAAAAAAAGCATCTTCAGTTTTTCTTCTTTCCTCTTCACCCAATTACCTGTAAAGGCTACATTCTTTCTGACATCAGGTCACCTTCCCCTCATTGCTAGACCTTGCTAGACCATCACATCACTTCTCTTTATCTGCCTACTCTCCTATACTACCTTCCTACTCCTTTGAACTACCTCCCTGCTCCCTGCTACCCCTTTTATATGTCCTCCCACATTGTGAAGTATCCCTAGGAAAGAAGCATTCACCTGGAGGCAGGATGTCACTTCCTGTTGTTTTTTTTTTTGAGGGGGGAATGCAGGGCAATTGGGATTAAGTGACTTGCCTAAGGTCACACAGCTAGTGTGTGTTAAGTGTCTGAGGCCAGATTTGAATTTAGGTCCTCCTGACTCTAGGGCCAGTGCTCACTGCACCACCCAGCTGCCCCATATAATACCTTCTGCCTGCCTCTTCACTGTTACCTCTATCAGATTTCCACCATCATCCCTGTCTCCTTGTGTACATTTAGAAAGAAGTCTCTATTGTCACTCTGTTGCTGTAACTATTCTTACCTGCTGCGTTTATTCATTCCTCTCACATCCCTGTTGTTTGGAGTGCTAGAGAGGCAAATAATTTCTTTTGAAACAGACTCTTCTTTTTATTATTGACCATCCATTTTTTTGTCTTATTTGGTTACACTCAGATTTGCAGGATGGGTCATCATGGACTGCATCTTGAGCTCCATTGGTCTTTGGAACACATTACTCCTGTCCTTCCCTCCTTTTCTGTTGGGTCCAGAATAGGCTTGCATGATACCAAATGTCCTTTGTCTTTGAAGGTCTTTCCTAATGGCTTGTTGTTTCTGAATTGTTAAATATAACCACTATGTGTCTTTGGAGTTTTCAGCCTTGGGTTTTTTTCTGCAGGTGATCTGTGAATTCTTTCACTTGGAATTTGATTTTCTTTGCTCATAAGGGCTGAGGAGTTCCCTCCTATTATTTTCTGCATTTATTTCATTTATTCATTTCATTCATTCAGTTAAAGGTGTTTTTGTCCTTTGATGTTCTTCTGGGAGACCTGTGATCCTTAGGTTAACACTGCGCATTGTGTCTTCGAATTCAGTATATTTTGCTGTATAGTGAACTTATTTTCTTTTAATGTTATCATTTATTGCTTCTCTTCTTCTAAGCTGTCTTTGTCTTCTGTGTATTTGCATACCCAATCTGTTGTTCTCTTATTTTCTGGGGAAGCTTACCATTGCAGATTCAGATTTTTCTATGCTGTTTGTTTTTTCTGTGTAGGACATAGCTTCCCTTCATGTAATTTTCATTTTTTAAACTACTTAGTAATAATGTGTTGCTGTTCTATGTTCTCCTCAAATCCACAGGGTACTCTGTCTCATCAATTGTTGAGTCATTTTCCTATATTTTGCAGTTTTTATTCATAGGTGCCTGAACTTGTTTAACAGATTTGGAGGCCATACATCCTTCTGTTCCTGTTTTTCCTCTTGATTTTTTGTATTTACATTTGGGTATGAGTTTTCTTCTTCCTGAAATCTCATATTTTTCTTACCAGTTACTTCCTTACTCCCCCACTCTGATTGCGGTTCCTTGGAGGCTGGATCTCAGTGTCTCAGCGTCCCTCCAAGATGGGCACCTCACAGTTCACCTGCCGAGGTCTCTGCCTCCTGTGACTTTTGGATGGTCAGAGCCGGCTGGTGCAGTGGATGCCGTTAACCTCCCGCAGGCATGGTAGAGTGCTGCACAAGCCCCCACAGGCACCGGGTTCCGGCGTCCTAGCCTGGTGTGCTGCCTCACTCCCGTTGCTCAGGCGGTTCAGAGCTTTGCCACACTGGTGCTTCCTAGTTGCAGCCTCTAGCAGGTTTGTTTTTCCCTGAAGGATTGTGGCCAAACAGGCTGTCAGGGCCCTAGCAAACTTCTGCAAAGTGTAGCTGAGGTCTCCTGGACACTGGAAAGAAAGGAGAGCTACAGGGGTGTCTAGGTGGCACAGTGAGTAGAGCACCGGCCCTTGAATCGGGAGGACCTGAGTTCAAATCCCGCATCGGACACTTAACACTATAGCCCTGTGACCTTGGGCAAGTCACTTAACCCCTATTGCCTCCCTTCTCTCCTCAAGAAAAGCAAAAAAAAAAAAAAAAAAAAAAGAAGAAGGGAGAGGTACCAGGTTACAGGGATAGATTTTGATGTAATCTTGTATCATGTCCTTGGGTCAGCTAGTGTAGCTTCTGTGGGGTAATGTAGGAGATGGGTGAGGGAGAGAGGCTTAGTGAACTCAGGGCTTTTTTGTGGGTTGGGGTGGGGCAGAGGGTTCTTTTTTACCTTCTTTGCATTCTAGGTGGCCTAGATGGTAGAGTCAGCTGAAGTTGCTTCATAATTTATAATTTCTGTTTTGGAGAGGCTTGAGAGGTCACGGGGATGGGAGAAAATGTCTAGTCTGCCATCCTGTTGTTCACATGACTCAGAAAGTCTGTATCCTTATTAGGGTAATAATTATTTGCAGAGAGGTCATCTTTGAAGGTATGAGAAGGAAACAAGCAACTTTTAAAAAATAATACATATGATTAGGCTTTTAATCAGATTTTAACATGGAATTGTAATACTGATAACCATGTGACCTGCTTGCTTTTTGAGGCCATTACTGCTCTTCACTTTTTTTATAAGTAGAAGTAAAATGAGAATCAAATATTGTACTGTTTGCTTAAGTGAAACTCCTGTTTACCAGAAGATAAGCCAGACTAAATAGAAGATTCTGTTTCTTGTCTACTGGTGACAGGTCATTTTGCTGGTAGATCTTCACAGGTATTTTTTTCATAGGTTATGCTTCCCCCTGGAGGCCAGCATTCAGATGAAAAAGGTGCTAAAGAAGTAATCTTGGATGATGATGAATGCCCCCTACAGATCTTCCGGGAATGGCCAAGTGACAAAGGTAAGTAAGGTATTTCTTTTTGCTGTTCAGTGGTTTAATTTATATTGTAAACGGTTAAATTATTCTTTATTCAGGATTGTGAGGCATTGTTTAGAACGAATTGCTCAGTCAGTCAATAACCATTTATTACATGTGTCAAATTCTGTGGGTCAAATACTGTGCTGGGTGTTGAGGATACAAATTCAAAGAATAAAACAATTTCTAAAAGAGTTTATATTCTAATTAAGAAGGGAGCAGATAGTCATATAAGTGTGTATAGAATGCTTATAAATGTAATAAACCATGTTATAATAAATATAAAGTAGTTAAATACAGGAGAGGTCCAGAGTGAGGTCGCTAGCAGTTAGGGACATCAGTGAAAGCTTAATGTAGGAAAAATGGTGCTGGAGCACTGCATCTGGAAGAAAGAGAGGGAGGTGGGTAAGAAGTGAATTCCACGTTTGGACAACTGACAACATATAGACAGAAAGGCAGGAAATAAAGGACTATGTATAAGGAGCCAAGAAAGCCAGTTTGGCTAGATCGTGGTTTGTACATTGTGTCCTGTAAAGTTGGCAAGATAGATGGGGCCCAGGTTGTGCAAGGCTTTAATTTTGAAATAGAAGAATTTATATGATAGGCGAATAATTTGAATTTAAGTTGTTTCTGTCATCTGGTACAATGTGGTCTTTGGTTTATGTAATGTGTTTTGAGTATATTATGTTAATGTGATAATAATAGCTAGCAAATGTAGAGTACTTGAAGGTTTACAATATGCTTGACATTTTATCTTATTTGATCCTCTCAACAACCTTGTGGGATTTGTTGTTGTTCAGTCATGTCTGACTTTTCTTGACCCCATTTGGGGTTTTCTTGGCAAAGATACTGGAGTGATTTGCTCATTTTACATATAAGGAAACAGGCAGACAGGGTTAAGTGATTTGCTCAGGGTCACACAACTAGTAAGTGTCTTAGGCCGGATTTGAACTCATGAAGATGAGTCTTCTGGACTTCAGACACAGCATTCTATCCACTGAGCCACCTAGCTGCCCTGTTGTTATTGTTACTTTATAAGGAAGGTGCTAGTATTACCCTTATTTAGTAGATGGCAGCAGCAAAATTGAGGGTGAGAGAGTAAGTAGTAACTGACCTAGGGTCCCATAGCTGGTAAGTGTCTGAGGCAGGATTTGAACTCAGATCTTCTTAACTCCATGTATGGCACTTTTATCTACTGTACTACTTAGCTGCTATGTAGCGTCTTGTAATCTTCCTGGATACCAGGAATTTGCAAGAAGAGTAGCCAAAAAAAGGTATCATGTCCACAAAGAGGATTTGAGAGTTTCATGAGTGGCCCTTGAAGCAAATATTCAGAAAAACCTTCTGTTACAAATAAGATAATATAAGAAAAATATTTTTTCATAAATCTTCAATAATTCTGAGTTATTCAGAATTGATGATACTTTTGGAAAACTAAATAATCAGATTCGATAATGAAAAGAACTAAACACAAATACAAAGAAAGACTGGAGTTCAAGAACTAGGGTTCTAGTCATGTTCTGCCATCAAGTCATTGTATATAACTTGGGGAGGTCATTTAATTTCTCAAAGCCTTAGTTACTTTGCTAGATCTCTTTATTTCCATATAGCTGAAATTCTGTGAAATGCTTGAGTGATGTTAAAGTATTAAAACTGATAGAAGAATTCAGATGTGTAATTTTTCTAATTTGATGCCTTTCTAGTACATATTAATAACTAAGATTGATAGTTTAATTATCAATAATGTAACTATCATTATAACCTTAAAATTGTTTTAAAAGCTCAGGCCATTATTTTGAAAATGTTTTATATAATCAGTGAATGTGATAAATCAAAGTAAAGAGTTATTCCCTCTGAAGTCCTTAGAAAGTTATGCTAGAATTTTTGGAAATCAGCTTCCATAGTATATTGTCAAGAGTGACCTGAGACTTACCGAATTTTATACTTTTTTTCCCTAGGAATTTTAGTCTTTCAGTTGAAGAGGAGGCCACCCGATTATATCCCAAAGAAACTGAAGAAACAAATGGATGGAAAACCACCAAAGGGGAAGGAAAGAGTTGATGGATCTGGCTATGGCTCTTCACTCCCACCTGAAAAACTGCCCTATTTGGTAGAATTAAGCCCAGGTAAGTGCTCTGGCTTACACAAATGTGCTTACTGTAACCTTTTTCTGTGCATTGACTCAGTCTCTTGACTGTCAAATTAGGTTTTAATAGGTGTTATATTAAAATTTGTGCCTGTGAGGTCAAACTGAAGTTTTTACAACAAAATAGTGATGCCTTCTTATTTCTCAGTATTTGTAGGGATTTTGTTGTACTGCATTGAAATGACGTGTGTATGCCACAGGGAAACAGAAGACTGTTGCTCATAGAGAGTTATAGGACATGAATTAAGTCATTTTTTGCAGCAAAATCCTACTTGAAAAGTTAATAAAAATAGCAGTTTTTTTTTCAGGCAGAAGAAAAAACATATCCTGTCTAATTTTTATTTGTATAAACAGTTCCTAAAAACTGTGTAATATGTTGGGTTTGAATATTGTTCTGGGGTGTGCTGGAGCCTATGTGTATTGGATTGTTAGTGTGTGAGACCATTTACACTTCAAAAATGCACAAATACTAAAAGTCGGGGTTTGACATATTGTTCTCTTGATTATCTGGGGTGGAGAACTTGGGACCTAGAGGCTCCCTGTGGCCCTCTAGGTCCTCAATTGCGACCTTTGACTGAACCCAAACTTCACAGATCTATTTGCAGAAACTTAAGAAAATGATGCAGAAAATGTTTAAAATGTAGAGTAAATTTAAAATATGTCCTATAGTCTATCTGCCTGCTCTAGGCAATTTGTTACATATTTACTGTTTAGTGTTAAATACTAGCTATTCCTCATTAATAGACACGTTTCTAAAATTATATCTTTCACAGAGTGTAGGAAGGGATGATCTTTTAGATACTTACTGAAAAATTACGTTTTTTGTAGACCTGATTTTATACTGGTGGTATTTTGTTAAATATGTGCTACATATGTGAACCAATTTGCATTTATACTATCTATAGATAGTATCTAAAGAAAAAGTGTACCCATATATTGATATATTAGTTTATGAAATGTAGACATTTAGGCTTAAGAAATTACAATTGAAAGTTCTTGATTTTTGGGGTTTCTTTTTTTAATGATCTCCTGGATATTTTCATACTTGTCTAATGTCTGTACTTTACACATTGAAAAACTAGCACTATGCCACAGGGTTGCTACATGGTTGTGAATTATATTTTCACTGTTTTATATGCCTATAATATAAAATATAAATATAGCGTATATATGTATACATATATATATATAATATAAATATAGTTGTGTGTTTTGATACATATACACATGTATATTTCTTCCATATTTGGTTCTACAAGTTTTATTCTAGAAGCACTATTATATCTGGAATCCTGCCTTTAAAATCTAATTGACTAGTAATTATAAATTGTTTAGTACAGGATCATTTTTTTATGTGAAAGTTAACTCTGAGAGTAAGAACAATGTCTCATGTTCTGTGCTTCATAGATTTATTTCCAAAGCAGTCTGGACTTGATTGAGTTGTTATTTAATGGATTCTGTGTTTGATTTGGAAATCTTCTGATGCTAGGTTACTATAAATTATATACAGGAGTTTAATTGTTTCCCAAAAACAATTTTAATACATTAGATCCTAAAAGCTTCTGTGATAGGATTCACCTGATTGCTCACCTATCATGCTGTTCCTTTGGTACTAACTTCCCCCAAAACCTCATTTCACCTAGTTTTAGTTTTTTTGTTTTTTTTCCCCAAAAACTATTAAAGGGAAGTGCTTATAACTTACAATATTTGAAACAATGGTGGTGTGACTCTAGGTAATAACTCTTGCACTACCTAGTTTTTTAGTTAAGAAAAGATTAGTTTTAAAAAATATATGTCTATGTGTATTATATGTGTGTATGTATGTTAATTGATGATGTTTTCTCCTGAATTTTTTCAGTTAGTAACTTTAATGTAGCATGGTTCTATTTTGATTCTTTGGAACCATATTTGAACCATATTTCTGGTAGGAAAATACTTTTAAGTCAACTCTTAATCATCTGAGCCAATAAAGTGGAACATAGATATGGATAGTTCCCATATAATTCTCTTTTGTCTTTTGGAAATAAATTTTTGGAAGCAGATTTAATTCATTTCTTTAAAAAAATAAACTTATATTGAAGCTTTATATCCTTAGAGCCTAAACTTGCTTAAGTACATGTTCATTGTAGGCAGTTTGCTAATGTAAAGTTGATTGGGGATGAGGGGATTTAAGTTTGACCAGTTTTAGGGGCATTCTTATGGTAAGTTTGGAGAATTTAGTATACTGTTTACTAGTACTTTAAATATGATCAAAATTTGGTGCATCTTAGATTTGTACCTACTGATAATGCTTCCAGTTTATCAAGTAATAAACATATATATATGAATATAGTCAAGTAAGAAAGTAACTTTAAATAATAATTTCATGTAATATAATACTCTGCCAAAACTGACTTCCTATACAGGTAGAGGTTTATAACTACATAGATTTAAGGACATATTTAAAGTTTAGCACAATCTTACTAAATCATGACATAGTACATCAAAAAACAAACATAGTAATAAAACCGCTTTCTTTCTAATTGCTATTTTTAGCCAGGTGATTCCAACCTGGCTAAACTATCCAATTTGATGCCAACATCCATATTGAATAAAACAACCTTCCTTTTTAAGAAAGAAACTTTTGTTGTTCTGTTGATCTTGATGATGCTCACCTTCACGTAGCTTCTGTGTTTTTTGTTTTCAGTTAGGCATGTGGCCCACCCTGGTGGGTGTAAGAGCCTGTGACTAGATAGAAAATTGAGGTTTTATTGTGTGGATTATGGGGGTGGGGGATAAAGAATTGTTCCTCTTCTGGTTTTGGATCAAAATGTGTTTATTGTACGGCTAGTGAAGAGCTGAGAGTTAGGAAGAGAACTTCTTACGTGGATTGCTTGGTGACTGACCAGTTGTCGCAGTGTTGGCTGTAATAGCTTGCCTGTTGGTTTCTACAACACCATTAGAAATAGTTCATCCACTGTTTTTTGGAGCACTGTTGTTTTAGTCTTTGCAATTTTGAAAACTGGTGGGGGCAAAATGCACTTTTTCATCCTATAAAATTGAATTTCAATGTTGTCTCACTACAGTTTCACCCTTTCCTGTCTTTTCTTTTTCTTCCCCCTTCTGCATGTACTGCATGGTATCTGTCCTGCTGATGCTGCCTTCACCTGGGTCCTGTGCATGTGTTCTTAACCCCAGGCAGAAGGAATCACTTTGCCTACTACAACTATCACACTTATGAAGGTAATTCAATGTTTACTACTACTTTTATTAACCATATCACTAACCAGTCATCTTGGATAATGTACTGATGTGGATGTAAAAGAATTTTCTATGATCATTTTTTGAAGTTAGTTACATGTTCTGTAGGTAACTTTTAAAAATAGTTTTAAATCATGACTTTTATTGTTATCTGACTAGAACTTGGTAGGGATCTGTATGTTCTTGGCCAGGTGTCTTAACCATTCCAGACCAATTTTCTTATCCATAGAATGGATAGTTTGGACTTAATGATCTCTAAGGTGCCTTCTAGCTCTGAAGTATGTAATGGAAGCTCATTAGTTAAAAAGGTGACTTTGCTTTCTGGGGATGATTAGTTAGCTGAAAAGCAGAGAGGTAGTGGTACAGTGGATTGAAGGCAGATCTTTTCATCAGCAAAATTGGGTTCAGATCCTGTTTCTGGGTTTATTAGCTCTGTGACCATGGGCAAGTTACAAAGCAACTGTTAATTTTCTCATTTGTAGAATCAGGGTAATAATGTCTTTTATTTATTCTATAGGGGTGTGTAACTCAAATGAGATTTATGCTTTGCAAAACTTTAATGTGCTATGTATGTATGAATGTTGCAATTGTAACTTTGGGAGCTATCTTTGGCTGTCTTTTTTGTTCTAACTCTTGGTGTTTGCAGGTATGAAAGTTAGCTTTCAAACTTTAATTGGCTGCATTGGTTCATGATGGGGTGGAAAGTGCAGAATCTCTCCTGATTTATTTTGTCTCCCATAACAGATCAGTCTAATTTTTTCATCACCTTGGCAAAGCTGAAGAAGAAAAATTTCAGAGATGAATTCTGTTTATTTTCTAACACATACTTTCCTGCCTTCAGATATATTCCCCATATTCCATGTAGCTTTTAAATTACGCAGGAATTTTCAATTGTTTTCTTTAGGCAGCCATACATTGTTGCCATGTCAAAGGACAAAATATTTATTTCTTTTTTCATAACCACAATTTTTATATCCTTAGGCTGCTGCATAAACCTGAAAGTTTATTAGTTCTGCCTTTTTAAAGAATTGTGCAAAGCAGTAATCCTGATTTATCAGAAGTCTGTGAAGTCACTAATTAACTTTTACTAAGCACCTACTATGTGCCATTGTGCTAGGTGCTAAGAAAACAAAGAAAAGCAAAAGACAGTTTTGCTCACAGTCTAGTTGGGAAGAAAACACACAAACACTTGTACAAATAATACATACAGCATAAATTGGAGATAATCAACAGAGGCATAAAATTTCAAGAAATTTTTCCAAACATTATTTGTTACCCATTTTGATATTTGTGTATCTAATTTTGTACTTGAACAGTTTTATGTTTGTGTGTTCTCATTTTCACATTAAGAATAATGGAAGGAAAAGTGTTACTTCTTTTTTATTAGTTATGGCAAATAAAAATGTAATAAAGTAATAGATTCATCTCATTTTCCCTTAAATTGTTCTGCCAGTTAATATGAGTTACATGTGGATTTTTCCAACTAAAGTTACCCAGAAAGTTTTGGAGGATGGATGTATGACTTCCTGTAGGCCTACATGTTTATATGTTCTCTCACAACACCTTAAATTGCTTTTTATCTATGAGCTATGTCTATTTATGGAAAATATTTCTCTTTTCTAAATGAATAGCATTTATATTCATTGTTTATAAAGGCTAACAAAAAGGCAGTACTTTTACTATTCTCACACTTGCTTAATGTAGCCGGTTTGTTAAAGTAAATGAAAAAACTAGGGGCAGGGAGACAGTCAGATAAAACTAGAATAGAAGTCTAACAGCCGCTGAGCAGCAAAGCACTTCTCATAACCTTCTTCTCTTGCCATCCCTCCTAATTCCCCTCACAATTTCTGTGTAGGAAATAGTTATTTAAGATGATTTGGTGAAACTGAATCATTCTCTTTATTTTAAAAGTAAATAGCCTTTTTTTTTTTTTCCTAACTAGTACTTGTGATTTCTTTTAAGGGGAAACGACTTTACAGTTTTGTTTCCTAGACAGTATTTCAAGCCTCCTTTATAAGTTGTCCCCAATGTAAGAAGATAGGAATTTATTTATTTAGAGAAGGGGAAAAAAAAATTATCATTAGTTGGATTTTAGAATCTGAGCTATTATAAATGAACAGAAATACAGCCCTACAGCACCCTCTGGGGTTTCTGTCTTTTAGATAGTAGGAAAAGGAAAGAGAAATGGAAGAAGAAATATTAGTTGTTTCTCTAACTTTATAACTCTTAACCCACGACTGAGTGAGTAGCTCTCTGAATGGAGAGCTTAGAGATACATTATCCTATCTAGTACAACACCCATTTCATGGGTCAAGTTAAATGAGTTTCCCAGGGCTCTATAAGTGGCAGAATTAGAATGTGGATTGGAATCAAGTTACCCAACTCAAAATGAAGTGCTTTTCAGGTACACACACACACACACACACACACACACACACACACACACACACACACACACCACGACTCAAACTTTATAGAGAATTCCAAGTGAATAAGCTCTTTTACATGTTTATATTTAATATATTTATTATTTATTCCATATTTAATCTTCAGCTTCAGATTTATATGATAAAAATTCCAGCCATCTTAAAAATCTCAATAGGCATTTTTATACTTTGTCTTCACATTTAGAGTTTGTGTTTATATGTGTTTCCCATATTTTCAACACTGTGCCTACTTTTTCATCTTTATTTTTAATATGTTTTATTTCTTCTATGTGTGTATTTGTGCTTTTGTGGTGGTGGCTGTTTTTTTTTTTCCTTGTGGTAATTAGCAGGTTTATTTTTCCAACAAACTGTACTCAGGAGACCAGGAAAGCTGTTAATGGTCTGACAATTAAATCTTGATGACACTTTCAATACTTTTTTTAAAAATAACTTTTATTTTTAGTTTACATCATTCGTTTCCACAAGATTTTGAGTTACAGATTTTCTCATCATCTTTCCGCTACCTACCTTAATTGTTCTGCCAGTTAATATGAGTTAACATGTGGATTTTTCCAACTAAAGTTACCCAGAAAGTTTTGGAGGATGGATGTATGACTTCCTGTAGGCCTACATGTTTATATGTTCTCTCACAACACCTTAAATTGCTTTTTATCTATGAGCTATGTCTATTTATGGAAAATATTTCTCTTTTCTAAATGAATAGCATTTATATTCATTGTTTATAAAGGCTAACAAAAAGGCAGTACTTTTACTATTCTTACACTTGCTTAATGTAGCTGGTTTGTTAAAATAAATGAAAAAACTAGGGGCAGGGAGACAGTCAGATAAAACTAGAATAGATCTATGAGCTATGATTAGCTCAAAACAGCGATGCCACTGTATGCCCCCTCCCCCAATCTGCTCTCTCCTATGCCCTCCCCCATCACCCCTTTCTGGTAGGGCAAGTTGGATCTCCCTAGCCCAGTGCCTGTATATCTTATTTCCCAGTTGCATGTAAATAACAATAATAATAATATATATGTATATATTATGTGTATGTATATGTGTGTGAGTGTGTGTATATACATATATATATATATGTATGTATATGTATATGTATATACAGTACTTTTTAGGAAAAAATTCTGGAGTCAGAATTCAAACCAAAGTCTCCATCTTTTTTCCACTACAACATTATGAGATCTTATTGATGAGTGCATCACTACAAGTGATACCATTTTCAATTCCTCCTTACCTCCTCATCTTCTGTGACTCGGTTACTATTTTATGAATTCTTTTCAGTGGGTCTTTGTAGTGTGCTAGTGTAGTCTTCCTGTTGGCTTCTTAATATGATATGGGTGTCAGTGTGGCACTTATCTGTCTGTTTATCACTCACTGTTAACTACTTTAATGACATGCTTCCGTCACATACATGTTTTAAACCACCTCTTACTGGGAATATAGGTGGCCCAGTGAACAGAGTACCAAATCTGAAGTCAGGAAGACTCATCTTCCTGAGTTCAAATCTGGTCTCAGACACTTACTAGCTGTTTAATCCTGGACAAGTCACCTAACCAACCCTGTTTACCTTAGTTTTCTTATCTGTCAAATGAGCTGGAGAAGGAAATGGCAAATCACTTCAGTATCTTTGCCAAGAAAACCCTAAGTGGGGTCACAAAGAGTTGGACATGACTGAAAAAGGACTGAAAAACAAATTTATACTTTTGTAAGTCTTCCGATGCTCTTTGGGTTACTTCTGATTTTGATTCTTTGGAAACTTGTTTTCATGATTTCCAACTATATTGAATCATTGGAAGAATATTGATATTATAAATACAGTATTTTATCTTAAGGAGCAGTTTGGGGGTTTGAATGCACTGTCTGTTTTCTTAATTGCAATCTAGTTTTCTTTTCTTGTTGCTGTTCAGTTCTGACTTCAACTCATTGTCTATCTCCAGTGGCTGTCCAAGGCATATGTATAATAAATTTTTTTCACTTAGGCTTCCCTGGAAGATTTTTAATAACAATAATAGTTATTGGCCAAACTTGAGAATTTTAGAAACCACATTTAGAAATACTGTGTACTAGTACTTGATATATTGTCATCTGTAAGTTTGCGAATTTGGAGGACCTCGTTGTCTTTAGGGAGTCATTTACAGGGACTCTCTGTCTTAGATGTCGGCTGTAACAGTGGCAAATACCTTTTGCATGTGTACATATCTTGGTTTTGTACCTCACTTGATATTAAATAGAATTATTGAACAGAGTTATTTTCATTATTTATCACATAATTTTTATGATCTTAAGAAATATACAGGGGGGCAGAGCCAAGATGGCGGCATAGCAGCAGCAATATATCGCAACTCTCACATAGCCACCCGAAAATACCCATAAAATAGGACTCTAAACCAATCCTAGAACTCCAAAACACACACAAAGATACTTCCCACTAAAGTCAGCTCGGCTACGAGGAACCATATCAGCACTGCGAACCGAAACCAGCCTGGCCTGAGGCTGCAGCTGTGCCCCGGGGGCGGCTGGAAGGGAGGAGCAGAGAAGCCTCTCTGGTGAGCGGATTAGCAGCAGCTGCGAGTGGGACTTGCGAAGTTGGGAGGGGAACAGTCTGGCTGAAACGCCTCCAGAGAGGAAAAGCGAAAGGCAGAGGTTTTGCACCCGCCTCCATGTTGCAGCTTCCTGCCTGCGGCCTGCAGACAGCAGGGGGGCTAAGCGATTGTTCTGAGGCCAGTGCTCTCGCATTGAGCAGCCTGGATCCGGATCGCAGTCTTGGGCTTCGGTCTTGGAGTCTTCATTATCCAGTCAGCTGGAAGTAAGGAGGAAGGGTCCCAGCACCTTCCTGAGAGCTACGGCAACTGGGAGGACCCCAGCGATTTGGGACAGAGCTTTCCCTTCTGGAAGCAGAGCCCCACAGAGATTTAAAAAAAAAATCACGGACTGAACAATCATGAGTAAGAATAAGTATAAAAAGCAAAGTAAGAACAGCTCCCAAACCCTAGATTCCTTCTTTGGGGAAAAGAAAGATCATGAGAGAGAGAGGGAGGAGGAGAGCGCAGCCAGAGCGCCCCCACCAGGGGCCTCCAATAAACATGAAGAATGCCTTAAAGCTAGAGATGAGCTGAAGAAGGAGTTTCAAAACCAAAT
>CM053586.1:65485426-65512210 GCA_028646515.1 Pseudochirops corinnae | reverse complement strand
TACACAGGCACTGTGGTTGGGAGATCCATCTTGCCCTACCGAAAAGTGACATAGGAGAGAATAGACTGGGGGAGGGAGGACACACTGGGATGGCTGTTTTGGGGTGGTGGGTGGGGGGAAAGAGGGGGAGAAAATATGTAACTCAGAATCTTGTGGAAATGAATAATGCAAACTAAAATAAAATTTAAAAAAAATAAATCTTCAGGATTGTCTTGCTCAGAATAGCTGCTGTCATTCACAGTTGATCATTGTACAACATTGCTGATATTGTGTACAGTGTTTTCGGTTCTTTTTGCTTCATAGAGCATCAGTTCATATAAGTCTTCCCAGGTTTTTCTGAAAGCAGGATCCTGCTCATTATTTCTCATGGCACAATAATACTCTCTGTCACAATCATATACCCAAATTGTTGAGCCATTCCCCAGTTGATAATCACCTCAGTTTTCAGTTCTTTGCCACCACAAGAGCTGCTATAAATATATTTGTACACAAAAGGGCCTTTTCCTTTTTCTTTGATCTCTTTGGGGTACAGACCTAGTAATAGTATTGCTGGGTCACAGGTATCCACAGATTTGTAGCTCTTTGGGCATTGTTTCAAATTCTCTCCAGAGTAGTTGAATCAGTTTGGAACTCCACCAGGAGTACATTAGTGTGCCACTTTTCCCATATTCCCTCTAGCATTTGTCATTTTCATTTTCTGTCATATTATCCAATCTGATAGGTGTGCAATGAGTATAAGCAAATGAAAAAACACTCTGAAGATAATTTCTGCTTACATAAGAGTGCTTATTACAAAGCATAAGGAAGGAAAAAGGGAAATTCTCCAAATAAGTCAAAATATATCTTAAAACCTGGAAACTACTGGGGGCCCCTAAAGTACTACATGAAGTAGAAATAGTACTCAAAATCAGTAAGACAGTTGCTTCAGACCAACTCTCATTACCATTTCCATGAACAAGCTATAAACCATCCCCTATTTACCTTCAACTTCCTTATCTTTTGGATTTTATTTGTGGTAAGAATGGATCTTGTTGGATGTTGGAAAAGAAGCTCACATTTAGAGTTGCAACAGCTAAATTGATTTTGTGGTAGACCTAAAATCTAGTTTATTAAAACCACCTACTCCCATTTCTGCATTATTCATTACTTAGACATAAAGGCTGTTCTGTATCACTTCTTGTCATCACTAAAGTATTCAAAACCTAGTAACCCACCTTAGTATTATTCATCCTTTCCATACATAATCAGTCCTGTCATCCAGCAGCAGACTGAAGCTATAACTTTCTGTATCATAGAAAGTACTGAAGCATCTACTCTGTTGGCATAGCCTTCAATAACCCAGGACCATCTGTAAGACATAATGTAAGCATTGGAGTAGAGCTTCTGTTGACAATTGTCTTTGATAGTATAAAGTATATATTATCCTAGGCTTTGAGATGAAGGGTTTTTTTTTTTTTAATTTCCCTGACACACAGATGGTTCTGACTCCAGAGATAAGCCAAAGCTCTACCGTCTTCAATTAAGTGTCACTGAAGTTGGAACAGAAAAATTTGATGACAACTCTATTCAGGTGAGCAAAGTTATTGACAGCTTTCCCAGTTGATTTGAAATTAGAAAAAAGATTGTTATGGCCTTCCAGTGTTATTTAAATGTTAATCTTACTGGTAAGTGCTATGCAGAATAAAATCTAAAATATGCTTTCACTACCAGCTTGCTTAATTCATACCATACTGATATATTTAAAGAACAGATTAGCTTTTATAACCCAAGTTTTCTTTATCCAGCTACATCTCGATTACTTTCTTGGTTTTATTGTTACTAGAAGTATTATGATATATAATTGAATTAGAATTAGGGAGTTTTGTCTTTATTGTAATCTGTGTAGAAAGAAGCATTAACGCGTTAGTATAGCAGGTAAGATTAACGTATGTTGAAAATAAGCTTTAGACAAATTTTTTTTCTAGAGTAAATAAAAATGAATTAAGTTACTTCGGTAATATATTCCTTGTTAGAAATTCAGAAGCATAAATAGCCTCAGTATAATATTTCATATGAAGAAAAATAATTACAGTTTATTAACTTTTTTACACATTACTTTCATGGGATTTAAATTTCTTTGATTTATTTTTAATTTTAGTTATTTGGTCCAGGAATTCAGCCTCACCATTGTGATCTAACAAATATGGATGGAGTTGTTACGGTTACTCCTAGAAGTATTGATGCAGAAACCTATGTGGAAGGGCAGCGTATCTCAGAGACAACTATGTTACAGAGTGGCATGAAAGTTCAGTTCGGGACATCTCACGTATTTAAATTTGTAGACCCCAGTCAAGATCATATCATTACCAAAAGATCTATGGATGGAGGCCTAATGGTTAAAGGTCCAAGGCATAAACCTGGGTAAATACCTTAAACTTTTAGAATTTCAATACTTCTTGTCCATTCCTGTTAATGACATAAATTTTTTTTGGTAAGGTGCAATTTGTTTGGGATTTAAAATTGTATGTGTATTTGTTATGATTTTGTTCTGTCTGATTCATAAGACCATGCTGTTTATTATTCATTTCATTGCAAAGATGATTCTACTAATCTACCATCAATCATATATACTTTTGCTATATCTTTCTAATAGTGATAATAGATTTCTCCTGTAGGAACTACCTTTTTTCTCTAGTCTCTTGTGACTTAATTATATGCTTTTACCAGAAAACTCACCAGAGCTAGAGGTACAAGCCATGGAACTTAGTTTTTCACTAAGTGAAGCAAGATAATTTATATTGAACCACACACTCCTATCAACACTTTAAAAAAAGTTAGCCAGATAGGCTCAGCCAAAATATTTTATTTTATGAAAATGTAGTTCATAGGCATAGTTAAACTGAAACTGAGTGTACCTTTGTACATTTAGAGAATATTTTATTAGGAAAACTATGCTGTTTATAAGTTGTTTCTAGTTTTTTATCCTACTTGAGTTTTTTTGAAATGCATTTTTAGGAGTAAATAGTGTAATGTTGATTATTTAAAATACTTTATTCTTTTTCCAGAAATTTTGTTTTAGACCACAACAGAAACACAAATGGAGAAGAGAGAAAAGAAACAAAGACGTATCATAAACTTAAATACAATGTTAGAAAAAAAAAAAAGCATGTCGTACATAGCAGAGAGGATTCAAAATATATAACAAATTTTCATTTCAGGAAAGCCTACGTGATAAATAATACCCAAGTTGAGAATTGTCCATTTATTTAAAATGTTAGTTCCATCTTGTGGTTTTTTCTGGACTTGCTCTTGTTTCCATTTCTTAAATTTTTGAGAAAGACTTTCCTAAAATTTTAGTCCAAGTTATAGTGATTTGTGGTAAAGGTTCTAGCTGTATGCTTCTATAACTTTTGTATTAGTTTTTATATAATCGGAATTACCTATTTTACATTTTGGAATGCTCTCTATATCTTCTTTGGTTTTAAATTCTTCCCGTATCCATAAATCTGACAAAAACTATGCCATGCTCTTTTAATTTACCTATGGCATCACCCTTTATGTGTAAATCATGTACCTGTTTGGACCTTATATGGCATAGAGTGTGTGAGATATTGGTTTATAACTAGGTGTTTTCCAGTTTTCCCAGCAGTTTTTATCAAATGATGAGTTTTTGTTCCAAAAGCTTGGATCTTTAGGTTTATCGTAATCTAGATTACTCTGGTCATTTTCTATAATGTAATTTGTACTTAATTTATTCCGTTATCTACCACTCTATTTTTATTTAACTCCAGAATTTATTACCCTATGTTACCCTTTCTCCTTCTCCCAATATATTCCTCTCTTACCTCTAAATTTTATTTTTAGATATCTATCCCTTCATATTCAACTCACCCTGTGCCCTATCTGTACATGTCTGCACATATATACACACACACACATATGTATGTATATTTGTGTACACACACACACACACACACACACATTTCCTTCAGCTATCCTCAAACTGAGAAAAATGTAATGAGCTACAAATATCATCTTTCCATGTAGGAATGTAAACAGTTCAACTTTAATAAGTCTCTTAGGATTTCTTTTTCCTGTTAACCTTCTCATGCTTCTCTTGATTCTTGTATTTGAAAGTCAGATTTTCTGTTCAGCTGTATTCTTTTCATCAAGAATGCTTTAAAGTCCTCTATTTCATTGAATGTCTATATTTTCCCCTGAAGTATTATATTCAGTTTTGCTGGGTAGGTGACTCTTGGTTTTAATCCTAGGTCCTTTGACCTCCAGGATATCATATTCTAAGCCCTTTGATCTCTTAATGTAGGAGCTGCTAGATTTTGTGTTATCCTGATTATATTTCCACTATACTCAAATTGTTTCTTCCTGACTGATTGTAATATTTTCTGCTTGACCTAGGAACTCTGTAATTCAACTCTGATATTCTTAGGAGTTTTCTTTTTGGTATCTTTTTCAAGAAGCAATGAGTAAATTCTTTCCATTTCTCTTTTGCCCTCTGGTTCTAGGATATCAGGGCAGTTTCCTTGATAATTTCTTGAAAGATGATGTCTAGGTTGTTTTTGTGATTATGACTTTCAGGTAGTCCAATAATTTTTAAATCATCTCTCCTAGATTTATTTTACAGGTCAGTGGTTTTTCCATTGAGATATTTTTTCATTATTTTGGATGTTTTATATTATCTTGATTTCTCATAAAGTCATTAGCTTCCATTTGCTCTAGTCTAATTTTGAAGGAATTATTTTCTTCAGTGAACTTTTGAAGTTCCCTTTCCATCTGGCCAATTCTGCTTTTTAAGACCTTCTTCTCATCATTGGCTTTTTGGACTTCTTTTGCCATTTGAGTAGTCTATTTTTTAAGGTGTTATTTTCTTCAGTTTTTTTTGGTTCTCCTTTAGCAAGCTGTTGTCTCATTTTTCTTGAACACTCTCATTTCTCAAATTACCAATTTTTCCCTATTTCTTTTACTTGATTTTCAAAAATCCTTTTTTGAGCTCCTCTGTAGCCTGCAAACAATTCATATTTTTCTTGGAAGCTTTTGATGCACTAGTTTTGGTTTTGTTGTCTTCTTCATATTCTATGTTTTGATTCTTTTTGTCCCCCCCAAAAAGATTCTGTAGTCTGATTTCACTTCCACTGTTTGCTCATCTTGGCAGGCAATTGCTTGACTTTTGAACTCTTTACCATGGTAGAACTCTGCTCCCATAGTGGAGAGTGCTGTGTCCCAAATTTCTGGCGTTTTATGCAATTGTTGTCTGAGATTCTTCTAGGCACCTGCCTCAGAACTGTGGGGGAGGACTGCCTCTCCATAGCCTAACCAAGCTCTGCCACACCAGCACTTCTCACCCCAGGACTGCCACCCAAGACTGTGACCCAGATCCAAGCAGGGCAAAGCTAGAGAATCCTGCCTCAGCGCCAACAAAGAGATTCCTGCAGTTGCTCTCTAGTCATTGCTTGGTTCCCCCCACAATCTGTGGGCCTAGAACTTTGGAAGCAGCTGCTAGGGCGGCAGCTGCTAGGGCGGCAGCTGCAGGGCAGGGGCCAGACCACTTTCTCTCATAGAGTTTCCCCATTGACTTTTTACTTTTTCTTTTTTTTTTTTTTTTTTTTTTTTTGCATTTATGGGTTGAGAAATCTGGAAACTGCCACAGCTGCTAGTGATTCGATCCCCTGAGGCTTGTACAGACTGGTCTGTGCTGCCGGTCTGTGCCGCGACCTATGGGGGACTGCAGTATGCTCCCACACTGGTGAGAGACCCTTCTTCTCAGTTTGCCAGGCTGTCTTCTGCTGGAGACGTATTTCACTTTGTCATTTTGTGTGTTCTGTAGCTCTAAAATTTATTTAAGAGTCATTTTTTACAGGTATTTGAGGTAATTGGGGACAAGTTCAAGTAAACTCCTGCTTTTACTCCAATATCTTGGCTCTACTCCCCCACCACTCTATTTCTTAGTACCGGATTGTTTTGATAATTACTACTTTATAATACAGTTTGAGGTCTGGTAGGGCTAGACCACCTTCTTTTGCGTTTTTTGGATTGAATTCCCTTGATATCCTTGAGTGTTCTTCCAGATGGATTTTATTTTTTCTAGCTCTATAATTTTTGATAGTTTGATTGGTATGGCACCGAATAAATGTATAAATTGATCAATTTAGGTAGAATTGTAATTTTGTTACAGTGGCTTGGCCTACCCATGAGCAATTAATATTTTTTCAGTTGTTTAGATCTGACTTTATTTGTATGAAATGTGTTTTATAGTTGTGTTCATATAGTTCCTAGGTTTGTTTTGGCAGGTAGACTCCCTAGTATTTTATATTGTCTACCATTATTTTAAATGGAATTTCTTTATCTTTTGTCATGGACTTTGTTGATAATATATAGAAATGCTGATGATTTATGTGGGTTTATTTTATATCTTCCAACTTCACTACAGTTGTTAATATTTTCAAATAGTATTTTGTTCATTCTCTAGGATTTTCTAAGTATAACATATCATCTGCAAAGAATGATAGTTTTGTTTCCTCATTGTCTATTCTAATTCCTTTAATATCTTTTTCTTATTGCTATAGATACCATTTCTAGTATGATATTAAGTAATAGAGGTGATAACGGGCATCTTTGTTTCATCCCTGATGAGGGATTCCATATTCATTCTTATATTGAGAAAGCTTCGAGCATATCCCCATCATAGATAATGATCCCCAATGGTTTTAGATAAATATTATTTTTAGCAAGGTATAGTTTTCTTTATCTCTTTTAATTAGATCCATTTTTGCTTTTGCTTTGTCTGAAATCATGATTGATACCTCTACATTCTTTGCTTCTGCTCTAGCTGCCTACCTTTACTGTATATCTATCTCTCTGCTTGAGATATTTTTCTTGTAAGCAACATAGTGTAGGATTCTGGTTTTTAATCCATTCTATTCTGTACATCTCCCTTTTATGGGTGGGTTCATCCCATTCACATTTATAATTAGGATAACTAAATTTGTATTTCCTTCCATGTAATTTTTTTGGTTTGTTTGTTTATCCCCCTCTCTCTTTTACCTCCCCACCTCCACCTTTTCCCTCCTCTCAAATGTTTTATTTCTGATCACCTGTTATTGACTTTTTTTATCATGATTCTCTTGAATTACTCTTCAGTTTTTTTCCCCCAATTTTTCTTCTTCTTTAATTTGCTTTTTAAAAATCCTTTTTAAGCTCTTCCAGCAATTCCTTTTGGGCCTAAGACCAAATTACATTTTTTTAAATGACATCACATGTAACCCAGGACAGTATTGTACTCTTCTAAGTTTATGCCTTGATCCTCCCTATCACCACAGTATCTTTTTGTAGTCAGGCTCTTTTTTTTTTCTTTTTGCTTATTTTTTCTGCCTTTTTTTGTAACTTGGCCTTTTCATGTGAGAGTTGGGCTGTGGTCCTTTACTGTCCCAAGCTTTTTGTGCTGGGGCTCTGGGTCTTAACTGCTGGCTTTCACTGGGCTTCAGGGCTTAGCTGCTTACTTTCTCTGGAGATTAGGCTTTGCTTCTGCCTTGTACTGAAGAGTGGAGTTAAGCTGTTGTCTTCTCCTGGGTGTCAGATTTAGCTACTGACCTGCTCCAGGGGTGGGGCCTTGCTGCTAGGTTGCTGTGGTAATAGAGTCTTTCTGGTATGAGACTCTGGAAGAGAGATGCTGGTCTACCCCAAGGGTGGGACCCTTCTGCTGGGTCATTATGGGAACAGGGTCTCCCTGCTGGTATTCCCAGGGTTGGGTTCTTGCTGTTGGCCATTCCCAGGGTGGAGCTTCACTAGTGGTCAGCAGTGGAGTCAAGGTCTTTCTGATAGTTTGTTCTGGGGGTGGAGTTGACAGGGTTGTACCTTGCTGTACGCCTCCTTCCTTCCAATTCTGAGGAAGTTTTCTAGTTGTTTGGAGGGGAATTTGGGAGAGCTTTAGAGGGTTTGTTCCTCATTCTGCCATCTTGGCACCAGGAGTATCAGTATATATTCTTAATGTAAAACACTACTTCATTCTTTCCTGTTACCTCCATTCTTCTTCCTCCCTTCTTCCTCCTTTATCTTCTGTCTTCATAATATAATGTACCTTTCCAGAACCTTATTGTAATTATGGGCTTCATTCTACCAAGTCTCCTGCTTTTGTGATCAAATTTACCTTGCGCTAAATTTTCTAGGGCACTTTGCTTGTTATTCATATTATGCATTTGATTATTAGCATTGGAGTCCTTTACTTACTAGGTACCACTCTTGTAAAGTTGACTGAACTGCTATTCTTTGTAAATGTAGCTATTTTCATTGATGTATAGCTTCAGAATACATACTTTTTCATTCTCCCTCAAACCTCTTAATTAGGTTCGCAAGATTCCAACATACATTCCTACTAACTGTTGTTACATGCATTTCTAAGCCATTGTCTTGAAACCCAAATCCCATTTCCTATATCAACTTTTATTTGTTTCTTTCCCAAGTCTACTTAGGGAAGACCATTCTTTGACTGGATATCAGTGTTGAAAATATGTCTGTGCCACTAAAGTCTTTAATTCCTTACCCAAGACTTTCGAAGTTTTAGAAAGCTCTCTAGGTTACTTCTGAGTATAATCTATGACCATGTGAATCAGAAATGTACAATAAATGGTCTTACTTGAAAAAGTCTTGAAGAAAATTTGTCAACTCTGGATGTAAACCTTAAAAGGACAATATGACCTCATTGCTATCAGATTAATTTTTTTTAAAAACCCTTCATCAGGGAGTCACCAACTACCATTAATTATCTCTTCTTCCTCTGACCTTTACTAGATATTCTCTTACCTGATGGCACCTATGGATCCACATTATTATTCCTTTGAGAATAAGCAGATTCTTTAGACAGTTCATCTCCTTCCTTTCTTGGAAAGGGCTTTATAAATTGTTAATGAGCTTTCTGCTCATTAACATTCTACTTAAATGTAGCAATTAATTTGGTCTAATTTTCCCTTAGAAATTCCTTCTAAAATAGTATTAGAATAATAGACTTAGAGCTACAAGGGATATTAGAAATCATCCAATCAGGGGGTTCTTAACAGCGAGTCTATATAACTTGGTTTTTAAAGACTTTGATAACTCATTATAATTGGTTTCATTGTAATCCCATGTAGCTTATTCTGTGAATTTAAGAACATTATTCAGAAAAAGCTCTCTAGACTTCATCAGAGTGCAAAAGGGGCACAAAAAAGGATTGAGAGGCTGTAATACAAGAAGAAGACTGAGAATCTGAACCCCGGTCCTCTGACTCCTGAGTCTGGTGTTCTTTGCATTGCTTTTTTTTAAAAATAAATTTTAATCCCCCTTTTTTTTTTTTTTTTTGCTTTTTGGAGGGAAGGTAGGGCAGTTGGGGTTTAAGTGACTTGCCCAAGGTCACATGGCTAGTAATTGTTAAGTGTCTGAGTCTCACTTTGAACTTAGGTCCTCTTGACTCCAGGGTGGGTGCTCTATTCACTGTACCACCTAGCTGCCCCTATCATCATATCTTCTGCAGACAGCAATATTAATTTTTCTGTAATACTGTTTTTCTGTGTAATTGTATAGTTTTCTTAGGATTTAGAGCTGGAAAGAACCTCAAAGATTATCTAATCCAATCCCATCATTTAATAGAAAAAGTAAATAGTATCTGAAGAGGTTAAAATGTCTTACATGTGGTTAGAAAAGTAGCAGAGACCACCTTTGCTTTTTCTTTGTACCTAATGTTACTGATAGTTTCCTTTCCCCATTGTTATTTCTCTAGTGTGCTATTTATTTGGTGATTTTTGCATTCTTTAAAGAAATAGCCTTTTTTTCCTTTTATACAGTCTGTAAAGTATCCTCATAGAATGAAAGTAAGACTGAGCAGGTTATGTTCCTGTAACCTCAGTTCTTTTACCTTTAAAATGGGTGTGGTACTTGTACATCATTAACTTAGTACTGTTGTGAAGAAAATACTTCCCGAGTTTTATAGTGCTATTACTGAACTGCTTTTTAAATATTCTTTTTGATGTCCCTTATTTTGTCACAGGGGACAGTTCACAAGAAATAAAAAGTATATAAATTATAGTAAATATTCTTGATCAGTAGCAAACTAGGAACAGAAACCTAAAAGTGGGTGTTCATGTGTTAATATCAGTGCTACTTTTGCATTTGGAAAAGCCATTATGCATTATTTTGCAGTTATTAATGCATGTGAATTTTTAATTTTTCTCCCCCAGAATTGTCCAGGAGACAACCTTTGATCTGGAAGGAGATATTCATAGTGGAACAGCAATACCCACAAGCAAGGTAACTGAATATCTACTATGTAATATTACAGTGTTATATTTGGTCATAATTAAGCTGTTGAGATAATTAAACCTTTTTAGGTAAGACTTTGTTAGTTTTTTCCTGGACTTAAGTTTTCATTGGTGTAGTAAACTCGCTTTAGCAATACATATCTGCAAATATTCCGCAATTTATACTCTTAGAACATTGCCTCCTAGAGTTAAGTAACCTCAATAGTTACATGGCCAGTATGTGAATAGGGGCTGCTCTTCTGATTCTGAAGTCTCCCTATCTACTGTATCTCCCATCTCTTACTACATATAACTTACTGGTATTTGAAAGCGAAAATCCCAAGGGGTTCCTGCCTGAAATACCAACAGTTCGTAGTATCTTGTAAGATTAAAAAAAATGATCAGTCTTATCTTTCCTCTGTGGGAAGAACCATCTAGCAGTTCCTTATTACTCTATTCTATGACTTAGCACAGTCTATTCCATGACTTAGCACAGAATAAAATTAGTCTGTAGTGATAAACAGATGGCACCTCTTCCATTCCCAGTACTGTACAGCATTGTAAATGGCATTTATTCAGCCAGGAGAGTCACTCTAATACACCTCAGTGATGTTCTCTGAATCTTCTTTGTCTTCTGTTTTACATTTGTAGAAATTAAAAGGTATGATATATAATTACATATATAGACATATAAATATGATTAGCAGCAAAAATTAAGTTGTTTGCTTTCCCTTTGACAGTTATAGATACATGAGAAATTTGTTTTATAATATTTAGTTACAGACAAGTGGAATTGGTGATAGTTTGCTTTGTTGATATAATGTTTAAAGCATTTTGAGTTCATGGAGGCAAAACAACTTTATTTTCCTCACACTTTCAAATTCAGATTTAAATTAGCAATCATTTTTACATAAAAATATAACTCTCCCTTCTGATGTCATTTTGTACTCCCTAAAACAGAACTACATGTAACAAACTCTTCTCATATTTGTCAAGAGAATTTTATTGTGTTTGTGCAAAATACTGCTACTAAGGTTTGAAGTTTTATTGTCATAATACTATTCTTAATAATTTGTGTATTGAAATAAATATACTGTAGTTTTCTAGAGAAATGAGTTTGTATGTTTTTGCTTTCAGAGGGATACTCTAATATGATACTATGACAGAATGTTTTGTTCTCTTCACCATGTTTTCAGTGGTATAAGTATCAAGACTACTATGCCATTAAAATCTTTGCCTTCAGTTTTATTCCTAAATTCATTTAGCAATTATTTGTATTCATAGTACATGGAAGAATGGAAATTAGCCCTAGAGCAGAATAAGTGGTTTAAATGATGTGTGAACACATGGGGTACAGTAAACTTTATTATTATAAATTTGGGTAGATCTCGGAAGCTCAGTTATGTCTCCATATCTCATAAATAACTCCTGAATCCCAGCCTCCATCATATATTCATCCTCTCTTACCTTCCCGTTCAAGTGCCACCCCATACTACCGCTGTTGTGATTTCAGAACGGGGAGAGTCAAACTGAGTGAGTCCCTAATCTCCTGGTTGTGTAAGACCGCACCATTAAGATATGGAAGGGCTGCCATTTCCAGTACATTTTATGTCCTATTTAAGTGGTGTGGTGTGATGCCTTTGTATTTGGTTTTAGTTTAAATTTAGAATTTAGGATTTGACACTATACATATAGCTCATATTCGACTGAATAGAAGATACATAGTAAACTTGGATTGGATGTTTTATGTTTTTGTTTTTTTATAATGATGCATGTCTATCAGGGGTTTGTTCATTTTTCTGGCTCTAAAATGTGATACCCTACTAAAGTGATTTCCAACATTTTATTAATATACATTCTCTTTGATATTTATTGAGTCATTAGAAAAGTGTTTTTTTGGTGACACTGAAATGTACTAAATTAGATTTGTAAAATCCTGAGTATTAGGTACACAGTTTTAACAGAAGCTGTATTTTCCCTGTATTTATTTAAGGACATAAAATAAGGCTGGGAAGAACCAATTTTAGTACTAAATAGTACTAAATACAGGTTAGTGCCCTGAGCCTTAGTTAGCAGGATTTTTGAAGCCCTCTGAAGAAAACAAACAGAGCACCCTATATAATTGCACATAGCTGACAGGATATGCCTTGATTTTTAAAAAAAGACATTTATTTCCTTTTTAAAAAAGGATGACTAGAGTCATTTAGTCATTGGAGAAAACCAGTAACCCTGCTTTTTATCTTTTGCATGAAAGAGTAGCTCTTGGGGCTTTAAAATTCCTGGTAGCATTTGGTCAGGAGCTGCAGCAAGTTGTTTTATTATGTTTTGAATGGCTAGTGTGCTCTTAGATATGTCCTGTCACTGTGGTCAGAACACCTGCTGCATTGCTGTATTATTTTTCTGGTCTGCATTCCCTACCTCTGCATTCCCTCCCTTGTCCTTCCCCTTTTGGCAGCCTTGAATCAATTCTTTACTCCTAATGATGAACATAAAGCTTGGTTGGTCTGCGTGGTCTGTTAAACTCACTCTTGTTTTCCTCTTTGACTTAGAGTACCACCAGACTGGACAGCGACAGGATATCATCAGCATCGAGCACAGCAGAACGAGGGATGGTGAAGCCAATGATCAGAGTAGAACAGCAACAGGACTATAGAAGACAAGATAGCAGGTAGGTGATTTATAGCCCATTATATTTACTAAAGAAGGAACCAGTTCTTTCCTCCAGAAAGGCTTGAGATTTGAGTTTAGAGAGATTTCTTTACCTTTTTTCCCCCTCATTAAATGTTAAGGACAATATTTTTGTGAGAACTCTCCTTTCATTCTGCTGGAGCCAAAGAAATTCCCTGGATTAATAATTCTTTTTCAATTAATAAAGTGAATACAAAAATTCACATTTTAAATTAATGCTGTTCTTAAGGGGTTACTCTGTATAGTTGTCTTATTAACATGATCTCATATGTGAAATCAAAATCCTGCAGTGTTTATTCCTAGAGAAAACTGTATATTCAAAATGAATCCATTTAAACTGTAAGAGAAATCCTTTAATTTGTGAAAACATGAAACTAAATAATTTTAAAATATTTAAAAATTAACTTTTGGTGACAGTTTCTGATTAAGCCATATTGACAGTATTATATGCCTTCTAACATGAGCTAGAAAGACATGGAATTGCAGGCTGATTTTTTTTTTTTAATCTAGTACTGCAGATGTCTCATTTTGTGAACAAGGACTTAAGCCTTTGTTATTTCTTTCCTCTTAGTTTCTAAAACATTTCTCACAGCCTGGTTAAGAGGGTTCAATACTATTTCAGTGTGACTGAAAAAAATTTTTTTATTGGAAAGATAATACCTTAAACATAACAGTTGGATTAGAGGGTGTGGATTTCGAATACTGATTAGTATAAACTGCAGCATTGCTACTCAAGAGCTTTGGATAATTCTGAGTCAGAAAGAGGGTAGCATGTATTCATTCAACCAATACACTGAGCTCCTAATCAGTAATTAATAGGTAATGATAAAGAATGAGCTTAGCCCCTTATCCAAAAGAGACTTAACAAATCTATTAGAGTGGATAAGATATGTATATAAATGCAACCTAAATATTTGTGGTTCCTTTATGCTCTTGATAGTGGGGCAGTCATAATTCTGTTAATGACATCTGACCACATGTTTTCATCATGCCTTTTTGGTATAAGCAGAGAGAATTAGTTGAAATGAATGACATGCCCAAGGTCACAGGTCAATGCCAGAAGATGAAGATAAATTTCTAGTTCTCATCTCCCAGTAGAGGGCACTGCAGATTGCAAGATTATAGTACCAGAATCAGAAAATAAACAGTAAATTAATAGATTTACTTGGGATCTTATAGCTCCTTTGTACTTTATTATTTCTTTATTTTGGTTGACTTTTATGTGAAATATTTCATAATTGTGTTATTTAAGTATTTTAACTATCTTTTTATCTATAAAATGGGAGGTCTAAACTAGGTGACCTCAAAAGGCCCTTCCAGAACCTTTGAATCTATTTTCCTTTGATTTTCAGTTTTATAAATAACAATAAAGTGCAATGTCGAGATTGATAAATTCTTAGTAGAAACATTTCTATTGATGCATTCATAACATTACTGAGAGAATGTACTAAGGCAGAATATTGCTGCATAGAAATGTAAATATAGCATTAGGCTAACATTAATAAAATAGGCTTTTAAGTTTAATCAGAAGTAAAATGAGACTTCCTATTTGTATCACTATATATACAGTTTAGAATGATTGAGTTTTGGAGGATGGGAATCCCCTCCCCATCTATCTCCAAGAAAGTAGTTTATCATGATTAATTTTTTGCTGTTGTTTTGGTTCATTTCTTTTGCTTTCTATGTAAGATATATACTTATTGCTCTCTATTCAACATATATACTCATTGTATTTGATATTTATTTTAATGACTAATTCTTTACAAACAACAAGACAAACAAACCTACCACAATCCTAAAAACCTTATAAAAAATTAAATTTATGTTTGTTCAAGACGTGGAATCATTGATACAAGACTGTATAATTTCTTTTTTGTCAACTCTTTCATAATACTGCTGATAAGTGCCGTCAATTTTCCTTCACAGAGTATTTAAATTTTTTCATCCAGCCTTATGACTCTAAAAAAAATGCAGTCGCAAGTAACATGCATTTAATTAATTGTATGTTTAATTAAGTATTTTAGTCATTACTTGAAATGTAAATTATTTTTCACATGTGGTGACTTGGTTGAAATGATTTTTAAAAACAGATCATTTATATTTATCTTGGCCAGATACTCAGAGACATGAACTCAGCACAAATGAAAGACCAATAATGGCCCACAAAAACTGATAATAAAATATAATTCTGTCTTAGTATAGATGTAAGGAAGACTTCCTGGGGAAAATGTTGTATGTATTGTCATATGAGGTCATTGTATCTGATGTTTTGGCTTAAATGTTTTTTCTTAGTTAATAAGAAGCTTCCATGGGGCGAGGGTCAGTATTGAAATGGCACATAATTCTAGAAATGACCCATATTTAAAAATAAAAGGTCCTAATAAAACTTATTTAAATAAATTCTGTAAAGGGGCATATTGGATCATATGAAATTAAGAGAAAATTCAAAGATTCGAATTAATTTAATGACCTATCATTTTAAAACATAACAAACTTTTTTATTTAGGTAAATTAACTTTAATAGTGGTAGCAACATATTTGGGGTATTCATTCTGTTTTTTCTTCTTTTTATCTGCCCCCACCCCCATTTTTTATTGCTTTTTGTTGTTGTTAAAAGCAATATTAAAATTGGTGGAAGGCCTGCATCTTTGCTCTTTCCAAAAGAAGAATATCAGTTCTTTTTGGGGGAGGGGAGGGATGAAAATCCTATTTTTGACTAAACCTTTTTAATAGGGAAAAACTAGGGGATGTAGTTTCAAAGTCTACCTATTGCTGCCTTTGGGATTTTGAACAAATTTCTGGATTCCGTTTCTCCATCTGTAAATTGAAAGGACTGGATTAGTTAGGCTTTAAAGTTATTTTTAGTTTTCAGTCTATGAACATGAGGCATAAACCAGAGTAGAAATATTTTAGTGCTGAAAATTCTTTAACTAATCTGTTCACTGGTAAATGTAAGCACTATTTTTTCTTCATTGGCTTTTGCTGCTGCTACAGAAATTAGCCATTTCCCTAAATAATTGAATCGTGGAAATATGTCTAACTAAATAACGTAAAATTTTGTATATGGAAACTCATGTCATTTTAGTATTTTGCTGAATATGAAGATTAGTTATTCCAGAAAGTGAGCCTTGAGTTTTTCTTTGAGGCAGTATTTAAATCCCTGGGTGCTTACATTTACCAATGAGTAGATTAGTTAAATCTCCTTTTTTTTCCTTTTTTAAAAAAAATTTAATTTATTTACTTTTAGTTTTCAACATTCACTTCCATAAGTTTTAATTTTTCTCCCCCTCACTTACACCACTCCCTCCCCAAGACTGCATGCAATCTGATATGGTGCTACATACACATTCCTGTTAAACAGATTTTCACATTAGTCATGTTGCATAGAAGAATTATAACAAATGGAAGAGACCAGGAGAAAGAAAAACAAAACAAAAAGGAAAATCGTCTGCTTCACTCTGCATTCAGACTCCATAGTTATTTCTTTGCATGTCGATGGCATTTGCCATCATGAGTCCTTTGGAATTGTTTTAGGTCCTCGCATTGCTGAGAAGAGCTAAGTTTTATCAAAAATCAGTCATCGCACACTGTGGCTGTTTCTGTGAATGATGTTCTCCTAGTTCTGCTCACTTCACTCAGCATTAGTTCCTCTAAGTCTTTCCAGGATTTTCTGAAGTCTGCCAGTTCTTAATTTCTTATAGCACAATAGTATTCCATTACATTCATATACTACAAATTATTCAGCCATTCCCCAGTTGATGGTCATCCCCTCAATTTCTAGTTCTTCACCACCACAAAAAGAGCTGCTATGTTTTTGTACAGGTGGGTCCATTTCCTATTTTTGTGATCTCTTTGGGATAGAGCCCTAGAAGTGGTATTGCTGGGTCAAAAGGTATGCACATTTTTATAGCCCTTTGGGCATAGTTCCAAATTGTTCTGCAGAACGGTTGGATCAGTTCACAGCTCTACCAACAATGAGTCAGTATTCCAACTTTTCCCACATTCTGTCTAACATTTATTTATTTTCCTATTTTGTCGTGTTAGCCAATCTGATAGGTGTGATGTGGTACCTCTGAGTTTTTTTTTTTTTTGATTTGCATCTCTAGTGTAAATCTCTGATTTTTAAATCCTTGTTTTCATTTTAGTGTAGACTTTTTTTTGATGAGTTTTTTTTGGAGGGCAGTGATGGGGATTGTGGATGGTTATGATATATATTTCTAATAAAATTGTTGATAGGAACTACTGTTGTAAATATTTTTGCCACTGCTGCAATATAACAATGCTGTTGCAATTTATAGTCTTAGCTACCTGGTTGCATTGAGAGGTTAAGCAGCTTGTGGTCACATATGTTATGTGTCAGAGGTAGCCCTTGAACCCTGGCCTTCCTGATTACCAGGTTAACTCTTATCCACTCTGCCATTCTTTCATTTTAGTACAAGGTATTGAATTATTTTGTACTACCTTATTTTCATCCAGGCTTTAATTGTTATTTTGTATTACCTAATAAATCTAGAGTTTTAGAATTTCCATCTTAAGATTTTTTTTCTTCAGACTTGTCAGCTTGACTAGAATTTTAAAGCTATTAGCTTTTTGAAGTAAAATAGATCCAGTCAGTGGCATGGTTAAATTTTTTTGCAAGAATGTTGGAAATTTGACTTGTACTTTTATTGATACTGAGTTAGTTTAGTCATTATGAATTTGTTCTGATCGTGGTCCAACTGGTAGGAGAGTTGTGGAAAACTAAAAAAAAAACAACGCAATTATGAGAGGATGAAGTACATATGTAATTTTATGATGTGTTATTTGCAAGGCAGTGCAAGAATTTGTTAGGACATAGTTTATATTTTAAGTACTAGTTTTTAAAGTGTCCTATGGATACCTATTTCCCCAAAGCATTTTTACTTATTGCTTATTTCTCTAACAGAATCTATATGAGCTATCAGGTGTGCTTAAAAAGTAATCATAGGGTAGACTTCAGTTCCAGCTAAATCATAGGAGTTTGCTTGTTCCTCAAAAACTCTGTGTGTGTGTGTGTGTATGTGTATGTGTGTGTGTGTGTGTGTGTGTGTGTGTGTGTGTGAGAGAGAGAGAGAGAGAGAGAGAGAGAGACAGAGACAGAGAGAACCTCTTTTGCGTCATGTTATGATAGTTTCTTTGTTTATAAGCTAATAAGTTAGTGAAAGAGACACCACTTTAAGGAAGGCTTCCTGAAATACATTTAATTCAAGGGCAGAATTCATCTGGTTGTCTGTCTTTCTCTCTTACCCCCACCCCTACCCCCAGTACTTATCTCTCCATTGGAATTGACTTTCAAAGATGTAATACATTCCTGTTTCTTTAGGAACAGAGATTGAACAACTTCTTATAGGAAACAAACATGTAGTTCAAAATATGGGGAAAAATCTCTTCTCAGTGCTTGGACTTTACGCATAAACTTTTGATTTTATGTAAATGTATTTCTCTCAATGTGTTTAAAAATGTGGTTCATTTTTCCCCCTTGGTCTTTATTATCAGCAGTGTTAATTGTTACTTGAGCCACAGATGTGGCAGGTGCAAGCCTTCTTCATCCCATTATAAGAGATGTTCATCAATAATGCAGAAGCATGTTTCAGGTCTCCCCTGTGACCTTTTGCCATTATGGAACTGTACAACTTAGTTAAAACTTCTGTGAAGAAAAGTAATAAGGTGGCTTTGGACTCCATTACTATAATTTCTGGACTCCATTACTATAATTTCTGAATAAGTTACAAGTGAAGGGAAGATAGTACTCTTTCTCAACTTTGGACAAATGTATAGGAATTCAAAAGTCAAACCACTCAAGAAATCTACCTCATTTAACAATGGTATTGATTTTAATTATGTGAATTGGTTTGTTGAATATCTTCTTTCTTCCTTTAGAACTCAGGATGTCCCTGGTCCTGAACTGATACTGCCTGCAAGCATAGAATTCAGGGAATGTTGTAAGTATTTTCAAATTTCAGTTTAAGTATTAATCGTTACACTTTCCTTCTTTTGATACTCATTTCTTAATCTTTTCACAGCTGAAGATTCATTTTTATCAGCTATTATAAATTATACGAATAGCTCTACAGTGCATTTTAAACTGTCACCCACATATGTGTTATATATGGCATGTCGGTATGTACTGTCAAGCCAGTACAGACCGGAAATCAGCCCTACAGAGCGTACTCATAAAGTCATTGCAATAGTTAACAAGATGGTGAGCATGATGGAAGGAGTTATTCAGGTGAGTGTCAATCTGCTGTACGTAAGCATTTCTTTTCCCTTTTGAGGGAATCTTTTAAGAAATAATTTTGGAAGAAAAGTGTTTAAAGTTATAGTATGCAAGGTAGTAATCCTATTTTTTCTTGGAATTAACTATATAACTTTAAAAGTAAGAGTTTTTTTTTTTTTCTTCCATTCTGTCCCCTACAATTAGGAAAAGAAAATTTTATGAACTTACTAGGTAGATTCTGAGTTCACAGTGGTACTAAATATAAGATGCTTTTAAAAGTACATTATTTGTTGAAACTTTTGCCAGGTTCCTATCTTTTCCCTTACCTTCATGCCTGGAGGAGGGACTAATTACAGCAGCTTTTCCCCTCTTTTATTCCAAGCTATAATTTATGTACAAATTATTTCATTAGATAATTTTTAACAACTAAGGGTGAAACATGGAAACAAGAAGGCACCTGTTGTTAGACTACTTTAGTTGTTTAAATACCCCATGCACACAGAACAGTGAACACAGCTTTATTTTAAATTTGTACAGTAACTCAAACCTTCTTGAATTCATAGGAAGGGCTACATTTTTAAGCTTTGAATTTTATAATTAAATAAATTGACTGGGTTCAGAATTAGTTTGTAAAACTGACATTGGTGTTTGTGGCATTCTCAACATTAGGAATGGATTATATATCATGTAATGCTGCATGAATCATTACAAATTAAGTTGGTAGCATATTATATAATTCCATGCTTGTTTTTCAGCTGAGTAATTTGAATTCCTTACCTGGATGATTTTAGTACATCCTCACAAATGTTAATATTTGAATTAGAGGGTAACAACTAAAATGTTTAGAGAATGATCATTGAATTGTTTTTTTATCTCCTAGAGAATTAGATTTATCTGGGAACTTTGTTAATTATTATCCCCTTTATATAGTGGTTTTTTTTTTTCATTTTAAGCATGTTTGAATTTTAAAATTAGAGGATAGTTTTTAAAACGTGGACTACAATTGTTGGCTGATAATTTCCTTACCTGAACCTGGAAGTAAGTTCTTTAAAGTAGCAACTTCACTCAATCTTCATAGCATTCTCTTAACATTGTTTCAAACGTGGTTTTGCTTTTTATTTGTCATTTGACACCATTGCTTGTCTAATTCTTTTCATATTTTCAAATGTTCACTTCAAAGCAAGAAGCTCTACTGATACCAGAATATTTTTGGGTGGGCTCTTCGCTGTGTATTTTGGACTAGAAAATAAAATTATTGCAAAAACAACCTTTTTGGATCTTTAGTTCATTTAAAGCAACGACTGAAAAAATAACCCCTCATACCAAATTCTTTGTTCTCAAATTTTTGAGTCTGCCATTTGGAGTTTACCTATTTGGAAATTTTGAAAAGTTGCTAGAACATTTATTTATAATTTGTATACATTTCAGAATTCATCTCCATTACTTTTGTTTAAATAATTCATTGACGTCTTTCTCATTATGTCATTTTCTTTATTTAGACAATCAACTTGTGTAGATTACTTGCACAGGTGGATTAAATGAACTTGTATATTTTCTCATTATGGATTTATGGAAAAGCGTTTTCAATACTGTGTTCTTTAATGAGTGTTAATTGCAGGGCCTACCTCATATGCATTCATCATCAATATGTTCTTCAGATTGACCATTTATTTACTTCATTGTTATGGTACTAAGAACCTAAAATAAACTCTTTACAGCATATACTTGCTCAGCTGCCTCCAAACCACAGATAACATTGTAATTTGGGAATAACTGAGCATAAAGTGTTTTGTCTTTATGTTACACCTTCATGTTAGTGTTTTGATTTTTAAAACGATCATGATTGTTTACAAGTTTCTTTCTCTCGTTCTGCTTGATTTCCCTTCGTCTGTTTTTCTCCAGGAGGTAGACCAGGTTGATCAGGTAGGATATACTGCTGGGAACTGATCCTAGCTATATTGGCTTAGCTGAGTTTCTCATGCTGCTTCCATATCAAAATACAATACTACAACAGCTGGACTGAACAGTTCATAACACTCATTCAGCAACTGGAACATGCAGTACTAAAATCCTTTTTTGACTGTGCAACTTTTATCAGCATTCCATAATTTCTGCTTAATGCACTTCAGTGTGGATATGAAATGACCAAAGTTCTTTTTCTTACCTTTATCGTTTATCTTTGGTTCCTATTCTTTGGATCTCATCTGAGATTGCCTGGCCTGGCATATGTGGTCGGGAGATGGGGAGATAGATCAGTACTTGATACTGAGTTGCATGGTGTCAAAACCAGTAACTAGAAGTATCAGGGTGGTGGTGGGTAACAGCAAACATGTGCTTGAGCACAGACAGATCACCAGATAGTGCGTACAGCTAAACCTGGCATTGCAGTATACAAAAGAATCACCCTGTACTTACAGCAATCCAGAAATTTTATAATTGTGTTAAATACAACTTAGGAAATATTGAAGGAATTACATACTTTTCATTGTTGCAAATAAATTTAAATTTATCTGCAAGTATCTGGTATCTGAGTTATTGGTGAAATGGGAAAGGTACTGGTCTATCTTAAAAAGCTTTATATATAGCACTTATCCCTTACCCTCCTTTTTTTCTTTTGGTGGGATAGGAAAATTTTTGTTCTCTTTCTACTTATCTTTCTTCTATCTACAGAAGCAGAAGAATATTGCAGGGGCACTTGCCTTCTGGATGGCAAATGCATCAGAATTACTCAACTTTATTAAGCAGGACCGTGATCTCAGCCGAATCACTTTGGATGCCCAGGATATTTTAGCACATTTGGTTCAAATGGCATTCAAGTAAGAGCAAGAAATTTTTTTCCCCAAACATTTTTATATGTGTGTTTTTGTGTGTGTGTATGTATGTATGTATGTATGTATTTAGTCACATTCATATTCATAGCCCTGAAACATCTTTAATATAGTATCAAATTTAGTGTTTTCCTTTTTGTTTCTTTCTTTACAGATGTATTACATATATGATGTATATTACATACACACGTACTCACATACTTTAAGGCAGGCCTGTGTAGTATGTTGTGCAGAACTGCTTTATGACAAAATTCAAGAAAAGCAAAAATTCAAATATTGGGGAAAACAGATTTATTTATTTATGCAAGGCTAAGATTTCATCAGTATAAGGAACTCCTGGTGAGGAAATGCCTCTCTCCTTACTGCAAACTGGCAACTATTTTAACTAATACAGTTATGTCTTCCATGTTGCAACTTCACCATCTTGGTTTCAATATATCACGGGTCAGCTTAAAAAAATTAAATGAGAATAAGTTTAGAAACTCAGAAATGCATAAAATATATGTGTAGCATTGTATAATGTCAACATTTTATCTTTCAATGCCATAATAATTCAGACTTCTGATTCGAAGGGAGGGCCGAAAAATTTTATGCTGATTTTCCAAATTACAGGGGTAATGTGCTTCTAACCCCAGCAATGTGGAAGGGTTAACTGTAGTCCTATATATTTGTCTGGGGCACTGAGAGTTAAATGTCTTGTTACAATCTTGCAGCTAATATGTCTGAAGTGGGTCTTTAGCCTAAGACTTTCTGACTCCAAGTTTGGTTTTTCTTTTGACACTTAAGATTTATGTACAATTTCTGTGGAGGGTAGATTGGACAGCAGAAAGAGTTGAATCTAGGAAACCAATTAGACTCTTAAAAAGAGTCAAGTGAGATGTGAAAAGGTCCTGAACTAGGACCTTTTGTGAGTAGAGGGAAGGGAACAGATATAAGAGATGCTCTGGAAGTAGATAAAATGATGTTCAGCACTTGATTAGGTATTTCACTAAGAGAAAATGAAAAGTCAAGGATAGTGACACAGGAGAGAAGTGAAGAGGTCTCAGGGTAGATCTTTGGGGGGCCTGAGGTAAAGGAGGATCAAGCAAAGGAAGAGACTGATTAGAGAGGTAAAAGGAGAATTCATAAAATCACAGAATTGGAGAGTTGGAAGGGATTTCAATGACCATCTAGGCCCTCTCTGAAGTCATTCCCAGTGACTGCTGGAAGATCTCCCAGGAGGTGGAACCTCGTAACCCATTATACTTTTGAACAGTTTTGATTGTTAAAATTTTCCTCCCATCATGTCAAATCACTCTTCTGTGAGAATTTAGACCCATTTTTCATGTTTCTATCCTCTGTGCCCAAATGGAACACCACCTCCACATTATATATAGCCCTACAAATATTTGGACCTAGAGAAGAAAGAATGGAGTTATGAAGCAGAAAAAAGTTGTCTACACTGTCAAATGCTAAAGAAAGTTCAAGAAAGATAAAAGTTTAGGAAATAGTATCTGATTCTGGAATTAAGAGATCATTAGTAACTTTGAAGAGAGCAGTTTTAGTTGTGTTAGGAGTACAGAATTAGGAGGAAGTTGAGAACCTTGGAAACTAAAAAGATTCTGCTTTCCATTATGGAAGAAGGGTAAGTGAGAAGAGGGTTGGATTTGAGAAGAAGATAATCACAGCTTTCCTATGCATTCTCATTCTCTGCATGATTATTTTTTCCTACCTAAAAAGGAAAGGTGTTTGGACTAGAAAAGAGAAGAGAGTCTGTTATTTACTTACCCATGACCTGAAGCATAATCTGCTGTAGTGTGGTCATCTGGGAGACAGGATATAGGACCCTGTGGTGGGGTGGGAGACCAGTGAAAGAGTATTGCCAGTTTGCTTGTACAGCTGTTTCAGGTCCCTGGGTTGGATTTGGTTATAACTCTCCTAGGGGCTTGATTACTAATTTAACCCCTGAAGCTACTTATAGATGAGATTCAGACTGAGAAAATATTAAGAGTAGTTAACGTTGTTGTTAGAGATGATCCAGGAAAAGGAGAGCATAGGAATTGGAGCTCTCTTCAGCTTCTGATTGGTTGATTACCAGCTCCTTGGATCAAATTATAAGTTGAGTTCCATGACTACTACTTTGGTGACCACTGTTCTAGAATGGAAAATAATGGAAACTATTTGATATCCGTTTAGAGAAATCTTAATTTATTATTTATAAAAAGTAAATTTTGATCTTATAGTTTATAAATTCTATTTATCTATGTTTGTATTTTAAGTTCTAGCCTGACTTATCCTTTTTATTACATATAGTATTAATATTTGTTTAATTTTTCAGATATTTGGTTCATTGTCTTCAGTCAGAACTAAATAACTACATGCCTGCCTTTCTGGATGATCCTGAAGAAAACAGTCTACAAAGGCCTAAAATAGGTTAAAATACTGATATTAAAAATATATATATAGTTAATCTCTTTAAAAATTTGCATGGTTTTCAATGTTTAATACCTATGAGATATTTGTAAATATCTTAGAAATGGGTAAAATGTATAGTATTTAATTGTCTGGACTTGAATTAAATATTGAATGTAGAAAATTCTGTTTTTCATTTTTAATGTAGCTAGGTCTTTCAGATCTTTTGAACATTTCTTTAAATGCTTACAAGTAATTGTTATTTATATATATAGTTGTTATTATAAATCGGTTATCCACTTCAGTGTCTCATATTTGTGTGGAGGTGACCTTGAGTTCCCAGAGACTATTGCAGTAGATCACAAGCTTTAGTAATTCTTACCAAACTGTAAAGTACAGGATCCATTTTCAGATGTTGTCTGTCACTCTCCTAAAGTGTAATGTGATTGCAATTTTGCATCACTGCTGGGAGTTCCCACATGGATAAAATCACAGATTCTTGAAATAGGGTACAGATCTTAGTTAAGATTTTTGGGTGGTTGTAGTTTTACAAATCAGGCTAAACATGGGAGTCTAGGGGGAATGTACTTGAATCAACCAGTGTTGCAATTGACATTTTCTGAGTTAACTTCTATATTATTTCTAAATTCTTTGCTTGAAGAAGAATTCATTCATAAAATTTCCTCCTTGTCTTCTTATGTCTATGAACAGATGATGTCTTGCACACACTCACTGGAGCTATGTCATTGTTGCGAAGATGTAGAGTAAATGCTGCCCTGACAATTCAGCTCTTCTCCCAGCTCTTTCATTTTATTAACATGTGGCTGTTTAACAGACTCGTTACTGACCCAGACTCAGGGTTGTGTTCTCATTACTGGGGAGCCATTATCCGTCAGCAGTTGGGGCATATTGAGGCATGGGCAGAGAAACAAGGCCTTGAGCTCGCTGCTGATTGCCATCTTAGTAGAATTGTACAGGTAAATATTGGGATTTGAGGTGCTTTTTGTAGCTCTTGGGGCGGGAGTGACTGGACAGAGTTGTGTGCTAAAAGAAATCTTACCTTGGGGCAACGAGGTGACACAGTGAATAGAGCACCGACCCTGGAATCGGGAGGACCTGAGTTTAAATTCAGCCTCAGACACTTAACACTTACTAGACTGTGCGACCTTGGGCAAGCACTTAACCCTAGTTGCCCTGCACTCCCCCTCCAAAAAGCCCCCCCCCCCCAAAAAAAATCTACCTTAAAAGATTTTCATTTATACCTTTTGTTTAAGTATTAATGAATTATAGCAAATAAGAAGTCTGTTGCAGAGTTCTTTGTCATTATGTCCAGTGGCTTCTAGTGAGATTTTTAACATTAAAAGATTTTGCTTTAGAAAGGAAAAATTTCTTGTAATATCATATAGATTACTAAAGTAAATCATTCTCTTAGCTTCAACCTACTGCAAAAAAAGGACACATTAGCAATTAATAACTAGACAAAAAGGGCATTCTTCACTGAGATATAAACTTTTTGATGGCTATGTGAGTATTTTATATTCTAAATTTTATATACATATATACACACATATACATATATTTTACATATCATTTTTTCCTAAATTTCTCAGTTCTTCTTTTTTAAGTGTTAAAGCAAAGAGGTGGTATATAGGGGGAAATGAAAAAAATTTTAAACTGGGCATGCTGGTGTATATATCAATATTTCTTGATATTCCCTTGACTCAAATGATTATAGAAGCTGTGTTACCCTAACACTTTATTTTGATTCTACTAATGGAGGATTTGGGGAGCATTTTAGAGGCTAGCATAACTTAGTTTTACACTAGAAAGGAAGAAAAGAAAGTTTTAAAAAATGTTAGAATACTTCATAATCTGTGTGAATTGAGGTCTTTTTAAAGGGGCTCCTTAACACCTCTATTCATTCTACTTTTTAGACTAGTGGGGTCCTTCTTGTTAGACGGAATGAAAGTACAAATCTTTTTCAAAAATCTTGAGACCAAAAATGTTTACTTATTGAGACTATTCTTCCCTGCTATTAAAATTAACCTAGGATTTTTTTCTTTAAATTTAGAAAGGGAGAGGGTTGGTGTGGCTGTGAACCTTTGATTTCATTGGTGTATGGAACACTTTCTGTTAAGGAAATTTCCTTAACACTTATATCACTTTTAGATGGGCATTGATTCTGCAAATTGTAATCTGATAGTTATCCTGATTTTGAGGCCATTTCTTTTTTTTTTTTCTTTTATTTTTTTTAAATTTTATTATAGTTTACATCATTCATTTCCACAAGATTTTGAGTTACATATTTTCTCCCCCTCTTTCCCCCACCCACCACCCCAAAACCACCATCCCAGTGTGTCCCCCCTCCCCCAGTCTATTC
>CM053586.1:65453739-65484926 GCA_028646515.1 Pseudochirops corinnae | reverse complement strand
GCTGCTGTAGCTCTCAGGAAGATGCTGGGAACTCTTCCTATTTACTTCCAGCTGACTGGATAGTGAAGACTCCAGAACCGAGGCCCAAGACAGTGATCCAGATCCAGGCTGCTCAACACGAGAGCTCTTGGCCTGAGAACAATCGCTCAGTCCCCCTGCTGTCTGCAGGCCGCGGGCGGGAAGCTGCAATGCGGAGGCGGGTGCAAAACCTCTGCCTTTCTCTTTTCCGCTCTGGAGACCTTTTGGCTGGACTGCTTTATCTCCTCCTTTCGCAATCCCCACTCGCAGCTGGTGCTAATCCGCTCACCTGAGAGGCTTCTCCTGCCCAGCCGCCTCCAGGGCACAGCCACGGCTTGCGGCTTCAGGCCAGGCTGGTTTCTGTTCCCAGTGCTGATATGGTTCCTCATAGCCGAGCTGACTTTAGTGGGAAGTATCTTTGTGTGCATTTTGGAGTTCTAGGATTGGTTTAGAGTCCTATTTTATGGGTATTTTGGGGTGGCTATGTGAGAGCTGCGATATGTTGCTGCTGCTATGCCGCCATCTTGGCTCTGCCCCTTGAGGCCATTTCTTTATTAATTTTATCATTTTATACCTTTACTATATTACTTTTACTGTATTAACTTACAAGATAATGATTTATACTATATATCTTGGTCAAAAATGAAAAATCTCTTGCTTTTTAGGCAACTACATTACTTACCATGGATAAATATTCACCTGAGGATATTCCAAATATTAACAGTACCTGCTTTAAGCTGAATTCACTACAACTTCAAGCGTTATTACAAAATTACCACTGTGCACCAGATGAGCCTTTTATCCCATCGGTAAGCTCATCTTGGACATATTTCTTGCAGAGTATGAAATATTCATTTGAAAATGAATTTGCATTATAAAAATAAATTACTATAAAATGCTTAAGTTTATTTGAAAAAATAATTTTTAAAATCTTTCGTCTTTTAGATCCACTGGAATTACATGACCCAAAACTTTAGTCTTTCTCTGAGTTTTTTATAGACTTGGAATATGCTTTCAGAATGGTTTACAGGACATATTTTTGTCTGAAAATATAAAATAGCTGTGTGCGTATGTGTGTGTATAAATACATGTGTGCAACAGTCTCCACAGGTGAAACCAAGCAGTTTTATCAGAAGCAATTGATTTGGAAAAGGACCAAAAAAGTTTTATTTTAAAAATTAAAAAAAACATACCCTTTTGCAGTTTTAATATCTAGGTCATTTGTAAGATTTGTTACTAGATTAATAGATCTAAAATTCTTTCCCATTTTTTTTTTTCCATCTTGAGTAGCAAATCTTTGGATGTTACAAAACATAAAGGAATTTTAGCAAGGTAGCAAATCTAATCTGAAGTACTTTTACAGTGTTTATCATTTCTCTCCTACATATATGTAATACAGCTTTATAAGAATTGTACTTTCCTAAAATTTTAGTTCTGTTACCAAAATTTTGCATTTTAAACTGTTATATTAATTTAGTTTCTTTTCCTAATTTTGTTTGCTTTTTTCCATGTAGGATCTCATAGAAAATGTAGTAGCTGTTGCTGAAAATACAGCTGATGAATTAGCACGAAGTGATGGGAGAGAAGTACAATTAGAAGAAGATCCTGATCTTCAGCTACCCTTTCTTCTGCCAGAAGATGGCTATTCTTGTGATGTTGTCCGAAATGTTCCAAATGGGTTACAGGAATTTTTGGATCCATTATGTCAGAGAGGTGAATGAACAATTCAGTATTGTTTATCCAGCAAATATCTTAGTATTAGCTGAAGTATCAACAAACATGAACTTAGGCAGACTTCAAGAGATAGTGGAGGATAGAAGGGCCTGGTGTGCTAAGGTCCATGGGGTCACAATGGGTAAAACATGACTGAACAATAAAGTATCTTGACATTGGTAGTACATTGGAAAGAGTACAGCTCTGAAGTCAGAAGCCCTGGTTTCTAGTCTCACTTTTATGTTTAATAACTTATATGACCACAGGCAAGTCACTTAATCATACCTTGCCCTCAATTTCCTTATTTCTGAAATGTAGGAGTTGAACTTACTGGTTACTGGGGGCATTTCCAGATTAGGATCTAGAATCCTATCGCCATAACTATCAGAAAATATTCACTCTAATGTTTGCTTTTGTTGTTAACTTGGAATTATATTAGTTTGGGATGATATGTAGGGCTTCTTTTGCTTTTTTTCCCTTCATATTTTGGTCTTTAATAAAATTGCCACCTTCCTGTTTTATTTGGTATTACAACTTCTATTTTCCTTCATGTGTTTTATGTCCTACTTGTTGGATGGATGGATCCACCTGAATGGATCTTTCTCACCTGTACTATATAGTGATAGCTGTTTTATATTTCTGAGCTTGCTGCTTGGATTCTTAATGAGCAATATATTAATTTCTTTGTTAGTAACTTCCTAGTCCTTTGTTCTTAACTATTTTTGATAGTTAAGTTTACAGTTAGTTGATTCAGCATTGACCAGCTCTGCGTTTTTAGCATATTTTAGACATTAAGCAATAGGTTGTATTTGGAGACTAACAAATAAGATGATGTTATATAATTTATGTAATTAAAATGAAGCTTGTGTTTTTTACTCTAAAACACATGCAATAATAACCCATTTGGATTGTTTCCTTCTAATTATCTAAAACGAGGGTTTTTTAGCTGCTTAGCGTTTAGTGTCTTGACCCCTTTGTCACTGTAGCTGCCTATGGACTTCTCAGAACGATATTTTTTTAGTTGAAGGAGAGGTTAAATTTCAGTTAGAGGTTAGTTAAAATTAAAAATATATATATATATATTAATTTTTTTTCTAATTCAAGTTCATGGATCTCTTGAAATTTAACCATTGGTTTAGAACATTGCCATGAATTCAGAACTCCTTGCCTGACTTTTACTTTACATTCAGTTCTCATAGTATTACTGGTCATTTTTTCCAGCCAACAGTAGACTAAAGGCAAAGTGATAATCTTTATAATATAAGTTTTTTAAAAGTATGTGATAGTCTAATCTGTATTGATACTTACTTTTATATTGTATGCATGCCTAATCTCTATAGGCTGCCTGAGGGTAAGACAGTTGATTTCATCATTGAATCCTCCAGTGCTTCCTATTTAATTCTGGTACTTTTAAAATGTTTATTGATTTGTATCTTCTATCTCAAGGGCCTAGCAAAGAGTTCTTTGCATACATGTTTGTGAAATTGAATAACGACAACATCAAAGTCAAACACGTTAATTTTCTATGTAGCAAAATTTTATTTGTTATAGTCCATATTGATAGATTTCATCTGGCTGTATTCTCTCATCTTGCACTAGAATATTGTCATTTAAAGATAAAATTATATTATTAATACATTTGCATGAATAATCCTCACCTGAAAAAAAATTTTTAGAATATATGTGCATCAATAATTTCATGTCCACAGGTTTGCAAATTGAATTTCATAGACAGACATATCCTTTACTCAGGGATAGAATTCAGTTTATGAAGAACTAGATTTTAAGAATATTAATGATGTCACTAAAAGCAGACTGAATTGAAGTAATAGAAGGTTAGACAATGTTTTTAAAGGAATTTGAAATCTACTTTTAATTTTAAATCTTTTATTTAGTATACCTAGCATAATTTTAAAGTGATTTTTTTAAATTCAGCTTATTGTTTATATTTTCAAATTTTTTTTTCAAATCTAATCCATTGCAATTAATTTCATTTTGCCCAAAATGAAGCGCTACATTATTTCCAAAATTTGTGGAGAATAGAATTCTTTTCTTCTAGAGATGGAAATTATTTTCACACCCACCAGAAAACAAGTTCAGCTACTTGTATATAATCCATCATGCTTTCAGCATAGAGAAAATCACATGGCCTTTTCTCATTTCTTTTATTTAAACAAGTATCAGATTTGATACTGGTACCTTATTGAAAATATAAGTAGTCTCATGATGGTATGGCCAGTGAAAAATATGGAAACACTGGCTTGAGTGAATGTTCTTAATAATTTGCCTGTCACCTCTCCTGAATGTCTTATAATGAATTTCCTCATACTTTTTTTGGCATTACTAGGTTATTACGTATGTGAGGAACAATAAGAAACATGTAGTTCATTGTACAGAGACTTAAAAGGTTCACAGATCATTGTATTTTTAGTAACATCATTATTTATATTTAACACCCAGTTCTTCATAAATTGATTAAAGAGATACAACATAGCTCCACTTTACATTCCTCTTAACAGTTCTTGCAATTTTGTGATATGAAAGAAGACAAGCACAGGCTCATCACACAAATGCAGTCCTTACACATGTAAAAATACAACTATATATATTTGCGTGATAGTTTAAGTTCTGTCACAGTAATGTTATATTTTATTAAATACCACAGAAATATTTTCAAATTATACAAAAGACAATTTAAATAACTTGGTAATATGGTGACTTTCTTAAAACAAGTAAAAGAACAAGCTTATATTTTGTTTCAGGGAAAATCTGAACTGGAACATCTGTTGTATTTGCAAAAAACTAAGTAATCTCTAAAGGCTTCCATAGTTGTAATTCTTTGAAAATGTAACTGAAAGATTTTGCTGTGGTAAAGATTTGTTGTCTTTCATTTTAAACAGTTGTATCTCTCTTGATATTTTTCCTTAACTTATTAAGTATTGCTTGTTTCTTGGAAGTGTTTACTTTCTGATTTTAAAAAAAATCACAAGATTTGTTAGAAAATTACCACTTTGTATGCCAGCAAGGTCTGAAGCCGTAGAAATTATGTCTTATAGTTGCTCTACTGCTTAGAAAGAATTAGAATTATTATCTTTTGGTGTTTATTATTCGGTAGCAAATTTTATTTTCTAGAGAAAATACAGAATTACTGAAAATTCAGTAAATTATTTATAACTTTTTATATTATTGGTCTTTGACTGAGGAAGACATTTAGATTTCTCCAAATGGATTTGACACCTTTTTCCCCCCTCAAAGTAATGAACTACGAATTAATTCAGTAACTTGAAGGATTCATTATTTTTGTAAACTTTGTTTCATTTATTGAGTATAGTATATAGTATATTGAGTATACTATATAGCACCTGATTGTGAATCCTCCTATAAATCTTTTGCTCAATAGGAATTAAAAAGATGAAATACTGCTATATAGCTGGTATTTGGTTACTTGACTCTCAGTAAGGCTCATGTCTCTTCACATATTTCATAATTTCATTCTTTTGCAATCTTTTCTTCTCTTAGGGTTCTGTAGGTTATTGCCTCATCCACGTTCACCAGGCACTTGGACAATATACTTTGAAGGAGCAGATTATGAAAGTCACTTTATGCGAGAGAACACTGAATTGGCAAGTATTTTGGTTAGCATTGTATGGGACTTGAGAAGAATAAATGTCCGTAGGATTGAAAAAATACATAAAAATCAATTCCTTTGCCTGAAGTTAACATACTTTTAGTAGAGATCAATTGCATGGCTTTTAAAAATCACCTTTGAATAACTTTTTTTAATACTAAGAGTTTTAAAAGCACCTTTTGGGGTATATATTTACCTTTGTTTATGTTTATCACCATATTTATATATATATCACATTCTCCTTTTAAATAGAAAAATGTGATTAAATTGCTGAAATCATGGGAACTATAGTGCATTATTATAGTCTTCCAGATTGTCCATTATACTTTTTGAAGACTTTAATAATAGGAAAATTTTGCTTATATTTAGCCTAAATTTGCCCTTTTGTCTTGGTTTTGTTGCATAAGACCAAACCAAGCAAGTCTTATATCTCTTCTGTAACAGGCTTTTAAATACTTGAAGGTAGCTGTCAAGTTCACTGAGATGCTTGTTTTCTAGACTAAATATCCCCAGTTCCACCAGCTGATCTTCATCAGACATAAATTCAACCCCCTCCAATATACTAGTTGCCCTCCTGAATACTTTCCATCTTTCTTATGAACATCCTTGAATACAACACTGTGAAGATGTGATGCAGTTGAGGCAGAGACTAGTGGGACGGTCATCTCTTCATTTTTGCCTTCTTGTCATACTGTTGACTGATACTGAGCTTATATTCTATTAAAACTTCAGATCTTTTTTATCTAACCATGCGTTCCCCATCTTGTACTTTTCAGGTCATATTTTTTTTTTTTTGGAAGGGGGAAGGCAGGGCAATTGGGGTTAAGTGACTTGCCCAAGGTCACACAGCTAGTGTCTGAAGTCAGACTTTAACTTGGGTCCTTCTAACTCCAGGACCGGTACTCTATTCACTGTGCCACCTAGCTGCCCCGATCATATTTGTTTTAACCCAAGTTGTAAGACTTTACATTTTTCTGTATTAAGGGCTAAAATAGCATGTATTTAAGAAAAAATTCTTAAAAATTTGGGGGTATAGATTAGAATGGAAACTATCAAAGGAGAAATGGAATTCCATGTTCAAATTGAGATATGGTAATCAAGTTCTTAATAGCTAAATACCTCTATATGGTTATGGTTTACAGACACTTTATGATCATCTGTATAGTTATGATTTAACTAATACAGTTAAAATGTTAGTTGTCTGCAGTGATGTATGCCTTTCGTTTTCCCTCTCCTACCTTTTTTCCCTTCCATTTATCTCAGAAGGTGGCTTAGCATTTCTAGCAGTTTGCTTTGCAATTTGGATGAATTACCTTATAGCAAAGAAAATTATTTATTTGCTGTCCTTTAGACGCAGCCTCTAAGAAAAGAACCAGAAATAATTACTGTGACACTTAAGAAGCAAAATGGAATGGGTCTTAGCATTGTTGCTGCAAAGGTAGGAAAACAAATTTAATATTATTCTTAAAGTCCATTCTTGAAACATTTAGTTCATAGTGGATCAAAGTTGAATGTGTGTGGGAGGATTTAAGATTCTGTAGGGAAAGTACATGTTCAATTTTGCTTGGTGTAGGGGCGGTCGTAGAAAGAATTGGCATTACCTGAATGAACTACTTCACTCCAACAAATTGAATCATCATATATGTTAAAGTTTGGTCAAGGCAGATGACCCAGTGAACCTGATTAGATAATGGATAAAACATAACCAATACTTTACTGTATGTACATAGCTGGTTTGGTCCTGGAGCAGAGATTAGACACTCTTTAGTTGCTTTGGGAGTGAGAGTTACACACATAGCATCCAAATGTTTGTGCAGGACAGAAGCTGAACCCAAGGAAGTGTTTTTCTATAATTCCCAGACAATAGGATATTCTTCTGCAACTTGTTTAACAGTTAACTGTTATGTGAGAGATGCTTTAGCCAAAATAAAACAAAATTGTGATTATTTGAACCAACTTAGGTGGAAATGTGAGTTTCTTCCACACTTTTTTATGTTGTGGACCCTTATATAATTATGTTTTAACTGTAATAAAGTGCAAATTTAGAACTATTTCAGAATTGACCAGTAGACTACAATTAGCATGACTCTTAATGCCTCATCAGGTTTCTATTAGTAGTATATTTGTAATTTTCAGTTGTATAATTTTTTTGTTCACATCTGCCAACTTATGTTATTAGAATATTTATTAAAAGCTTTCGAGTTTTATTTAGCAGCAACTGAACTTAAGCTGTATTGCCCAAGCATTCTCTGTTTTAACAGTGTTTAGATCGTGTCTTTGTTTACTCACCACCTATTTTAGAATGAAATTAGCATACAAATCAAATTCCTTTACAACAAACTTACTTATGTTATAAATTTGTTACAAATCTTTGCTGCTGTTTGTTGATGGAAACAAATGGATTATCAGCTGCAATTTATACATTTTGTTAGACCACTACAGTGATTGTTTGCAATATTGTTATTCAGTGTTGTTGTTTATAATAAGTACAATGTTTTTAGGGATAGCTAGGTGAGTTGGTGAATGAAGTGCTGGGCCTGGACAGGAAGGCTTCATCTTCATAAGTTTAAGTTCAGCCTCAGATACTTAATAGCTGTGTGACCTTGGGCAAGTCACTTAACTCTTATTGCCTAAGTTCCTCATCTGGAAAATTAACTGGAAAAGGAAATGGCAAACTACTCCATTATCTTTGCCAAGAAAACCTCAAATGGGGTCCTGGAGAGTTAGACATGATTCAAATGATTAAACAACAATATTTCACTAGTATCAAAGAGATATATTTCAGTTTGTGAATGCTACATGGTAATTTAAATCCACAACTACATTATTATGTTGCCAAATTAGATGTTGGGTCACTTTCATTGGCAACTGATTTAGTTAATGGTGTAGAAAAACTTTTGTTCTTATACCTTTTAATTTAAAAAAATTACCACCAATTACCTATTGAAAAAGTATATGTTTTAGAATTACATCAGTTATCTGTGGTGACTTGGTGAGTCCTCCCTAAAGGCACAAGGGGTTACTAAATAGTGTGTTTATATTACTTTTGAACTTTATGATTCCATGACATTTATTTTCGTTGTACACAAGTTAGTTGTTTAGACAATTCTTTGGATTGAACTGGCGACAGAATGGGCGAGTTCTATACCTATTTACAAAGGTTACAGATCCAGATGGAAAGCTATCTTTGGAACTGCCTATGTGGATAACTCCTGGTTCAACTAGATAGTAGACTTTTCAGATGGATTTTGAATGAATTCCCTGCCATTCAGTAATCCATGATACTCAGTTCAGTCAGGGTTTTTCTTTCTGTTACGTCTTTCCTTTCATTAGTATGGTCATTGTGGGTTAGAGAATGCCTCTAAAACATGGTGTGAAGGTAGGGAAAAAAAAATCAGTTATTACTTTTATAGTCTTACATGTCTAATTAATTGACCATATGTTAATCCCTCTCAAGTCTTTTTTAAAGTTAAGTTGTTCATTACGTTAACGTTTTCTGAAAAAATCAGCAAAGCAATTATGTGAAAGCTTTTGTTTTGGAGAAGTGCGCTTGATATAGAGGAAACTTCTGCTGAGGAAACTTCTTTTTTTATTGGACATCAGCAGCTGTTCTGCAGCATATATTATAAGAGTTGTCTGGGGCTACTGAGAGATAAAATACTATGCTCGCAATCATGCAGTTAGCATGTGACAGAGGCAGGGCTTCAACTGAGATCTTACTGATTCTAATGCCAATGCTACCATCCTCAGATCTTCTCTGTAAAATTGAGAGAATCAGCTACCTCACAGGCTTTTTATGAAGATGAAATATGCTTTTCAAACATTAGAGCATTATATAAATGTTAGCTGTTGTTGGCGACCGCGGCTGCTGCTTGCTGCTGCTGCTTTTTCTCTTCCTCGTCATCTACAACCATTCTGCCTCTCGAGATTCTAATTGATGCCACTTATGGGCGTGTTATCTCAGGGTGTGTATCAAAGAGATAGAAGTCCTGTATTTACCAAAAAATTCACATCACCACTTTTTGTAGTAGCAGAAATCTAGAAACTTAAACAAATGACTTTATTTTGAAGAGTAGCTGAACAAATAGATATATGAAGATAGAGAATCATGAGAAGACTTGTGTAAATGGACACAAAGTAAAGAAAGCAGAACTCTGATAACACTACATGATGACTATAATGTAAATGAAAAGAATCTTGAAATACAGATAAAGTCTGGTTTAACTCAGTGACAAATATTGGTTTCAAACAATATTTGAAAAAATAGCCTCCTATTCTCATCAGTTAGGGATTGGGCTTATTGGGGTTTTTGAATGTTGTATACTTGTGACAGATACAGTCACTTGGTTGGTTTCACCTATCCTTTTCTTCTTGTTTCAAGAGAAGGTTTTATTAGAATTGAGGTATATCAACAAATGACCATGTTTAAAAAAAATACCGAACTACAAAATGAAAAATATGTGAACCATGAGGTTCTATTAGTAATGATACTTCAATCCAACCCTTTCTATTAATTTGCAACTCTTTGCAAAGAGTTAATTAACTTTTTGTTAAATAATATGATTTAAGTTGCGAATTCTTTCAGAATACACCCTGTAACAAAGATTAAGTTGTTACATAATGGCATTGCAAGAATTGCAGTCTTAATGAACAATAACAGTTAAGGCTAATTATAAAGTTAATTTTTATTTTAAACAATCCAAAGACTACATTTAAGTCCTAGAGGTATGAAATAAGCACCTAAACCATAGGATATTAGCTGTACTTGCAGAATTTTGGGAGAAGTAAGGAAAGGTTAGTTGAATAAAAAAAAATATACCTCAGTAATAGATAACTGACCTGCCCTTACTTGAAGAAAAATATTCTTTGTCTTTAGTCTTGGAAGCTGGCTATTACTTTGACAATATATATTTGCATAGCATAGTAATAATGAAGGGAATACAAAATAATGCAAGACATGAAATTTATTTCCTAAGAGTTCATGATCTTCATCGTTAGGGAAAATAAACATAAAAAGACTTGAGTGACTGAAAAGGGGGTATATAGTTAAGTGCCATAGAGAACGATACACTCAATACATGGTAAATGCACTTGGAGTTCAAAGAACCATATGTACCGAATAGTTGTAGTAGTGGCATCATGGAAAATGTGGAACTTGATAAGGACCTTAAAGTATAGGATGAGAGTGGTTGGAATGATATTCTAAATATATTAGATGGGGATGGAATAGAGGAATAAATAAAAAATGCTCAGGGAGGCAGTAAGGAGGCCACTGAAATGTATGTGAGGTTTATATTAGGAGCTTTGGTGAGAAATGCAATCAAGACAGATTAGGTAAAGCCAGATTTTAGAGAGCCTTCAGTGATAATAACTAGTGGTGCCTTTTTTGAGAATGAGGAACCCCTCTTAATTTAAAATTTGGTTGACTTCCACATGATAGTAGCTATATAATATTCATATCAATTAGTTGGGAAAATACATGACAAAAAGTATTATATATAGATTCAGTGCTTTTAATGAATTTGTTACTAACCACAGTGGGGCACAACACATATTTTAAAATACATTTTTGAGTTACAGAACATGTGTTTTTTTTTCATGACATTGAGAGTTATATTGCATATTTTATTAAGAAATATATCTCCGAATAACGTGTGGATTAACCACTGGTTTAGACTTTATTTTATAGACAATTGTGAGAAATTGTTTTGTTTTTTTTTTAAAGAGGCTAATGAAATTATAAAAATTGGTGTTTGGGGGCTATTATTTAGGAGTGGTATGTAGGATAAGATGAAGTAAATAGAACCTGAGCCAAGGTCACTATCATAGATAGTGTTTAGGTCTAAAACAGAGTTACTGTAAAATTTACTTCAGGTTATTTGGAAATGGTCTGTTTATTATCTAAGATCATCTGTGGCACATTTTCATAGTGATCCTAATAACTAGGGTGACTTTTGAATAAACTTGATCTCTATGAAAATTCTCATGTGAGAAATGGGCTAATTTTATTTTTTCCAACACCACCTTGGATTAATCCTGGCAAAGTTAACAAGAACAAAAATACACTGGTATCTTAGGGTTTTAAGGAGTCTCAGTATATATGAGTAGTGGTGAGTTCTTATCATAAAACTGTTTTAAAGACATTTGGTGACTTTGGTTTCTGATCCATTTTGCATTCGTAATAAAATTTAAGATGTATGGCTAATAATTGGGGATATACTTCTAGAGAACTGAAATCTATTAGCATCATATAGTTATAAGCATTGGAGTTAGGCTTTGAACTCAGAATTCCTAACATCAATGTCTAGCAATTTTTTCATTGTTCCATATCACTGCTTCTATAGAATCTGCTAGAACTAAATGGCATTTAGAGTTGGCTATCAATTATTCTTTCGTTAGTTCTGTAATTGAAAAAGCAGTGCTTAGGTTCTGGGTATTTATTTCAACATCAGTCTAAATTACTAATATTTTTGCCTTCCTTTTTCTTTAAGTTTCCTACCATAATTGCCCCATTAACTGTAATGGGCATTGGAGCTTAAAAATGTAAAGAGAAGGCACTTAATTTTTCACAGACTCTGATGAGACTGATCGATTATCAACTAAGTATGCATCATATATTATTGATCCTTTTTGATCATTGTTTCTAGAGCAATAGAAATAAAACTTTTTAGTCATTATCTCACTTCTTGCCATTTTTGTATATACATATTAGCTGACCACACATTATATACTATTGCCCCAACTACCATTGTGAATGGTATTACATCATTAGAACTTTTTTGTTTTTTGGTGAAGCAGAGTTAAGTGACTTGCTCTGGGTCATGCAGCTAAGAAGTGTCAAGTATCTGAGACCCAATTGGAACTCAGATCTTCCTGACTCTTGGGCTGGTGCTCTATCCACTATACCACTTAGCTGTTCCCAGAACTTCTTTCTTTATGCTTAAAATAATTTGAGAAAAAAGTGATTTTTAAATGTGTCTGATGAGGCCAGTTACCAGTATAATCCCCATTCAGGTTAGTTACTTTTGTTAAGAAAAACTCACTCAGGATTATAACCTAAACCAGTAATCCTGGGCAGTTGCTTTACAGATAAATGGATATCATCAGCTGCATAAAGGACTTTTGAGGAAGTTGTGATGGCTTAATAAAAGGATGGGGAATCTGATGCATAGAGGCTACTTGTGGTTTTCTAAGGGTACATAACCTTTTGATTGAGTCCAAATTTTACAGAAAAATCCTTTTATTAAGGGGATTTGTTCTGTGAAGTTTGGAATCAGTCAAATAACTGCACTTGAAGACCTAGAGGGCCACATGTGGCCTCAGGGCTTCAGGTTCCCTGCCCCTGGCTTAGTACAACTCAAGGGACAAGAACTTACATTCCCATACCATTGACAATGGCTCAGCCACTATTGTTTTTTTCTTTGGGATAAGGGGAGTTTTTAGAACATCTGTTACTAATGCAACATCACCTCTGCTACATATATTGGACTATCGTATATAGACTTACAGAGGAGGGGCTGATTGCTGCTAAGAGAAGTTAATTTGTCCAGAGTCACATAGTCTCTGTCAGAGATGACATTTGAAGTTAGTTCTTCTTAGGCCAGCTCCCTATCTACTATGGTATACTGCCTTTCAGGAATGTCATTTTTATTAATATTTTTTATTTTGACCTGTCCTTCATTTCCCTGTGTATATCACTTTTGCAACACATAAAATTAATTTTATAATCAGATTCTGTTTTCAAACTTCCAGAGTTTTCTTATAGTTGACATATGATAAATTATAGCAATCTTTCAACTAGATTTTTAAATTGTGAGTCCTTTTATTTCGATTTAAAAGATACGCTGTTTATTAATTTTATTACCATGCCACTTCTCTTCTAATGGTGCAGATTTTTCCTTAGTAAAGCCTTCTGTAGCTAAATTGTCTTTCCAGTAACATAATTGGATGTTTGTATTTTGGTTGATATGGGACACCAACCATATCTGGGACACTCCACCTCTCCCCCATAGCCAAGGTTTGTTTTTGTTTTTGTTTTGTTTGTTTTTTTAAAGTTTGTGCAATACTTGGTTGCTTTAACCCTAGAAGATGTTTTGATGTTAAAAGATGCCTGACTCCCATCCACATTGTGGTTAAGTTTTATGAAATCCAGATGATTTGGAAACAGTGTGTATATGCAGTTTACTTTTTAAAAATATCACTTTGCTACTTCTCATACATCTGTGGCCCAGCACATTTCTTATTGTTGGATTTGAGGAAGGGTCGTGTGTGTGTGTGTGTGTGTGTGTGTTTCTACTGAAGGCTTCGTTTTAAAAGTTTAATAAAATTTAAAGTAAATGAAAGTCAGAGCACTCTGACAGATTACGTAAGAGTCTGAATATTGTATTGGTTCTAGCTAGTGTTGATAAATGCCATACTCTGTCATAGTATCTAGCTCTGAACTCTGTTGATGGGTGTCTTAGAAATCCAGCAGACTGTTGCTGTTGAACGTAAGAGAATATACGGGAGACTTAATTCTTTTCCATCAAGAGTCAGACCTAGAGAACAAAATGTGGTTTTCTGTTGTTGGAAGAACAGAATCCATGGTGAGTTGGTTTAGCGCGCCGTTGTAGATATTTTTCTGTGAAGTTGAAACTGACTTTTAGAGAATGCTTTTTCTTCCTAAGTAACTTGTTTAAGCTTGTCAATAATTAACTTTCTCATGAAACAGCACTTTAATGTAAGAAGTTGTTTGTTAGCCAGAAGTTTGTTGCAGTGTTTAAAATTTAAAATCTAGAGGAAAACCACAGGTCTTTGTATGCTTTTATATGAGAAAATACCATTGCTTTTAAATGTAGTTCTATCAAAATTGGTTTAATGGCATTAAGGATAATGTTTTTTATGAAAGTATTCACAAGTACTCAGATCTTTTTGCCCTATTAGATGATTCCCCAAAGGCATATTTTCTGTTGTTTTTAATAACATGAAAATAAAATCTCACTTTAAAAAGTACTTAGATTATCTCATTGACTTCTTGAATTATTTAATTAGTTTGTAAACTTGAGGAAGTATCCTGATGATTTAAAATGTACATTGAATTTTATTTTAAGTCCTGTTTAGTTATCTTAAGAGACAAAAATAAAGAGTTTCATGTTCTATTGGAAAATTATGACAGAAAAACTTTTAATATGGGTATATCTAACTGTATGGAAACCAGTGAACCTTTAAAGCATTTTAGTTCTCCCCTTTCCTGTTTTTCAGTACTTGTCATAAAGATACATTAAAGATGTTCAAGTACTTGAAGTCAGGAAATGCTAAAATTCCTTAAAAAGATAAAAACCTATAATACATCCTTTGTATTATATGCCTGGAATTACATTTTATAGAAATACAAATAATTCCCTTCCAGTAAATTTTCTATAGTGAAGGGAAACTAATTCTTTTGAAAAAATTATTTCTGGGTTGAAAATTCATTTTTACCCCTAGTGTTTTTGTTTTCAGGTTAGTCTTTAGTGTCACCTTTAAAATAAGTGATTGCCAAATTGTCATTTACAAACCAGATACATAGATATCTCATTTGAGTGACAAGGAACCTTATATATCATCTAATTCAACCTTCACTCCCTCCCCTCCACTTCTATTCATGAGGAAACTGAAACAGAGAGGTTAGGTAACCTACTAAAGTGGCCCAGCAGCTAGTTAGTAAACAAAGCTAGGAGAGAACTCAGGCTCACAGCTCTAGTACAGTCAGTACTCTTTCCAGGACAATGGACTGTTGTCATTAATGACCTGCTATTTATAGCAGAGCAAGAGACAAGTGTGCCCTCCTTGCTGAGAATTAGGTTTATGTTACAAATTAGTATCAATGAACAACTTACATCACCAAAAATGTTGCATATAATTATTTTAGAATATAACTTACTAATAAAGGTTTATAGTAAAATACCATTAGTTTTTATGAGAAGAAAAAGCTCAAATTTGTTTCTATAATTCTTAAAGCCTTCGGAAACTTAACTGTTAAGAACTGTCAACTAGTAGTTCGTTTGTAAATGTACAAAATTTCACTCTTAAATTGAATAGAATATCAAGCCTTTCTCTTGCTTGGCTCATGGGAAACAAATAGCATGCTGTAATTGTGCCTGCCTTGTATTTGTACTAGACATTTTTGGCATCATCTTTATGTGATCTGAATTAGGCAGGCTTAGTCCTTGGAATTTTTAAAAACAGCTTTAGGAATCAAAGATGCCTTTATGAATTATGCTAATGAAAGAGTTAAGCAATGAGGAAAAGAATAAATGAATTCACACCTGGTTCATTTTAAGTATTCTTGAGCACATAGGTCATTTCAGCTCACCTATTGTTTTCAAGACCTCTAAATCCAGTGCTAAATGTGTTGCCATACATGAATACAATAGGGTTGAGTTAATGCTATTTAGGCAGATGTTTCTTTCCTCAGGGTTTTTTTTGTTGTTGTTGTTTGGTGTTTTGTTAATGTGTTTTAGTCTGATGTATTTAAGCTGTTAGTCATATCCCACTCCCACACTTACTCATTAAATGCTTCTGCCATGTTCACCGTGTGGAGCTGCTGTGCTGATTATCATTTGTTCAGTACCTGAGAAAGACAACTAATCTTTGGTAGCAATCAAGACAGGAGTACTAGAAAAAAGAAACCCTCTTTTCTTGTTGGCATTTTCTTTGTGGTTTTTCCTTACCAAAGCATTAGAACAGGTAAGTTATTTATAAGATGTTACTGTTTCTCTTCCAACTTTAGGAAGAACGAATGAGTGGCACACCTTGGTGGTTCATGAAGTTTTGTTCTGTGGTGGTGGTTTTTTTTTTTTTAACTTCATCGGATTTTCTTTGAAGCATATACTGGCAAGCTAAGTGATTCCTGCTATTTTCTTTTACTTTATTTTAGAAATAGTGTAGATAGCATTCCACTAAGAGTAAAACTAGCCCAGCCAACGACATTTAGACTTGTGATGCCTTTTAAGTCGTCTACATATTGGCTTAAATGTCTACATTTAGAAAACTGTTTAAAAGGATTAGCATTCAGAGCTCTTCAGATATGAAGAGAACTGGCTTAGAGTAGTAGTGGGTTTATTCTCAGTAGAGTTCTTCAAGCAAAGGCTGGATGATTAAATACCAGGTATGATGTTGTAGCAAACAATTTCTGTGTAATTATAGGTTGGACTAGATCTCTGAAATTTCTTTTAACTCTGAACTCTATTGTATGAATTCTGCTGTACCTTATTGTAACTTCAAAGTCTAGATTATTCATCTGTATAGTTAGTAAAAGAATTCGTGATGCATTTTCTTCACAAGGCTGTTGAGGGACTCAAACTTTATATGTAAAGCAGTCGGAAATTTTAATATATTAATGTCAGTTTTTATTATTGTTACCAACACTTGCTTGGCAAATACTTTCCCAGAAATTAATAGTTGGTATAAAGAAAAATGTGTTAATGACACTCATTTGAAAATATTATTCTTTAATTAAGATACTCTGGACATATTTTCAGCCATAAAGTCCAAATGATACATTTTAAAATGTGCAACTTATTCATCTAACATTTGGATCAATTAAAAATAAGATTTAAGTGGATATTGTGAAAAAGTTCATTATCTAAAGGTCTTCTATGAGACATCTTTGAGATTTGACATTTAAACAATTTTTAAAAAACTTGCGAGTATGTTATCATTTTATTGTCTGATGCCACATCTTGGTTTCAACCCTATAATCTCAAACTACATCAGTAGAACACATAATCTCATAGGTCCTATCTTGCTTTGTGAATGACCTCAGTAAAGGAGCTGATTTTTTTTGTTTTTTGTTGTCCATGGAACAATCACCCTGATACTAGTTTGGAGAGACCTGTTGGCCCATTGATAATGTTAGTTACAAGATAATGATTTTTTTTTTATTGTAGAACCTCTTAAAGACCAGCTCACTAGTAGGTGAATTAGAGGATTTACAATCTGTGTCAGTAAAGGGAGTTCTCATCAGTATTGCCTCTTATGGAATACTGATTTTGAAGAAAAAAAATGTTTTTACCCTTTCTAGAGGTAAAATAGTATAAACATTTTGTCTGTGTCAACTTTCAGGCGGCCGTATACAGAAACAGAGCTTGGGTCATTATAAGATCAAACGTCGATGTAGGTATAGATACATATTGCTGTGTGCATTTGATCAGACTCTATGTAAGGGTATATTTCTCATAGTAGATTTGTTGGATCACAGCATCATGTGTTCATTATTTCTCTGTGGTTTGTAGAGTATTGACATAGTTTAAGCTAGACCATTGGTTCTTAATTTGTGGTCCATGAACTTTAAAATACATACATACATATATACACACACACACACTTTAAAATATATGTATACATTATATTTTATATATACGTACATACAAACAACTGTACTTCAATATCATTTGATTGCTTTGTAACCCTATGTATCTTATGCATTTAAAAATATTATTCTGAGAACAAGTTCATAAGTTTTACGGGATTGCAAGGGTCCATGACAAACAAAAGGGTTAAGAACCTTCAATCTAGATGTTAACCAAAGAGTAGAATCCCAGAATTTTGCCTTCCGTAGAACACACTGGAAGAAGGACTTTGATTATTCTAATTTAATATTTTAAAATGTTTATTTGAACAGTAAGCTACTAAACATTCAGAACATTTTTTTATTGATGTGTGGTAATTCAACATAAATGGTAATTTTTAAAAAATGTTTGTTCTTAAGTATTCTAAAGGCAAGTTGTTACAGCTTGGATAATTTTACCTTGAGATAAAGTTAGTGTAAAATCTCATACATTTAAAAGGGAAATTATTTTTTCAGGAGATTAAGAAGGAAGTTTATTTTCACATTTAAATAAATGCCCATTCAAATAAGTAAAGCTAAATATGAACCAAAAACATCATTGGATATCATATATTAAACATGACGGTACATTCAACGGTTATTGTTTTCCTGATGATTCAGATTATGTAAGATGTTACAGGTGTTGAGGAATATTATTTATATACTGTCTTTATTTTTTTTTTTAAGCCTATTGAGGCATCTTTATGAACAGTTCTGGGTTTTTTCTCATTTTACTTAATGCATACTGTGCCATACACTGCTGAGCACTTTTACAAATATTTCCTTTGGTCCTCACAACAACCTTGGGAGGCAGACATTGTTAATTATCCCCAATTTAAAGTTGAGGAAATTGAGACAATGATAGATCCAAGGTCACATAGCAACTAAGTGTCTGAAGCTGGATTTAAACAAGCCTTGATTTTATGCTTCATGCTCCACCCACTGTGCCACCTAGCTGTCTTTAATTATTTTTTAATTCCCAATTTATAAAAAATTAATATTTTTCAAAATTCCTTGATAGAATTTATTTCAGATTAGATTTATTAAACTTGACACTATTAGGTCTTGTTCATATACTGGAATGCTTAGGTTAAAATGATGGGTTTTGGCAGATTTGCTTCCCAGATATGTAGCAGGTTAAATTGCCAGTGGTGTTTGTGTCTGTGTATTTAATATAACTGTATCTTCTGTGCCTTGGGACAAGTCACTTCAGCCTCTCAGTGTTAGAGGCAGCTGGTGAAGCAATGGATGGAGCACTGGGCCTAGAGTCAGGACTATCACATTTCAAGTCTGGTCTCAGACACTTACTGGCTGGGTAACCTGGGACAAGTCAGTTAGTCCCTTTTTGCCTCAGATATACAATTAATAAAATAACAGTACCTTTCTCATAGGGATATTGTGAGAATCAAATGAGGTAATAATTATAAATGCCCTGACAATAGCCTACCAATTAGTCGCTCTGCTTCGAGTCTCTTCCTACTTTAGTACATCTTTCCCATAAGCGATCAAATTGATCTTCCTAAGGTATAGAAATGTCAGTTCTCAGTCAACTCCAGTGACTCCAGGATCAGATATATAATTTGGCATTACTTGGGCCCCTCAAATGTGCAGTCTTCTTAGATCTTATTTTCCCCTTCTCCAGTGCTTTCAAGGAGTCCACAGACTAATAGACAAGACAGCATACAAACAAGTGATGGTATTCCAGCACTAGCTCTCGCTCTGTCTCGCTCTTGCTCACTCTCTCTGTCTCTCTCAAATAACTAATATATATATATATATATATACACACACACTAATTAATAATATAATTACTTGGTAGTTTCAGTGGGAAGACACTTAAGTTTAAGGATGACTGAGAAAGGATTCTTGCGAAAGGTGGCCTTAAAGGAAGCCAAAGAAACTAAGAGGCAGAAATGAAGAAGAGAATTCCAGAAATGGAATTCAGCTAATGAAAATGCTTGGAGTTGGTAGATAGCTTCTTTTTCAAGGAGGCAAATGTCGTTGGATCACAGAGTGTATTGGAGTGTAGGTTGTAAGACTGATGGATTGGGGGTGGGGAGGGGGTGCACATGCAGTATTTTGTGGAAAGCCTTGGCTGCCAAACTGAGGACTTGAGAGCCACTAGAATTCCTTAAATGGAAAGGGCAGTGATGTGATCAGGCTTGTCCCTTAGGAAGATCAGTTTGATAGCTAAGTAGAGATTGGATTGGAGTGGGGAGAAGACTTAAGTTAAAAAGACCAGTCAGCATAACTATTTCAGTAATCCAGGTGTGAGATGATGAGGGCCCATATTAGGGTATTGGCAGTGTCAGAGGAGAGATGATGCTAAGAAGATAAAATCAACAGATCTTGACAACAGCTTGAAATCAACAGACTTTGGTAATAGCTTGTATATTGAGAAGTGAGAGTGATGGGTAGAGGATGACCCCTAAGTTGAGTGCCTGAGCAGATGGTGGTGCCCTTGATAAAGATGTCAGGAAGAAGTGAAAGTTTGAGGAGAAATAAGAGTTTAGTTTTGGGCATGATAAATATGTCTATAGGACATCCAGTTTGAGATGTCTAATAGGCATTTGCAGAGATTGGGAGAGAAGATAGTCATCAGCACAGAGATGATAATTTGAAATCTTCAGAGTTGATGACATTACCAAGCAAAATAGTAGAGTTTTCACTTCCATATCACAACTTTCTCAAGCATGGTTTTGGTATATCATGGGTCAGCATAAGAAATTAAATGGGATTTTGGAGGGGAGTTTTGCAGAAGCTGCAGACAATATACAAAGGCCAGCAGACAACACAGAAAAAGTTTAGCAACTCAAATGTGTGTGTATACATATATAGTATTGCATAATATTAAACATATTTTATCTTTTAATACCATAATAATTCAAACTTCTTCTCTGGTACAAAGAGATGGCCAAAAAATTTTACATGGATTTTCCAGATTGAGGGGGTGCCATGCCTCTAACCTATGTGATATGAAAGGGATAAGGCTATACAGGAAAAACAGAAGAGTGAGTCATAGTGGCATGTAAAACCTGTGGGGGAGGGCAGAGAGAGAGAGAAATTCATATCTTGCCATTTATCTTTGACAAATACCTCAGATGGATACTGAGTTGGACCTAGAATTGAATACAGAGAACAAAGCAAGGTAGAGTGCTTTTGGGAAACTAATGGTGCAGTGTATTTAGTCAAATCTGTGGCAAATGCAGGACCTCTTCAGAAATAGAACTGTATTATAAATCAAAGGAATACTGTGATCACTAAATCAAGAGGGATTTATTAACTGTCCAGCAGTGTCAGTCACTTAAGATACAGATACCAATAATACTTTCAGGGAGCATGCATTCTGTTGAGGAACATAAATATATATAGAACATAGATATACAAAATCAGTGCAAGGGAGTTAAACACAAGGCAGGTAGAGGGGAGAACACTTGGCAATTTGGAGAATCAGGGTGGTGTCAAAGGTCATGATTGAACTTCATCTTGAAGAAACTGGAGAATTCTGTGACATGAAAGTAAGGAGAAAAAAATAAATGTTTATTGACTGAGTTGGGAGTACATTCTAGGCATGAGGAACAGCTATGTGTAAGTACTGGTACTGAGATGGGAACTTGATTGTCGCCTGTGAGTAAGAAAGAGAAGGCTTCTTTGGGCCCCCTGTAGAGTAGAATGCTGAAGGGAAAGATCAGTTAGGACTTGGTTGTGAAGGGTTTTAAAAACCAAAGAAATTTGTACTGTAAACTTTAGTAGCTTTAAAACTGCACTAAGACTTTGGAACCTAGAGACCATATGGAGCCAGTGGAGTTTATTAACAGGGAAGTATTATGGTCAGATTTGTGCTTAAGTAAAATCAGTTTTGTAACCATGTGGAACATGGAGTAGAATAGGGAGCAGAGAGACTTATTAGAAGATCTTTGTAATATTCTAGGTGAAAAGTGGTCAGTGCCTGAATTTAGGTGGTAGTTATGAGTAGAGAGAAAGAGTTTGATGTGAAAGATATTGGCAAAGTAGAAATTGCAAGGTTTGGCAAGAGATGGCCTATTTGGCATGGACAAGGAATATAAGTAGAGTTCAGGACAGTACTTGGAATTTCATTGCTGTAGGGAACTACCTTATGAGGAAACTCATTTCAGGTTGGCACCCTTTTCTATCATTTTAGAGAGTTTCTTGGGGGTACTAAGAGGTTAAATTAATTGCCCCAGGTCACACAGTCAGTATGTGCTGAAGTGTGAGGTCTTCTTGTGTCTACGGACAGTTGTCTATCTACAGTACCATACTGCCACTACATACCACTCTTAACAGAGAGTAAACAGCACGAAATTCCCATTCTATGTTGACGTGCTGGAAATTCTGTGTACAGAAGATCCACTCCCTGGTAACACTTGTGAGAGGCCCAAATCCTTCTGATCTTGTCACAGTCCAATTGATAGTTGGAGTTCATTAGTGGTCTATGAGGCTCTGGGATAGCATCTCTAAAATTTGAGTTGCTTGAAAATTTTGCCCAAGGCATGTTGTAAATTCCTAAGGCTGAATACTGGCACAATACTGATAGCTGACAAGTTACCGTAAGGGAAAATTAAAAAAAAGAAAAAAAACTTTGAAGAGCATAACTAATTATCAAAATTGCCTATGACTCAAATAGCTATGGAGAATATGCTTTGTAGATGTAACTACATTGCTGATGATGCATGCAAGAAATTTCACAAAAGCTGTCAGTAGGTGGTATGATCAGAAAAAGATACCAGTCATGTAATAGGAAGGGAGAATAACTGATAGATGTCTACCACTATCCATGTAATATTAAAAGACTTAGAAGAAGTCATATAGGCAGAAAGTCTGTAGAGGATTTATGCCAGGGTGTAGACAAGAACTGTATTAAGCTATAGATGCCATCTGTACCAGTAAACATGGATCATGCAAAATAAGGAAGTGCTTCTCAGTACTGACCATGACTAGTAAGTCAAAATTTATGGTTTTCAATCAATCAAGAGAAAAGGAGTAGAAGGAAATACATTTAATCCTTTAATGATGTTTTAAAATGTAATAAAAACACATATATTTAACACAATGGCATAAGTGTCATAATTTCTATGACTTTGCCACATACTTGTAAAAGTACTTTGTCTAAAACTGCTATATTGACTGGATTTCTGATATTAATGTATTTTATAAGTTAAATGATGTAATTGCCTAGTTCTGTGAAATTGCCAGTCCCTTTGTTTATAATTTAATACAGATTTTATCAGGAGATCTTGTCTAAATCGAAAAGTACATATAATGGAGATTTTGAAATTGTCCTTTGTAGTTATCTCTAAACTCAGAAATCAGTTCAGAGGTTTGGGAGGTTTAATTATACTCTAATTACTTATTCCTTTGCAAGCAACCAGTTATTTAGTTAAGTGCTTTATTGCTTCAGTGAGTCTATGATCTCATCAACGTGGGTACTCGGCATCCTTGCAGATCTCTACCTTTTTCATCCTTGATGATTTTCATCCTTATCCTCCAGAGAAATTATAATTTAAAGGTTTTCTTTTATGAGTGTAGAAAATAAAGGGAAACTAAAAAAAACATTGTACTTGTGCTTGTGAATTTACTATCTTATCAGGAGCATATGACAGATCTTTACTATTCTGAGATTCTATAAAAGTACATTAATGACTATAATAGAAAATTACACATATGCATAAAATAAGGACAAAGTACTGTTTTAGCTCTTGGGAAAAGGGAAGAAAATCTTTCAATTTCATTTAACCCTGCAGAGATGGTCTAAAAACTGGATCTACTCATTGGGTAATTGCTGTGGTTAAGCCTGAAGGTTAGGAATCATTTCTCCAAGTTCAGTGGCATGAGTAAATTCAGTTTTCAGTAATATTGATCTAAATCATTGGTAATTTAGAGTCACAAAATCTGTTGTTATATTTAAATTTCAAGATCAGAAATGAAACTATTAGACATTTGCAATTACTGAAAACAATTGAATATTATATTTTTATTTTAATAAATGTCAGTGTATGACTGAATTCTAAGTAAAGTACCTCTTATTCGTTTAAAAAATACATGGCATAACTAATCTCTAATACAATCTTTTAATTTTCGCATGTTCTGTGATACGAATATGGGAAGGTTTGTTTTAGAATATTTTTCCTATTCATTATAACATGAATTTATTATGTATATTTCCATTTTAAAAATTTTGAAAGAATTTTGTAGCACAGCCTTTGAGGTCATTTTTATATGCCTAAGGAATAACAGCAGGATTCACCCTTCATTCTCTTGACAACTGTTTGTTGAGCATTTATGTGCTGTAACCCATATATATGAGTGTATTTGTAGGTTGTAGCTGCCACATATAATATAGATGTGATCATTTTATAACTCAGATGAAATTAATTATGTCATTAATATGAAAGTTCTTAATTAGAATTTACACAATAACAATGGCCTAGTGACTACAGTCAAAAAGCATCTCGTAAACTATAGAGAGATTGTGATGTGACTCAGTGGAGGGAGAACCTACAAGAACAGAAGCACAGATCTTTGAAATATTGAAGTATATGTGTGTATACATTCATGTGTGTTCATACATGTATATGTGTGTGCGTGTGTGTGTGTGTATGTGTGGGCAGCTGGGTGGCACAGTGGATAGAGTGCCAGGCCTGGAGTCAGGAAGACCTGAGTTCAAATCCAGCCTCAAACACTTACTAGCTGTTTGACCCTGGGCAAGTCACTTAACCCACTTTGCCCCAGTTCTTCATCTGTAAAATGAGCTGGGAAGGAAATGGCAAACCACTCCATTATCTTTGCTGAGAAAATCCCAGATGTGGTCATGATGGTCTGACTGAAATGACTGGACAACAACAAAAATGCAGCATCTTTTTCTATCATAAGATTAAAGATTTGGAGGTAGAAAGGATCTTTAAAGTCAGCTAGTCCACTCTTTTTTTTTTTTTTTTTTTTTTTTTTTACAAATGAAACTGGCTCAGTGAGGTTTGGCTTTGTCTTTAGAAATATGCGTGTTTGCATATGACTGACTTTCTGGATAAGTGTGAACTGGTCTTTGTGTTTCCTGTTAGCTGCATAGGTCTCAATAAATGGAAGTATGAAAACAAATTAGATTACTACGTAAGTGGTTTTAATAAATAATATGAAATTGTTATTTGCCATGAAAATGGAATTTTATGGATTATGTTAAAAGTGATATTAATCAGAAGAACATAATGAGTACCCACATTTATCTCCCTGTATTTCCTTGTTCGTGCATAAGACAATGCTTGTTCTGGTAAATGTTTAACAACTGGCTAAGGCACGTGTATAGGATATTCTTTAAGTTTAATCTGCAGCATTAACGTTTTCTCCATCACATTTAGTCTGAACAATCAACAAAACAATACATCTTTGTAGCTGTTTTCTGATTTCCAAGTTGTGAATCAATGTTCACACTGACTATAACAATTTATTCTCCCTAGCCTTTATGAACTGGTTTAGGACTCTGAATATTTGGAGCTGGGTACTAAACTAGTTGTGTGCTGTGTTTCAGGGTATATAATTATTTTCTTACTAAACTCCACATGCTTTTTTTAGTTCATGGTGATACATAGAAAAAAGTAGTACCTGTTCTCAAGTAACTTATGTTTAGCTGGTGAAAAGTCTTATGACTTGTATAAGTATATAGAATACATAAACGAGATAGTTTTGTGGGAGAAAGGAGAACATTAGCAGTTGTAGGAAATTAGCATAACCCTGTACAACAGTAATACAAGAATGAAAGTAAAGATATTTTCAGGTTAAATAATTAAAAAGGAGATTCATAGAGATACTTCATAGTGTTTCTAAATATCTTCCTGAAATCATAACAGCTTTCATTTCTTCAACACATCTTCAGTACTGTACAGTTTACAAATCATTTTGCTTACAGTAACCCTTTGGATTACATTGTAGAAATAGTATCTTAATTTTACCAGTGAGGAAACTGAAGTTCTTAGAGGTCACAAAGCTATTAATTGGCAGTGTTGTGATTCATAGATATAGGCCATTGGACCCTAGAACCTGTGTTTTTTCCACTATTGAACATTTCAGAGCATTTTTTAAATTGTTGACATATTATTAATTGACCTATATTTAAAGTGTTGCTGCTCAGTTTTAAGATGTTGGAAAGATTTTGTGTTCTACTTATTTGCTTTTGCAGAGTAAGGAGTTTAATGCTATGGAAAGAAGATTTTTATTTCAAATCTTCATTTAACATTTAGAAGTTTTAGATTTGAAGTATTCTAAATCTACTTCTAAACATAACATTTTTAAACACAATGTATATTGTCTCTTTCCATAGGGTGCAGGTCAAGATAAACTTGGAATTTATGTGAAGTCTGTTGTAAAAGGAGGTGCTGCAGATGTGGTTAGTAAAATTTTTTAATTAAAATTTCCAGGATGTCAGAAGTTTTCCTAATTAAAAATAAGTTATTTGGAACTATTTATCAAATGTAGTTGCCATTTGCATAGTTGTATAAAACATTAAATAAGAAGATTCTCCCTTTCCTTCCTTCTTTTCCTGACTTTTCTAAAACTTACAAATAGGATGGGCGTCTGGCTGCAGGTGATCAACTGCTTAGTGTGGATGGGCGGAGTTTAGTAGGACTATCCCAAGAAAGGTATTACTTATTTTTATTTGTTTTTTTTTTTAATTTATTATTAACTTTGATATTTTGCACACAAATACGTTCATGAAACCATTCTTGAAGGTGTTCCGTGTAGTATTCTGTATACTCAATTTAATGTTTCTAATATAATAGAAAGACTTTTGAATAATTAGAAATGTATTTTTGAAGCTGGCATCATTTCCTTGAAGTAAAAAAATCTAGTTAATAAAATTGTAAGCAAATTTTTAATGGTGGCCCATTCTTTCGTAATTCACTCTGAAAAAGAGAGTGAGTAATTGGCTATTCATATGAGCAAAAAGTATAGGGAATCACGTGGCAAAAGTAGAATATGTACCTATTCAGTATTTCTTGTAGCCATTGGGCATGTTCTTCAGCTGTCACAATAGTGACATGATTTTAAGTTTTCCCACTTCACTCGTTCTCATCCAGGGCAGCAGAGCTCATGACAAGAACAGGGTCTGTGGTGACATTGGAAGTTGCAAAACAAGGAGCAATCTACCACGGCCTGGCCACTCTGCTCAACCAGCCTTCTCCCATGATGCAGAGAGGTGAGAATTAGTCACGGAAAATGGTAGTGTTTTCCATTGTATGTGATGTTTCCTCAGAGTAAGTGTAGGTGGTTTAAAAAAAAAAATAGGCTTTTATCCAGCTGTGTATTAGATCCTTTACGTGCTCTAGGCAGACTGGGTTATTTGCTATCGGTTGTGCATGCCCTGCAGTTTTCCAGCTGTTACCTTTCTCATACACTTACTCTCTGAGTGCTTCAATTCCCTGTCTCAGTTGAGATCTTACACATCCTTAAATGTCCACTCAAGTACCACCTCTTCTACAAAGACTTCCCTGACCTTCTGGTTTATAATACTCTCTGGTTCTTTTGACCTTTGTACATAATAATTCCTGGAGAGAAGATATCCAGCATAAAATCCAAATGGAAGAGGGAATGCCTCTAGATGGTGAGGTCCTCCAGATGCTTCTGTTTTAGGTTAACACTGAGGAGATATCATGAAGCTTCATAACACTATGTAAAGCCTCTTAGAAATTCAGAACTATTCAAGAGTTTGGCTTAACAGTTCTACGCAGGAAAAGCAAGTAGGTGAAGAATACCTACTATCACATTATGATATGCAGTTGGAGGATAATTTGTAGAGCTAGACAGTCTTTATAATTATACGTACTTGTGTACACAGACATTGAACAGATACTATAAATGGATGAGTTGGGTTCAAAATTAAGTAAGAAGAACAAAGTAGATGTGTACTTTTTGTACAGTAGTTTAAATGACCCCCAAATCATTCCCTAAAACAAAAACCATTTTCTTAAAAAAATTTTTCTTCGCCTTTTGTTTTTAGATGTATATCCCTCTACCTACACCCTCCTAGAGTATAATGCTTTATAGCAAAGACTAAAATAGAAGGGGAAGAAACAAGTCAGCAAAACTAAGCAATGTATCAAAATAATCTGATGATATATTCAGTGTTCTAAACCCAGAACCCCCCCACCTCTGCAAAGACTCAGAGTGGAGGTATCTTCTCATGTCTTTTCTTTGGGGACAAGCTTGACCATTATAATTTCAAAATTTCAGTTTCAATTTTTTTTCTCATTCCTTTGTTTTTCCTTGCTTACTCTCTGAAGAATTAAAGTGTAGAGTAGCACAAGTAGCAAGAGAGAACTGCATATTACTGGTGGTGATGACTTGATGCTAGGGTTTTTTGTTTGTTTTTTTGTTCAGTAGTGTCTGACTTTTCCATGATTCCCTTTGGGCTTTTCATAGCCATGCCAAGGTCATATAGCTAGTAAGTGTCTGAGGTCAGACTCTAAGCCAGCACTCTGTCCATTCCACCTCCTAGCTGCCCTTGTTGTTGAGTTGTTTTTCAGTCCTGTCCAGCTTTTCATGACTCCTTTTGGGGGTTTTCTACATTCATTTCGTTTCAGGCTCTGAAAGAATTTACAGACATGACCTGAATTGCAAACAGTAATGTTTAAGGAATTATATAGATTGGAAGAGGTATTAGATGACTGTAGACATGCAAATATCCAGAATCTCCAATAGAGTCCATAAACAAAAAAGCAGCAAATGGGATATAGATCACCTGTTTTGCAGGTGGCATTATGTGACAGTTTAGGAAAGAACAGGGTGAAGATTGATAGTTAAATAGGACTCATTAAGAATATGTCATACCAAACGTACCTTTCTTTCCTTTTTTGGATAGTTATCAAGGAAATGCCCTGGACATTGTCCCCAAACCCACATATCCCATCAGTTGCATAGGTAGTCATGGAAAGACTTGCTTTTTCTTTTTCTTTCCCTCCATTCTCCTGCCCCCTTCTCTTCAGCTCTTTTTCATCCCTATTGTAACCAACCTTCTTCAAGATTTTTTTCTTCCCAATTAGACTATTATAATAGCCTCCTTATGTTTCTTCCTGCCTCTTGTCTAAATCTTCCCTAGTCTATTTTCCACATTATTCTTGTTATCTTAATACCCAGCTTTCTCCATATTTCAAAATGTTCAACTCTTCGCCCTGTCAGTCAAGGTTCGGTTATTCTAGCTTCCTGTTATTTGTGCAGCTTACTATTCCTCTTAACGTGATCTATGAATCCAATCTCAGTACTGTCCATTTTGTGTTCTCAGACTACTGTACTTTGTTTGGACCTCCATTCCCACTTTCAACATTTCCATTTGTTTAGATTTCCTAGGCTTCCCTCAGATATTACAGTGTCTATGAAGCCTTTCCTCTATACCCATGTGAAGGTTATTGCTAGCTCCTCAAATTTTTGAATAGCACTTTGTTTTGGTTTCTTCAAGTTTTTGAAGGACTGCCATGTGGAAACAGCGATTACACTTCTTCTGTATATTTTTAAGTGGGCATAATTAGAACCAGTGAGTGGAAATTATAAGTATTTTCTGTTGCTTAAAGCTGTCCAAAAGTAGAAGCTATCTTATAAAAGTAGTATTATTTAATTAAATAGCAGTATTAGTCTTTTTATTCACATATCTTTCCTGAGAGGCTTAGTGGAAAAAATTCTGGAGTTGGAGTCAAAATACCTGGCTTTGAATAATTAATCAATTAGGAGGCATTTATTAAGCACCTACATGTGTCAAGCACAAGGAATACAAAGACAAAACTGAAACAGTATGTGCCCTTAAGAAGCTTACATTCTTTTGAGGGAAACTGGCTAAATAGAGGAGGGAAAGAAATTGTTTTTAGATCCTTGCAATATTAGGGCATCTGTAATGTTGCTCTCAAACAAGCTCCAAGATGTATTTCAGTGCCTAGGTGTCTAATACCAAGGGAATCTTGGTACATACAGATACAGTTTTGATCCTGAAGAATCAGGTTTCCTGTCTGTTTCTGCCCCAGCTTTGGAGCAAAACTTCCAAGAAAATATCCGAGACAAAGTTTTGGTGGCATTTATCATCTATCATGTTGGTCAACTTGTGATAATAGAGTCCTTTTCTACGGACTGATTGACAATAGGAATATCAGGTAGAGGACAACTTCTATTTCCTCCACCATGGAAACTCTTTACAATGAAAGCACTCACAGATATGGGTATGCATGAATAATTCTAGGCCACATGGCTGATTCCGTTTTACTCTTAGTCTTCCAGTTTAAGAACAGATCCTATATGTGGATCTGTGATGCTCTTGGGGCTCAGAATCCTCAGACTTGGGCCATTCACTTAAACTTCTCAGAACTCCAGCTTGCTCATCTGAGGTTTTATATGACTACCGCATGAGGTCTGTAGGAGGAAAAGACTTTGCACACCTTAAAACGTTATATGTGTGAATTATTATTATTTTTCTCAACCCCAGACCGTGCATGCCAGAACATGCCACATCTCAGTTGAATTAAGGGTGAAAAGATTTTTCTTCATTCATTTGAAGTCCTCTTCATTTGGAGGGCAGGTAGTTATGGGAATTACACCTTTTTCTGAGCCATTTTTTCTGAATCTTTCAAAATTTACTTTCCTAAAGTTTTAAATTAAATGTCTGGAAGATGGCGGCGTAGCAGCAGCAACATATCGCAGCTCTCACATAGCCACCCCCAAATACCCATAAAATATGACTCTAAACTAATCCTAGAACTCCAAAACGCACACAAATATACTCTCCACTAAAGTCAGCTTGGCTACAAGGTACCATATCAGCACTTCGAACGGAAACCAGCCTGGCCTGAAGCCCTGGCTGAGCCCCGGGGGCAGCTGGATGGGAAGAGCCGAGGCTCCTCAGATTAGCAGCAGCTGTGAGCAGCGTTCAGAACTAGGTCAATGGAGCTTGTGAAATGGGAGGAGAAAAGCAGGCCCGGCCGAAAGGCCTCCAGGGCTGGAAAGCGAAAGGCAAAGGTTTTGCACCCGCCTCCGAGTTGCAGCTTCCACACCCGCAGCCTGCAGACAGCAGGGGGACTAAGCGATTATTCAGAGGCCAGTGCTCTTGTGTTGAGCGGCCTGGATCCGGATCGCGGTCTTGGGCCTCAGTCCTGGAGTCTTCATTATCCAGTGAGCTGGAAGTAAGTAGGAAAGGGACCCAGCACCTTTCTGAGAGCTACGGCAGCCGGGAGGACCCCAGCGATTTGGGACAGAGCTTTCCCTTCTGGAAGGAGAGCCCCACAGAGATTAAAAAAAAAAATCATGGACTAACCAACAATGAGTAAGAATAAGCATAAGAAGCAAAGTAAGAACAGCAACCAAACCCTAGATTCCTTCTTTGGGGAAAAGAAAGATCATGGCAAAGAGAGGGAGGAAGAGAGTTCAGCCAGAGCCCAGCCCCCCCACCAGGGGCCTCCAATAAACATGAAGAATGCATTAAAGCTAGAGATGAGC
>CM053586.1:65412916-65453239 GCA_028646515.1 Pseudochirops corinnae | reverse complement strand
TGTCCTTCCAGTGGAGGTGGGTGACGAGGGAGGAAGAGAAAGAATCTAGAATCTAAAGTTCTATAATCAAATGTTAAAAATATATATATGTATATGTGTGTGTGTGTGTATATGTGCAATTATTATTGTTATTATTGTTGTTAACTACATCCAACTGGAACTTGAGATACACAGGCACTGTGGTTGGGAGATCCGTCCTGCCCTACCGAAAGGTCAGACGGGTGAGGGGGTAAGACATAGGAAAGAGTCGATTGGGGGAGGGGGGATACACTGGGATGGCTGTTTTGGGGTGGTGGGTAGGGGAAAGATGGGGAGAAAATATGTAACTCAAAATCTTGTGGAAATGAATGATGCAAACTAAAATTTAAAAAAAATTTTTTTAAAAAGGAAAAAATAAAAAAATAAAAAACAAAATGATACAAAGGCAAAAAAAATAAATAAATTGAATGTCTGACTATGCCTCATGTTCCATTTGGCTATCTGGACAAATGACTTTACTCTAAGTGACAACAGATATATATAATTGTCAGTATTTTTTAAAGCTCTGTTGAAGCTATCAAAATACTTTGTTGTATTCTATGTGAAAAGCCAGAGAGAAAACTCGGTATAGTAAGTATATCACTTTGGGGATAGAAAGACCTGGCTTCAAACCCAGTTACACCAGCTTTACAATAGACCTTAACACCCCAGTTCTTCAGGCATCTCTCTTAAGAATATAACTTAAATCTGATCTGCTTGAGTGGAGGGAATTTCCACAATGAAATTTTCCCATGCCATTGAAGTCTAACCCCTCTAGGTTTAGATTCCTAATGGTCCCCACCCTCCAATGAAAGCTCTGTTTAGCTGCTTTACTTAACATAACAATCTTCTTTCAACAGCCTAAACCTGCCCTGCCTTCCCCAATTTTTTTTTAACTAGTTGAAAAATTGATTTCCTTTTTCAGAAGCTAAGAAAAATTTTTATATGGAATCAATCATGCAAAACATTTTGAGGAGAATCTTTTAAGATAAAAAGGAAAGACTGCTGTTTTAAATGCCCTTTTTTGTTAGTTTCAGATCGACGAGGCTCAGGTAAACCCCGACCAAAGAGTGAAGGTTTTGAGCTGTATAATAATTCAGCACAAAATGGGTCACCTGAAAGTCCTCAGCTGCCTTGGACAGAGTATAGTGAACCAAAGAAGCTCCCAGGAGATGACAGGCTAATGAAGAACAGAGCTGATCACCGGTCTAGCCCTAATGTAGCGAGTAAGGCAAATTAAACTTGTTTTTTTTAACTCCATCTAGCAGTTCAGTGTTTGTTCTTTTATGTGCATATGCATAAATACAGGTTGAAGTAATGTTTTAAAGTATGTAAATTAAATTGGAAATATTACATGGATATTCTACCTTGGAAAATTTGCCAGAAGTCTATGAAAGTTATGTGGAACTTCCATTAGTGTCAATGCTCTATGTAGGAAAGCCCAAAAGAGTCATGATTTGGAATAAACTTTGAGGACCCTTCCAAAAATTTATGTTGTCATTATGAAGTGCTGCCTACCTTATAGCACCAGTGTCAGTGCTATGGACATCGGCTTAAGTGGGATGTAGGGTTATGTCAGCATTTCAAGTTATATGTTGTCATTCTTCATAAGATTGACTTGACTGCCTGGCTTTAAACAGTCCTAATGATATCATTGCATTTAACCTGTACTCCCTTCTCTACGAGTCCCTGTTTGCTTATTGAATATGAAGATTTAAATGTATGAATATACTGAGACTTTTTTTTTTCTAATTACTCCCAACAGATCAACCTCCTAGTCCTGGAGGGAAAAATACATATGCCACTGGAACATCAGCTAAGATAACATCTGTTTCTACGGGAAATCTCTGTACAGAGGTCAGAAGGAAGAAGTTAAACAATATTTCTTATACTTAAACTTAATTAAAAATACTGACTGCTAGTTGTCAAGCAATTTTTAAAAATTATAATTTAATATTAAATATTATTTACATAGTATTTTTCTATACTCAAATGGCTATCAAATTTTGAGTACTTTGATCTTTAGCTTTAAAATTTAAAATTTTAGGATTCCATACTGTAGTGTTACGGTAGATTTTATTGTTCTGAGATATATTCAGATCTCTATGATGGAAAATGTTTCTAAAGGTAATTAGAAAAACTCTTCTTTATGAAAATGGCTACATGTATACTTTTTCTTTATGTTTTGTGCTTTTTATAGGAGCAGACACCACCACCAAGACCTGAAGCTTATCCTATCCCGACTCAAACATATACCAGAGAGTACTTTACATTCCCAGCTTCTAAATCACAGGATCGTATGGTTCCTGTTCAGAACCAATGGGCCAGTTATGATGAAAAACAGCAGATCCAGGCAGATAATAATCATTCCAGTGTCATAATTCAGGTTGGAAATGAATTATTCAACTAACTTTCTAGAGCTTATTTTGCTGTAAGGTATTTTAGAACTTGCAAATAGGTTGGTAAAAACCTCTGATTTGTTATTTGGTGATATGAAACATAATCCTAGCGATAAAGTGGATTGGGGAGATTTTTTAAAAAGCAAAATCAGTTATTTACAATATAGTATTAAATACTATATGGGGTATAACAAACCTGTCAAGTTTGTGAAGCATTTTATACTCATTATCTCACCTGATTCTTCCAACAGTCCTGTTAGAATAATATGTTTAGTGTTAGTTCCAGTTTAGAGTTGAAGTAGCTGTAGCTCAAAGATGTTCTTAATGACAGCTGGATATGTCGCTTGTGAATGTCAGAATTAGGTTTCTCTTGATATTTCTCTTGATTCCAGTTCTAAAATGCTTTGCTTTTATTGCTTTCTTTTGTTTTTACATCTTCATTTCTGAACATACCCTTCCTTGTGCCAGCAAGCCATCCCTTGTAACAAAAAATAAAAAAGAAAGAAGGAATAAAGAACAGTTAGCAAAACTAAGGAACACATTCACCAAGTCTGCCAATCCCAACTTTATTATACCAGTCTGTAGTAAATTGTTCCTTTTTTGCTTGGCACAAAGTTTATTTCACTTAATATTAAGTAAATATTAGGTAATCACTGTTACTTAATATTTGAGAAGTAAAAATGTCACAAGCTTTAAAATTTCTTTTCAGAATTCTTATTCTTTTGAACACTGGGGTTCTACAGAATACAGTTTAAGGAATGCTGCTCTACAATAGAAGAACAAAGTGAAATGAGAAATTGATTGAGGCAGTAGCCAGCTAGTCCAGTCTTTTCTTGAGAAATAATTCAAATTACAACATACTAAGTAAGGATTCATCCACTTTTTGCCTGACGACCTTCTGTGTAGTCTGCCATCTCTGAATTTTACCTGTCTCACAATGTAACCTAAGATTACATTCCCTTTCTTGGCTGCAGTCTCACACTGATGAATCATATCAAACTTAATGTCCACAAAAAATTCTTTTTCAGGCAAATTGTTATCTGGCCCTGCTTTCTCCATATGGTACTTAAGGAGGTGATTTTTTTTTTTAATCTTAAGAGTTAGGTTTTACAGTTATCTTTAATAAAGTTTATTAGTGTATTTTGGGTTTTTTTTTTTTTTTGCTTTATGGAGGAAGGTACACAGGGCAGTTGGGGTTAAGTGACTTGCCCAAGGTCACACGTCTAGTAAGTTCTAGACTTGATTTGAGGCTAGATTTGAACTCAATTCCTCTTGACTCCATGGCTGGTGCTCTATTCACTGCGCCACTTAGCAGCCCCTAAAGTTTATTAGATTTTAACCCTTTAATCTATCCTTAATTTACTTGCATCACTCTTATATCTTTTCTCAGTTTTTCCTCTACCACATCTATCTCTTTTAACTTTTCTAGAAATTCTTGTTGGGCTTGTGTCCAGTTGGCCTTTTTCTTGAGACTTCAGTTGTAGCTGTTTTTACATTGTTGTCTTCTTCTGATTTTGTACCTTGGTCTTCCCTGCCACTGTACACTTTTTGTGGTCAAATTCTTTTTTGTTTGTTTGCTCGTTTTCCCAGCCTATTTTCTTGACTTGGAACTTTATGTTGAAGTTGGGCTGTGCTCACCCAGGGGTAAAGTGATAATGTTCCAAGCTTCAGACTTTTTTTTCTAGGATTAGAATATGTTTTATTCCTGTAGCCAAAAAACAAGACCTTCTGTGACCTGTATCCCTCCTGCTGTACCCATATTATGTTTGAGTTAGGAAGAGAGGAGAAGGCCAAGCCCTCTGCCCAGGCAACAGCTGCACTGACCCTGGGTCATTATTGGGGGAAGAAGGGGAGGGTGGGGTAGAAGTCCTGGACACTATCCCGGGGCACAAAAAAAGCTGCCCAGTGATAATCCCAAAGGGGAGAGGCCACTCCAAGAGGACAGTTTAGAGAAGGAAAGGGATAATGGGAGAGCATAGTAGGTGGTAATCCCGGAACTCCTTTAGGTAGCTGTGATGCTTCCTTTGGCCCAGATGGTCATTTGGATGAAGCCCACGACGGAGAAGAGAGCCACTGGGAGGCACTAGGTCATGATAGCAAACCCAAATCAGGACCCTACCTCATATGTGTAATTAGGACATGACACCAGCAGAAGAGCCCCATGACAGCGTTCTTTGTTGGATAAGGTTTATTCCAGTTCTTGGAACCTTCTGGGCACAGATTCCTCAACAGCGATGTGAATGGAGAAGTTACCTAGCTGGCAGAGAACAAACATGCTAATTGCCAGTTTCACCTGCTGACCACCATATGTTGGGGGAATGTAGAGAGGGTGGTTGATATAATAGACCATCCAGGCAGCAAAGCCCCAGTACTAGGTACAGTTCTTGAAGATGTTGTGCAGGGACATTGTCCCTTGAGAGAAATGGTGAACAAACAGTAAACACTTGATGTAGCAGAATGAGTGACAAGTACAGGCAAGATGAACCACAGTGTGCTGACTAGATGTGAAGTCATACTTGTGATTGTAGGTGAAGGGTACCTGGAAGTCAAGAGGGCCAGCATACTCATCAGGAATACCAGCTGATTTGGGCAGCCAGATCCTGGAAGTAAAGTGAGGCTGTGGTCCCCTCAGGCAAGTTGTGCAGAATGTCCTCATCCTCCAAGGACTTGCACTTAGGATCTGGCTGCAGGGATTGCCAGACAGCATACCACTGGGGATGTGATTTGTGAAGAGGTTCTTGATCTCAGCAATGGTGGCATTGAGTTCTACTTGATCCAGGAAACAGCTTCTGCCATGTCTTGGCATCTAGAATCTCCACCTCACAGTGCTTCATGGTTCTCTCTCACCCATGGGCCACTGCCGCCTCCCAGCCACTGCTGAGTGCCTCACTTCCCGGCTCACGTCCAGCCTAGGCAACCAGTGATGCCCGCAGACTTTTTCGTGCTGCTGTTTTCAGAGCTAGTTCTGGGGGGTCTACAAGTTTTCAGTGCTTTCAAGATGGTGTGATATGGGGAGAAGTGTTGTCACTGCTCTCCTGATATGTACTCTGGTCTTTTTCTAGAAAGGGCTCTTTGTCCCTTGCAGCTGCAAGCCCTAGTGCTTCTCTCTCCCTTGGAACTGAAACCCAGAACTGTATGTGGGCAGTAGAGTTACTAAGCAGTACTAGGCTCTATACTTAGTGCCAGCAGAGGGTCCCCTGGAATCTCTTTCTTACCAATTGTTCAACTCCAAGACTGTGCTGAGAGCAGCTGAATCTGCTGTTGCCACTGTTGCAGCTACCTCCAAGGCCTTTACATCTAGTGCTGATGCTGTGTGTACTCCAGGCCAGTGCTCATCCTTTTCACAGACCTCTCCTGCTGACCTCTAAGTGGTCTTAGACTGAAAAAATGTTTCACCCCAACCTTTTGTTGACTCTACCATTCCAGAATTCTCTTTGAGGCATTATTTTAAAGTTATATGAAGGGGAATACTGAGAGTTTGGCTGTTCCACCATCTTCGCTCTGTTCTCACTAATAACTTGGTCTCAAAGCACTGCTTAAGGCACTAACAGGTTAAGTGACTTGGCAAAGGTCAGATAGCCAGTCCAGTAAATTCAGAGACAAGAATCGAACCAGGATTCCTGACTACAAGGCCAGCTCTCTCTCCTACTCTTCTACAAGATCCCTCTCTACCATTCGAGTAGCATTGTCATAAAAAAGGATATTTATCTCATTACTAAGATGGTCCAGAATTTTGCCAAGAATCAGCGTTAAGATCATTAACCTTGACTCATTTGCTGTCTCCAATGTTTTCAAAAATTCAGGACCATTTTCTCTTCTGTGCTTATAGTACCTTCCCATTTTTTCATGATCTTACAAATATCACTAACAGCGAGTGGTTCAGTCGTTGGCTTCAGCCATTTCTTTTGTTACAATTTGCTAGAATTTCCTAGGATATTGTTAGGGATAGAAAGACCTGTAGTGATAACTCATTCACAGAATCCGTTGTTGAAAAAGACCCTAGTTTGTCAGCCACTCCAAACTGTTTTCAAAAGGAATCTTCGCTATTAAAATTCATGGGAGGCACTACCATTTATGTAGCACTTTAAATTTCACAAAACTGAATATGAGAGTTTTTGTGCGTTTGTGTAGCTGTAAAGAACTGTATCAGCAATGCAGCATTCACAATGCCTACAGTAACTATAAGTATGCTGATATGGTTATTAATTACAAAATGTAACAGGCTCTCTACATAAGAAATATAGCTAGAGTATTCATTTAAATACCAGAAAACTGAGTCCCAAAACCAGAAAGTCAAGGCCAACACAGTAGTTATGAAATTGGCACATGTAGTTAAAGTAGTAAACACCCACATTCTCAAGCCTTCAAACAGGACAGGCTACCTCAGGCAAAGATCTTCCTCTCCTCACTCACGCTACTGCTCAGTGTCCAGGCAGCTTGCTCCCAGCAGCTCCAGTCCCCTGCAGTTCCAGTGCCTGGCAGTCCTCAGTAGGAGTCCTGAGCAGAGATTCTGGCAGGCTCAAAGGAAAAGGAGTTTGCACCACAACTGCTGCCGCTGCCTCTTCCGCTGCTTCGGGTCACCACGGCATGGGCACTAGCTTGGTTCCGGCTTTCTCTTGCTCCACCCCTTCCTGCTGTGTCAGCAAATTCAAGGGGCGTGGAAGATCTTCAAATCCCAGTATCGTTACAAGAGCTTACCTTCTAATCAGGAAGACAAGTACATATAAAAATACATGTACCAAAAACATAAAAGTTCATAAATACAAAATAGTTTTAGAATGCCAGCAAGTTGAAGGGGTGGGGCAGAAGAGCTTCCTGCTAAAAATGATCCCTGGGCTGCCTCTTAAGAGGTAACATGGGAATGAGTTCCAAGCCTATGAGATGACCAGTGCAAAGTCTTATAGACAGGCAATGAATATCACTTATGAGGAGCAAAGAAGACCAGTTTGGATAGGAAGGGGGACTACTATACAGTGACATTAATAAGTGTTTTGCTTTTGTTGAGATTATTGTTTGAATGTGACAAAACTCCAGGTATTGCAAAATATTGTCTTAGGGGCGGCTAGGTGGTGCAGTGAATAGAGCATAGGCCCTGGAGTCAGGAGGACCTGAGTTCAAATCCGGCCTCAGACACTTGACACACTTACTAGCCATGTGACTTTGGGCAAGTCACTTAACCCCATTTGCCCTCCAAAAAGCAAAAAACAAACAAAAAACCAAGATATCGTCTTAAAGGCTTTTCAGGTTAGGTATGGTGGTTCGTGACACAAGCCTGTAATCCCAGCTACTGGGGAGACTGAGGCTATTGGGTACCATTGAGCTCAAGAGTTCTGAGCTACAGCAGTACAGTGATCTAAGATAATTCCAAAAGATTCATGATGGAAGCTATCTATATCCAGAGAAAGAACTTTGGAGTCTGAATGCAGATTGAAGCATACTATTTTCTCTTTTTGTTTTTTCTCTCTTGTGGTTTTTCCTTTTTGTTCTCATTCTTTTTTTATAATGTGACTGATATGGAAATCTGTTTTAATATGAGTTACATGTATGGCCTATTTCAGACTGCATGCTGTCTTGGGGAGGAGGGAAAGGAAAGATCAGAAAAAAATTGGAACTCAAAATCTTAAAAAGTGAAAGTTGAAAATAAAAAAAATTTGAGGGGGGAAGGCAGGGCAGTTGGGGTTAAGTGACTTGCCAAAGGTCACACAGCTAGTGAATGTTAAATGTCTGAGGCTGGATTTGAACTCAGATCCTCCTGACTCCAGGGCTGGTGTTCTATCCACTGCGCCACCTAGTTGCCCCTATAAAAATTTTTTTAAAGAGTTCTGATCTATAATGGATTATGGCAATCTGATTTCTACACTTATTTCTGTATTAATGTGGTAAGCCTCTTGATGTGAGGGGGGCACCTGACCTATATCAGGAAGAGCAGACCTTAGGTTTCTGTGCTAATTGATAGTGGAATCAGTCCTCTCAGAAGCCTATAAACTTCTAGCCTGGGAGAAATGGGGGTGGTAACCTCTTTTTCTTTAATCTCTGAGTGTTAATGTTAAATGAAATAATATATAAAGCACTTTATATATCTTAAAGCACTATATAAATGTTAATTATTATTAATGGCAAATGAAGTATAAAATTGAGATTTGTGAGCTTGCCAACAAAATTATCTCATACACTCATAAAGAATGTCCAACAGAGATTACAATTTAAAGAGAGATGGGCTTTATTGAGGAATTAACCCAGCTTCTAATTTAATTTTGGTTTGGTTTTATTACTTCAGTTCATCAGGGAAAATCTCACGAAACAGAATTCTATATTTTAATACTCTTTGAAGATAAAGAAGTCTAGTAAGGCTCATGAAGTCTAGTAAGGCTCATGGACAAGATTAGTGGAGATGTACAGAGTTAGGAGAGTAATGGAGGTATGCAAGGTAGTATAACTAAGCTCAACAGTTGTGGAACAGGTGGATTGTTGAGTTCTTAGAAAGAAGTCAACTGCTACCACATTATTGATGAGAGCAGCTAGTACAAGTGCTTCTTTTGTTATGAAAAATGCATACATTTCCCATAGGAAAGAAATTTCTTATTTTCAAATTTTCTTCAACTCGGCAATACAAATTTACCCATAGGCTTTTATGATAACATCAAGCTGTCTAGAACAACAGTAGAGAGTAAGCCTAAGTGCTATCTGGCCTAGAATTTTGATTCTATCCTCTAGATGTTGAGGTCCTATGGATGATACAGTGCTTGTACCAAGTCCTAAGACATTTCAGAACATCCTAAATGAGATCTACAATTAACCTAACAACCTGCTCGGGATATGTGGTTGGATGAACAACCTCTAGAGTTTGTTTTCAGTACTTATCTGGGGAGAATCATTGCAAATGAATAATGGAACGGGCCCAAAATTGATGGGAGGAAGGTATAACAAGCTAGATCACATTTGGAGAATTGCTCAGTGCTTTTCGTGAGCCCTGAACTTCTACCTAAAGCAAAAACCATCGTTTTTTCATGGACATTGTATGGTTATTTGCAGAATTCAAAAGTCAGTTGCCAAAGAATCAAAATAGTTGGCTATTCAAAGAGTGAGCCATAGTGAGTGGCCATAGTGAGCATAAATGTATTTTGGTAATTTACATATTACAAATGAAGGATTGCACAAAAGAAAGAACATAACAAAACGTGTGATAAGAAAAGAGGTGGCCCGTCTTGTGGCAAGAATTAGGTATAACAAATAGATTGACAAACCATGTGCTGCACTGATACACACATAATGTATTAATCTAAAGGAAATCTCTTGTCACATTTATGATAAGACCCTCCCCTTCTCTTCCCTCCAGCTCTCCATGGATTTACGAGAGCATATGGACAAGAATTGCATGAAATGGGATATTGGGTGGCTTGTGATTTGTACCGTTGGGAAGGAGTTTTCTTATGGATAAGAAGAGTTGAAGTATGCTTGAAATAGTTTTTCTTTGGTTTGGGGTTTTTTTTGTTTGTTTGTTTATCATGGTGGAATTTTTAGCACCAGAGGAAAAACACTTGAGGAAAAACATGAATGCAGAACACAGGTAGAGGAGAAGGGTTAGATAAGCAAACTGTCCTATTATAAATGTATAAGCCACTTTAAATGTATTATTTCCTTTAATTTTAAATATTTTAGGACAGCTGCTGTGTATGTTATATAAACAATAGCAAGGATACTTTCTGACACGACTATGGCGAATTAGAGGGCATAATTGGGTAACGGGCATTCAGATTTTTCAGGTTAGAGGTTCTAGCATTTTCTAGCTCTTTCAAGAAAAGTAGAAATGATCTTTATTTCTGTAGTAAATCTATATCCTCATTTCCTCATTCACCAATTGACAAGGTGGGAAAATTGTTGTTTCTGATTATGAAATCTTTCATTGGGATTTAATTTTCTGTCTATTCTTTGGAGATTAGAACAATAATAATAAAGAAGCAATGCATGTGGCTGCTTCTGCCAGTATGTTCCTTTCCTTTAGGAAAGTAATTGTTTGAGAGCAAAAGGGATTAAAAGGTCATTGCAAACAATAGGGAAATAGCTGAGCGGCTTTGTGTTTGTCTCCTTGTCTGCCTGAGTTGGAAAACAGCAAAATATCTCAAGTTTCCATGCATTTTAACCTTTTTCCATGCATCGTAGCTAACTTTGTTAGAATTTCTATGGTTCATGAGGTTTAGAAACCCATGAATTTTTTATGTTTTCTGAAAATGGGTATAAAGGTGATTAAAGATTAGCTTTAAAAAACTTAGTAGGGGATTTTGTTACAGAGAACTTTTTAATTTATTGATCTTTTTCATTAGCATTGTTTTATGCATATACAATTTTTTATGATTCTTTTTTCCTAAAAGTATAGTGAGAAAGTGACAGCATCTTTATTTTCCATTTGAATTGAGTTATTGATCAAGTATTAAATAGCTGTAGAAGTAGAATTCACATTTTGAATGTTTTATATTGTCAGGTCATTAAAGACCATATAGAAATTATTTTCACGTAGATCTAACTAGATGTATTTTTAATTCTTTTTTTAACAAATGAAATAAGTATGACTTTTTTTTTTTCAGCGTGTTACTCGTTCCCAAGAAGAATTGAGAGATGATCAAGTTTACCAACCGGAGTGTCATCGCAAGGATTCGGACTATTTAGATCGAAAATCTGATAGTGACATGTGGATAAATCAGAGCTCTTCTGTGGAATCTAGCACATCAAGCCAAGAATTTCTGAACCATTCTTCTAAGTCTGTTACCCCAGCTTCTACTTTAACCAAAAGTGGCCCTGGCCGTTGGAAAACACCAACAGCTCTTCAGCCAACCCCAGTGGCTATTTCTCAGCCTATTCGAACAGACCTTCCTCCTCCTCCCCCTCCTCCCCCTGTGCACTATGCAGCTGACTTTGATGGGGTTCCTATGGATTTACCTCTGCCCCCTCCTCCTCCTCTGCACCAGATAGGACCTCAGTCTGCACCAGCAGCAGCTGCAGAACGTAAAAAGAGAGAGGAACACCAACGATGGTATGAAAAGGAAAAAGCTCGTTTAGAGGAAGAAAGAGAGAGGAAGCGACGAGAACAGGAAAGAAAGCTAGGGCAAATGCGTACTCAGCCCCTGAACCCCACCCAACTTACTCCTGTACCTGTCCAGCAGATCAAGCCAGAAAAGCCATCTACGTTACAGAGACCCCAAGAAACAGTCATCCGGGAGCTGCAGCCGCAGCAGCAGCCACGGACAATTGAGCGGAGAGATTTGCAGTATATCACAATCAGCAAAGAAGAACTTTCCTCTAGTGATAGCTTGTCCCCTGACCCATGGAAGAGGGATGCCAAGGAAAAGCTGGAGAAGCAGCAGCAGATGCACATTGTGGATATGCTAAGCAAAGAGATTCAGGATCTTCAGAACAAGCCAGATCGCACAGCAGAAGAAAACGACCGTTTGCGAAAACTCATGTTAGAGTGGCAGTTCCAGAAGAGACTCCAAGAATCAAAGCAGAAGGATGAAGATGACGAAGATGAGGAAGATGATGATGTAGACACCATGTTAATTATGCAGCGCCTAGAGGCCGAAAGAAGAACCAGGGTAAAGGGGAAAAATCCTTTGGGTGTGCGTATCTGGGATCTGTCTCTCTATTTACCCTCTTAATCTCTGCGAATGTGTTATGGCTATATATAAATTCATGGACGTAGTACAGAAGCTAGTTAAAAAAAAAGACTGGTCTAACATAGGTTGTTAATGCTTATCACATTGAATATTTTTATAAAGCTGGTACAAAGAACACAGATTATAGTGATTAACCCAATGAAAAGTTTGAGGAACAAAATGAAACAATACTTAGCAAATATTAGCTATTCCTATCAGCAGATTAGATGTTTTTATCAAGTTCCTGAATTATTGTTTTCACCCTCCTTTTGAGTAAGCAAAAAAAGAAGAAAAGTATTCTTTACCAACTTTTACTGCCATAGAACAAATGAAAGAACATAAAAACATTATGTCTTTCTTTGGAGCTAAGCACTATGCAGGAAACTGGGAATGGAAATACAAATTGTCTATCCCCTGTTTTCAGTTTATGTTCTAATAAGGGGAGAGAATACATAGTTTTGGTCTAGGAAAGTCACAAAAATTGGTAGGAACCATAGCGGATTTGTTTTCCAAACACAAATAATTGTTTAGAATTTATAGTGATTAAATTTTACAAGCCCTTAACTTGGTGTTTAACAGAGAACTTATTTGTTGGCCATTATATTTAAAAGACAGAGGAGTTTGTATAAATCAATAACCAGATTTTATTTGAGGTATAAACAGAAAGCCAATTCAATGTTTTGCTCATCTTTTTTCCCATTTAGGTCTCTAGTCCTACTGGCAGCTTTTCAAAAGCATAAGAACAAAAGCCAGTTATTCTTATCAGATTAAAAACAATGTAAAAATGCTAGAATTCAGTTAAATTCAAGGTATTTTGTTTCCTCAGTGAGATAAGAAAAGTATTGATAGTTCTATTTCCTGGGCTACTTTGATAACAGTCTTTATGGCAATTTGTGAAAATTAATGCTGAATATTTTTATTCAATATTATTTTATTTGTGTTATGATATAGTGAGATGAGACAGCTAAGACTGTGGATCTTTCACATACCAGTTTATCCTTTGATTCTAACTCCAGTTCACCTAATTGGGCTGCTTTGTTTGGCCCAATCTAGTACTAACTGTTAGATGGTAGTTTACAATGCACTGTATATTAATGATATTTATGAACTGTAGTCTAGCTGGGCATGTATGTGTACCTATACATACACATAATTTTCTATTTCAGGCTATTTTTTTTCTTTTTCATTTGGAACATAGTATATCTCGTAAACTGAATCCAAATTTCTATCTACATATATCCCAAAAGTTCATTTTAGGCATTTGTAGGATTCTTAAATATTGGGCCTAGTTTATTAAAGTTATTTAAGAGTGATTAATAAATATATAACTTTCAACAGCTTCTTTTAAAAAATAAATTCTGTGTGGCTGTTAACGATGCTAATGTTTCAACATGTAATTTCCTAAATTTATTCTAGGTGTACATTCTTATTTTTCTCATTGTAGTGCACATTGCCTCTTTGAATTAACTAGATTCTTATCATTATAAGAAAATAGATTCTTATCATTAGATTGATGATTAGGTAAATATGGTGATATAAGTCTTCTTTTGGTATAGTTTCAGTATTTTTATCTCTGATCATAAAACTGCTGATAGCTTTAAAACATTACCAATTTTAACATTTATCATTATTTTCCTTCCAAATAATAATCAAAGTGGTCAGATACGTGTATATAATTTTACTTGTAATTACTCCTTTCTCAGAGGGCTACCTCTTCATTATTAATGATCTAATAGAAGTTAACTTAAAGCACTGGGTATTACATATCATCTATGGATTTTGATCTTGAGAAAATTTTTCAGTAATATTTTTAGAGTATGTCTTGAATTTTCCTCGTATTTACATTACACTTAGTAAGGTCTCTAGTAAAAAAGAAAATCTTTGATCAGTGCTGCTGCTCTCAAATTTCGGTAACGAAGAAATTAAAATGTATTGGTCTGCTGTCATTGTCCTCAAAGCACTATAAATTAGTCAGTGGTTCTTTACTTTTTTCCTCTGGTATCCTTCAAAAGAGATGAAGTAAGAAATCAACAGAAATGCCTTTGGGCACAGTAGGAGTCTAAACTTAACTTTTTTTTTCACACTTCATCTTTCTTTTTTTTCCCTCTCTATTACCTGCAGCAGACTGCTATGCCAGCAATCTCTGTTCTAGATTTGGTATGTTCCTGTTTCTTTCCCTTCAGTACTTTTTTTCCTGTCTTGATTTTCTTTAGTGATGGTAGTCTTATGTTTTTAAGTAGATCCATCATGTATTGGGTGTTTTGTTTTTAATCTCTAGGAGGTATCCTAGATCAGGATGTAGAGCAGTAAATCCCTTAGAAGCATGCATTTTAAATATCCTTAGATTTAGCTACTCTTTGCTTTGTTTAAAGTATTATATTTTGTTTGTGGATTTGAATTGTTTTCCATTTTAATTATATGGTGTTTGATTTTTCTTTTTTTTCCTTTTTTTTTTTTGCTGTGTGTAATGCTATTATACATCAACTATTAGAATTGGTTTAGAAAAAATGAGCACTTGGGGAAAACTTTTTAATATGGAAAGTTTGTCTACTTCCTTTTTAAAAATCAGAAATAGATCTTAAATGGGGAAAAGTAAACATAAGGAAACTTGAGTTTTTATAGAAAATTGGAATTGAATTTAACTAAATTTGTCAGTTGAGATATTTTAACCCACAATAGGGTGTCATGGTCTTAATGAAGCACACTTATTTTGTTAGGTTTTTCCCCCTCAATAATGTCTTGTGGCTTTGAGGTCAAGAATGAAGTGGGCTAAAAATAATAACTTCGTTGATTTTTCTCTCAAAAAAATCCATTCTGACACCATAGTCATACTGAATAATTGGTATTTCAATCAATTTAATATTAACATTGAAGAAACTTAGTTTATCATTGGATTTCTATCCAGGCAGGCAATTTACTAGCATAGGTTTATTATCCCCTAGGATTTGAGAATTTGGCTATCTTTGTATTCATTTTAAATTTTAAATTATTTTAAATAACTATCAGTGAAGTGAAGCCACAATCAGATCATCACTTATTTATCTTTGAATTGAATTTTCTATCTTAACCCCAGTTTTTTTGATGATCTATAACAAACACTTGATTGATTGTCAATATAAAATTTCATTGGTTATTTTGTCTTGATGACATGAATTACTACCATGGAACTAAGATTTACTTCTTAGTTTTGGAAATACAGTTTTGTCAGTTCATTCAAATATTATTAATATTTTGGAAATCAACTAACTGGATAGGTTGCCATAATAAAAGCTGTGAACTATCCCTGGAATGCTCTTTCTACTCTGAATTCCTAGCTTCCTTCAAAGTAGAAATCAGAAGCTATCTCTTAAATAAAAGATCACCTTTCCTGATCTTCTCCATCCACTCCTTGTCAGAAGTCTTTCTCCACCAAAATAGCTGTGTAAATATTTTGTGCACATATATCTGGGTACGTGCTATTATCCTTTTGTGAGATGTGAACTTGAGGGCAGGTACTTTTTAAGCTTCATCTTACCCCCTACTGCCTAACATAATGCCTAGAACAAGGGATATGTTCAAAAAATGTTAATGAATTGAACACTAAGAAAATTCAGGAAACTGATATAAATCATTATTGTACATAATTTAGAATGGGACATATACCTGCTCAGTGCTAGGAATATTAGAAATATCAGAAAAATATATGCTGTTCAGGCTTTCCTTTCAAGCTGACAAACTAAATTAGCAATCAGACAACTATTTTGTTGGCGTGTGTGTAATCAAAGCAAAAAGAAATGAGATTTTATCATGTGGCATGTATCATTCATACTATATCATACATACAGACTGAATAATTATGGCTACTTCTGAGCATTCCTTCCTTGTGTCTGGAAAATAGAGGAATCACTTTCTCCCTTTTACAATAGTAGATAACTGTTAGAAAGTTCTTACTCTAGGTCTTCTTTTTCTAGATTCCATGAAGATTATTACCCTTTTGTTAATGAAATTTGCCTTGATGAATTAAAAATAATTATAAAAATAATAACTAGCATTTATATAGCACTTCAAAGGTTTGCGAAGCTTATTACAAATATTACCTCATTTGATCTTCATAACAACCTTGTGCATTTTACAGATGAGGAAACTGAGGCAGACAGTGGTTAAGTGATTTGCCCTGGATGAGAAATCTAGTAAATGTCTTAGACTCTGTTCGAACTTAGATTTTCCTGGCTCCAGATCCGGTGCTTTATCAGCTAAGCCTATTATTCATGTGCTTTTATAAATCCTTGCTTTATCTAATTTTGTTTAACTTAGTTCAGTATTTGCTTATGTATCAGTTCTTTAAGGTAGACATCCTCATCATCCTTATTATCCTCATCATTTATATAATGCCTACTATGTTCCAACCGCCATGCTAAGGTCTTTTACAGATGTACTCTCACAACAACCCTGGGAGGCAGTCAACCTTAGTCTCATCAACAGCATATTTTTTTAATTTTATTTTTTTCAGTTAACTAAAATCTGTTTTCTCTCTTTCCCACACCCTGTTGAAAAATTTATTTTCTGAAATCTTTATGCAAAGGGGTCATAGTCCCCATGTCCAAAGTAGAGACTTTTTTATCTGTTGGGATAAAAATCACCAAGTGTTTTTGATAAATTTTTCTGGTAAATATCTGGCTGAGTGAAAGTTACATATCTAACTTCTTTAACCTTCACTTGGGACTAGAATAATTTTACATGGAACTAGCATAGAACAGTTTTCTCATCTTTCTTTCTAGTTCTTGTGTAACAGCTGAAGTGTTTATACTGTGTGCTAGATGCTTGCGTTATGGGCTGGGGGTGGAAATACAAATTTCACATGGTCCATGCCCTCAAGAACATTTTTCCTTCCTGGGGTGCTTATCATAATACTAGAATTTGTCTGTCTTCATGAAATGCCTCTCCCACCCTTTTCATTGTAACCAGAGAAAAATTGTGTGTTAAAGTTATATCAGCTCAATATATAATATAGTCTATGAAGCATATTTCATTTCCTAGAAGTGTCTTATATGTTAACAGTCTAGGGAACTTATACTCTAAGACCATATAAAAATAACTCTGGCTTTTAAAAGCTTTAAAAATATCTAATGAATGGTAATTTTTGAAAATATAAGTTAAATAGCTAAACCTAATTTTTTTTCTAGTGTGCAGTTTTTAAAGATTTCATGAAATATTACTGGTAGCAACTGGACTTGTGTTTAGAAGTTAACCAAAAAAACCTTTTAAAAACACCTCAGGATGCAATATTTCTTATTTTGAGTTCTTTTTATGGTTACTTTGTATCATTAAATATTCCAAGCATTGCATAGCTTTCTTTTTCAATAAAAATTAAGTCAACAAGCATGAATTAAATTCCATTTGTGTGCCAGATACAATACTACACTATGCACTTAGGCTACAAGCAAAGGCTAAAACTTAATTCCCTGCCCTCAAGGACCTCACATTCTAGTGTGAGAGACAACATGGAAACAACTATGTATAAACTGGACATCATCACAAGGAAGGCACTAGAATTAAAGAGGGCTTAGAAAGACATCCTGCAGAACATTGGATTTTATCTGAAACTTGAAGGAAACCAGAAGGTAAACGTGAGGAGGGAGGGAATCATAGGCATGGACAGCAGCCAGTGAACATGTAGCCAGAAGATGTGAGGGAGACAGCACAGAGAGCAGGATCCTGTGAAGGAGAATGGAAAGGTGAGAAGGCAAGATGACAAGAGATTTTTAAAAGGCATTTTCAAGGGATTGGCTTTATTCTCTTGAATGTTTGATAGAATGTAAGTAAACTCCTTTAAGAGAGTTGGGGTGGGCAGCAGGCGCCTAGGGCTACACCTGGCCCAGAGGAGGGATGAGGGATTCAATAATTGCTGCCCTTGGGGTGTGATCTGAACAAGTGCATATACCAGGAGTCCAAGGGGATTTTCTTGTGCAGGTTCACTTCTATGATTTATATTGTGGTATTGACAAATTGTCCTCAAAGCAGTTTGATTAGATTAGAATGGAACTGAATAACCACCCAGGGACTTAAAGTTTTTATTTCATTAATGTGCAGTAATTGATGCCCACTACTATCCTCTTTAACAATAGGTATTTTTGACTCTTATTTCCAGTTAGTGAAAACACACACACACACACACACACACACACACACACACACACACACACACACATGTTGACTTTGTTAACTCATAAAGCTTAAAAGCTGGTCCAAAAGCCCCTGTCATTTATCATATGACTGAAAAAAGAAAGTTTTATTAAAGTATGACATTGACACCAAAGAAATAGCTAGGTCAAGAAACAGAGAATGAGCCATAAGATTTCTTATAGAAAAAAAGTTAATATTTCATATTTTGGGATATATTTATTTTTGCAGGAAAACCTATAGATGTAAAGGATAATAGAATTAATATCCCTACACCTGTTTTACAAAGTCATGGTATTTGAATAGGGTTCTTTGAGTCATGATTGTACAACATAGCTTAGTGGCTGTTAGCATTTTATGGTAGAAAAATCATAATGAATCCTCAGTATATGACTTTGACTTAAGGCTCATTCTCCAGGAACCAAAATATGCTCTAAAGTCAAGAAATGCTTGTATTTGATTGGATATTGCTTTGATATCTCAGAAAATTTTCTTGATTTACCAGTTAGCAGATATTATCAACTGAGGTACTGATTTGAAGAGAGGACTAGGTCTAAAACTGAAAGAGCCCAGTATTCAAATCCTGCTCCCCTCCCCCCCCACTCAGTTGCTAACCATGTGACCTTGAACAAGGCATTCTAACATCTCTCTACCCCTGTTTTCCTGTCTGAAAAATGGGCATAATAACACCAATCTCACTGTGTTATCCTAAAGCTCAGAGCAATCCAGTAGAGATTACGTAAATTGCTTTGCCAACCATAGCACACCATTTAAAAGCTGACTGTGATTGTTAATTACCACTAACGTTAATGAGAGTCGAATACTGAATGCTGGCCTCATTGCACGGAAGACCTGCGTTCAAGTCCCGTCTTGGACTCACACGAGGCTGTGTGATGCTGGCCTACTTACCTACCCTTCAGGTGCTCAAAAAAAAAAAAAATCTCTTTTAGGGATTCTGAGTTGCACAGAAGCTGCTGATTTGCATTGGTAGAAGGAATTTCCTCACCTAAGAGATTTCTGTTCTAATGGAATCACATTAGTCGCTGTCTTTCCACAACAATACTGGCTGTGGTATCCTGGGCAAGTCACTTAACCTCTCATTGTGTTGTAGTCAGTTGTAGTGAATGGGTTCATCTCTGTTGGTAATAATGGTTTTTCTTTTTCTGGAGTTTCTTACCATTCAGATCACAGCTGCTAAAAAGACTGAATAAATTAGTTCTATTAGTACTATTTGGTAAGGTGAGTAATGATAATGACGGTGATGACAAAATAGAAAAATTGTTCTTCGCGGTCAAGTCAGTATTCTATTATTTATCCATATAGACAGCAATAAATAGTAGTGATTTGACCGAGGTGGATTTTTCTATAATACAGATAATTAATATAGGCTAATTTCAGCCTCTTTTTTTTTTTTTTTAAATTTAAACCACATCTGTGATTTTCTGGTGTTTAGATGTTGAGTGATTTACCACGTGCTAGAGTCTGGACTTGAACTTGGATGTTTCTGACTCCAAGACTGACTTGATCCGGTATCTATACCATACTGCCGCTTAATCTTAATTGACCCTGCAAGATTAGTTTGGAGCTATTTCTGAAGTAGTTTTCAAAATGACACCAGTTATGAAACTGATTTTGATAACATGGAACTTTTCATATGTTCCACTTAAAAACGTAAGTCTGGTTATTTCCTGCCTGATCATTCAAAAGTCTTTTTTCATTATTGTTTTTATCCTTTATATTGCAAGTAGTTTTTCTCATCATATTTATTTCTTTTTTCTCTGTGCCTTAAACTTAATAGGAATGATCTAGGAAATTTTATACTGGCTATCTCTTATAAATATTAAGTTTAAGTTAAGTTGAAGCTTAAGTCGAAAGATAGATATTAGGGTATCATTCAATTGTAAACATAAAATCCAGTTGCACGCACTATCCCAAGTTTTCCCTTGGGCATTTAGGATAAATCAGGAGGTATTAAGTTTTCTCATGGAAGTTTTTTAAATTTTCTAAAAGAGGCAAGATAGTGTGTTTTAGGGTAAAAATAAATACAGGGATTGTAAAGGCAAAAAAAAAAAAGTATCTTCCGTAGGATCACTTTATCTTAACTATGCTTACTTTAATCATTACTGAATGGAGTACAAGAAATTAAGATGCTGACTACAGACTCATTCAAATGAGAAAAAAATGAAGGTTATTGGATAAGAGCAAGTATTTTCCTATTTATGGATATTTGTTGGTGCCATTTTAAAATCTATACTCATTGTGAGAATTACCAATTTGTTTTTTATTATGAAATAGTTGTGAGAAAAAATTGACAATGCTAGTCTAGAGATAATATTTTGTGATGTGACTCATAATTTTTATGTTTATTTCAGTGGCTCTTTCTTGTACCTAAAATTTTTTTTAAATTTGAAATTAATGAAAAATAGCTTAGTAATTATCTCTTGATAATTATGATGGTTTCCAAAGCTAATTTTGTTTTTCACATTACCAAAAAAAAAAAATATTACCCTGAGTGTGACATTAAAATGAAGGAAAATGATATGTTCAGGCAATAATAATATTTGGTTGGAAAAGAGAAGCAAGCAAAGAGCACCCTGATGGAAAAATTCATTATTTCCGACTCTCTTACATGGAGGATAAATCCATGAATAGTAAACTGCTTAACAAATAATAATAAGTTACACAAATAATTTACCATTTGAAATACATAGTCTTGCTTAATGCTAATTGAGGCTTTTCTATAGCCAGATTGTAAGAATAAAAATTCTATTTCCTCATAGTGATACAATATTCAAGATTAGTTTGGTGCTTTTGGCCAGTTTCTTCTGTCTTGGCTGTCTTGGGCTAAGAAGAGAACATTAATACTACCTATCCCAGTGTACTGAAGATCTGTGTCATAATTAATGTGTTGCTCATGACAAAATAAATTTCAGTGTTAGTCCCTTTTAAAATCTCACACAACATTATTTACATGGGGAAAAAAAACACTTCCTTCCAACTTGAAAGCTTAGCAGTGATACAAAGCAGCACTCCTGAATGTGAGCAAATCCATATTAAAATGTAATTGGAAAATATTTAACAAAATAAATTCCAATGCAATAGAATATAGATAATGTTAATGTGTGGGTTTCTAAGTCATACTACAGCCCGCAGGGATCTTTAAGTATGTTTTAGTGGTCCTTGTTTCTAATGGAATTTGACACCACTCATATATAAGAGATGGTATTTTTGAGGTCTTTAATCTAAATAAACAGTTCTTTTCTTACAAAAAGAACTTGCCTGTTATAACCAAGGAGAAGTGACTTAGTTTCTCAGTGTCCCACACAATCAACAAGACTATAATTTGTAGTCAAGTTCCTAATGTGCTTTGGCAGAAGGAGTCTCTGCCCTGGGAATTCACTATACTAATGAAATCACAGGACCTTGTACATCTTCTCTTCTCCTTACCCGCCTGCCCCAGCAATCAAATGACCTTTTTTTATTTTGTTTTGAATATTCAAGGCCAGCGTCAACAGATACGTATATTTTTGAGCTAAATAAAATTTTTTTCATACTATATCACCCAAGACATTACTTAGATGGCAAAGAATATGCTTTCAAACCCAAATTATCAATATGACTTTTATTCTTCATGGAAAAATTATGATTTTAAAAATGAACTTGATCATGTAATATCTTTAGATATTCTCCTAGAAAGAATTATAATCTTTTTTGTAGTGGAACCTCTTATTTTCATCTTTCTCATAAAATTCCCTCTTTTTCCTGTGTTTTTAATACTATTGATAAATGATGTAGCAATTTCCTTTTAATTAGGATTTCCATGCTGTTTTCTTAAAAGACAAAGTCCTTCATAAAAGTTATCATATTCACCTACCCTTTTTGATAGAGATACTTTTCTACTTCAGTCCCAAAGACCAAGGTTACTAATCATTCTGTCTTCTAAGTTTTTAACAGTGCTTAATCATAGGTTCACATTGTAAGAACTGAAGTCAGTTTTTCTAATACATTTCAGGTCCGTGTTTAACACTGGGGCATGAGCTATTGTCATCTACTCTCTTTGACACTCATTTTTGTCTGGGATGAGGAAAAGGCATCATTTAATTCAGTGTTTTCAATGATATTGTTTTTATTATTTTTGATATTAGAATGAGGTGGTGCTGATATTAAAGGACATTCGAGGAATGGCTTCAGCATTTTGATTGAATGCCCCTGTGATGAATGTTTTGGGAAGAAATGGAAAGTGTCACACAGAATATGTAGGAGTAGACAGGCTTTAATCTGCATCATCGATGGAAACTTCCACATCACTATGATCTGCTAGAGAATTAAAATGTAGAAAGTATTAAAGGTTAACTTATTATGCTCCTTTTTAAAGTATTTTCAGCCAGATCCCAGTAAAGTATGAAGATTTTTTTTCTCATACTACATATCTAGAAGTTGAAATTTAAAATTTTTTTATTAACAATTTCATTAATAACTGATAATATAATGGAAGTTTTAGCATTATAGTGTTTCACTAAATACCAAAACTTCACTACCATTAAAAGTACTATTAAACCAATAGTTTACTCACTTTAATGCTAACAACTTTACATCTTTTTAAATTCCTTCAGTCTGTTGAAATTAAAATGAAGATATTTTTCTTCTTGCTGTTTGTTTCTGTACTCTAATAATTAAACAATATTTGAACATTCCTTTATCTATTTTAGTGTAATAGAACCAAGTGGTCAAATACCTCATGTCAAGTTTAATACAAGATTGAATTAATCATATCTTAACTAAATCTGCAAACTTGTTGCAAAAATGAGAGTAGGTTTAATGTATCTTTTTACCTTTCTGGGACTCAGTCCCCGTAGCTTGTAAAAAGAGATTTGGACTGGATGACCTTGAAAGGTCCCTTTAACTTCTAGATTATCCTATAAATATTGACATCATTTTAAACTACTTATATTTACACATAGAGTGTGTGTATATGTGTGTGTGTGTGTGTGTGTGTAATACAATACAAAATTTCTTTCATATATCCTGAAGCCTCAAGGAAGTATAATCCTTGAATTAAGTCATCTGTTGGCTATATCTCAGCTAATCTCTAAAGGGAAAAGACCAAAATTCTTCTAAAATTTCTTCTGAAGAGTATGACAGAAGACTGAAATTATATGGTATTAAATTGGTAATTAAAAAGACACTTTTGGCAAAGGGTGTGATGACAAAGCTGGAAAAGAGTGGAGATCATTGGGGAAACCAGATTTGATTTATGGAAATTCTCTGTCATACGTTATGAAAATGCATGCATTCCATAGTGAAGGATAGCCATATTCACATTTGTCTTAATTTTTGTGGATCTCAATATAAACTAGTTTACCATTTCACAAAAGAAGTATTTTTAAGTGTTTAAATAGTGGTAGAAAGAAAAAAATTTATATTTGATTTCCCAAAACATTGAGTTTTGCAAAATAGCATGCTTAATTGAACTTTTAAATTATATTACTTTTATGTGATTGGAAAGCAGCTTGTACATGGGGAGGGATATATAGAGATAGAGAAAGTAATAAAACCTCAGTGAAGTTATTCTAAGATCATAAAGGTAAAAGGGACTTAGAAATCATTTAGCCCAACTCCCTCACTTTATGGAGAAGGAAGTAGACTCAGAGAGGCCACACGAGTTGTCCATGGTCACACACCTAGTAAGGGGCAAGACTTAGATTACAAAGATTTCTTATTCTAATCATTGTTGTTTTTGTGGTATAACATACCACTTAAAATTTGTACAGTCTGTTTTTAGGTTCTTACATAATTTCTTAATAAATAAAAAAAAGTGAGATATCCCAAAAGATTGAGACACCCTGTATTCAGTAATGAGATGCCAAAGAGCATCATTATTTAGAGCATTAGAGTAGAAGTCATGCAGCTTGTTTTCTGATCTAAGCTCTTAAAACCCAACTTCATGTGAGCTTGGGAAAGTCACTTTTTAACCTTGAGTACTCATTTAATGTGATACAGAATTTTTTTTATAATTTTCTTTTTTATTGCTGTTGATTTTTCTATTGGCAGAATTATGTGCAAGAAAGTTTGTGATTATGAGAATAAAGTTTCAGGTATATTTGGAATTATCTAACATTATTTACTGCTGCTCTCCTGCCTCATTGATTTTAATCTGGTATGTTGTTTTCCACTTTTGTGTGTGTATGTGATATGTCTCAATTATGGGCTTCTCGTATCTTGTACTGAAGCAGTTGATTTCACACAAATTAAAGTCAAATTTTTGTTAGTTACAGGATGAAGAACGCAGACGGCAACAACAGTTAGAAGAGATACGTAAACGGGAAGCAGAAGACAGGGCCAGACAGGAAGAGGATCGTCGGCGCCAAGAGGAGGAGCGAGCGAAGCGAGATGCTGAAGAAAAGGTTATGGTCCTCTGAGGGCGGCTAGAAATGATCAACTTAGCCCAAACGTAAATGTTTGGCTTGGGCACAGGGAGATAGAAATGATATATCCCTAAGATGCACATGACAAAAACAGGGCCTGGATCCCCAACTTCTATTATTGGACCAAAAACTTTAACCCAGTCTGGCTCCACCTACCTCTCTTCTGAACTTTGTCTCCAAGCTCCTTTATCTCTCTCAAGCACTTGAACTCCAGTACTTGATCTGATCAGCAAGGGGCTTCTGTCTAAAGAATCCATTTAACCTGGGCTTATGACCCATATCTGTCACTAGTAGCATGTTGTTGTTATGGTGATACTTGTTCATTTTTATTTATTGAACATGAAAAAGTTTAATTTCCTTAAGTTAACTCAATCCCAATTAATGCTGGAGATCTTATTCTATACAAAACAGAAAAATGACTTACAGAAAATTCAAAGAGGAAGATTTAATTTTAGAATGTTAACCTGCTTTAGTCTGCTCAAAAAAAACCAAGTATTTGTTGATTTTCAAATGTTAGCTGTTTCACTCAAGGAAACCATTTCCTTTGAATTACATTTTGAAGTAGCAAAGAATTTTAGCAGATATTCTCAGGAAATGGGAATCTTACATTGTTCAGATCTTGGTTTCTTTGCATCTTGTGCTTTTATGAGTGAGCTTAATATTAAAATATTAAGTATCTCTTCCTTTTGCTGAGGCCCTTTGATGTAAGAGAAGTTCTAACCCCACCATGTTTTGCACTGTTTGGTTTGTTCTGAGATCACTGCTTGTTGCTGTATGTGATTTTGGAGAAGCTGTTTTCTTTGTCTCTTTCCTTCTAAGAAGCCTCTGATTCTCACAACTTCATATGAGGAAAACTCAATATCTATGATATTCACCATGTCTTCATTAGTACAGTGAAGTATATTAGTAGGAAGTACAAAATAAAGTAATTCTCAGGAAATATTTTGTCAAAATGGAATCTCTTAAAACATGAAGCAGTCAGAAAAATAAAATCGTTGGAACATTCATTTAAAAGAGAGTTGGAGAAAATACCATAAGGAACCATACTTGTATATTGAAATAGATGATTCATGTCTGTTATAGGCCTTTACTCTCTCTTAACATTTATGATAAATGCTTTGCAGTGGATCCAAACAGCTTGTGGGATATTCTCAAAGAGATCGAGCATTCAAGACTAGTTCTGACTATAATCAATTTATATTTGTAAATGGAAACTGATGGTCATTATAAGAACTACAGACCAAAGGAATTAAGACTTACAAAACCAGAACCAGTCCGCAATCTGGATGTTTTGTGGTCTTATGCTAATCCATGGAATTCCCTTTTTTGGCTGTTTCTAAGGATTGAACTTTTTCAGTCCAGTGCTAACTCGACTATCTTGTATTCTTCAAGACTCAAAAAAAAAAAAAAAAAAAAAAGCTTCAGTAAAACCTGTACAACTACCAAGAGCTTCATCTGCTTTAGGTACAAAGTTGTAATAATAGTCTAGAGATTTATGATAGTCTGTAGTTTTAGCATCAGAATATTAGGAAGAGAGAAGTAATCATTAGGACAAATTATGTTGAGCAAGACTTTGGCTTTGATTTTTGAATATGCATCCTCAAACTTTCCTAAATATGTTGACTGCAATTGTATTTTAGCAACTACTGCTATGTTTGATGATGGGTCAGTGAAACTGGGAGATGGAAGTATGTCATACTGAGGTTGTCCAAAATCAATGGCTTTGCTTTGTTATAGAAGAAGATTGTTATTTGTTGGTTAGAATAAAGTTTCTTTGTGTCATGCAATTATATCTGCTTGTGAGATACTGTATCTCAAAAACTGTCTGGAATTTTGCTAGAAATGAACCTGAATCTAGGTTAAGTTAAAGGTGGCAGCTAGTGAATATTCCCTGAGTCCCCTTCAGATGCTATGGGAACAGACTGGTATTGGCAGGTAGCAAAGTGATCTACTAGAGTTCTTAGTGATTGTTTAACAAGGAGAGGAATGACACTGAGTTTGCTCATTTCTCTGGGAATATTTTGCCATATGAGGATAAGATAAGATAGCTTCACTGCATTATTTCCTCAGTATGAGTCTGTTAGCTCCTGAAGAGAACGGTTGCTTATTAGGAATGAGGAGATGTTGTGTTAAAGGGAACTTCAGAGATTGACAGATAATCTATCCAGAATTTAAAGATATTTAGAAATGGAAGCATTTTTTCTTGCCATGAAAGGAGAAGAAAGAGGCAAAAAAAAAAAGTGAAAATTGGAGCTATAAATTTTATTCTCATGCCAAGGAACCCCAAAACTTAGAAAGCCTTTGGCAAAAATGAGTTTGGAAAGTGTTTGTTTTTCCAATATTTAGTACTGAAAAGTTTTCCAAGCTAAAGATACAACTTTTGTTTCAAAAATAATCTAAACACACCTTTCCTATTTCACCTTCACTTGTCCTTCTTTGAAGCTTTTGTCGATCTTTAAGAAAATGTTCTATTATATTTTTACTTGTGAAAATAGCTAATTTCATTAACACACACTGTCAATTACAGTCTGTGCAGATGTATGTCAGAAAATGTATCATGTGTGTCAACATATTCAAATTTCTTGTTCCTGTTGCTATTAATGCCTAACTTTCATTGTCTGTCTATTAGGGAGTGTGTTAAGTTTTGAAATATGAATTAAGAGCTGTGGAAAGCATGTGTTGCTTAATTGGAAGAAATTATGCCTTTTTCAATTCACATTTTTCTATTAAATACCCTTTGAAAAACAGGAGGTAAGCTAGATGATTAAGTTTTAAGAAATGTATTTCCAAAGAATAGTTATAATTCTGAATTTACTTGAGCTTCATGGAAAATATCTAGCTCAGAAATCAATACTTTTTAAAATGTCATTTATTAGAACCCTAACTACATATAGCCTATTTATAGGCTTTTTTTCCCTAGGTTGTTTGGGTTGTTTTTTTTTTAAGTATTTACAACAGCAGGTAAGTTAATAAATATTTGTGCTTTAGTTAGAAATGATCTCTTGCAAATGAATAGGAAAACAAAAGTGATGGAGTAATAATAGATTGGGCTAGATGTGACTGTGGTGGGTCTTCCAGTCCACCCCATCCTTTTAAGCAGATTATAAATAAACCAGAAATGCAGAGGCTCTGTTATATTTCAGAGAACAAGATCTCCAGGATGATCTGAACATTTTTATAATTGACGTGATGTTTTACATTACTAAATGGATTCAGCTTGGTTGTAGAATGGGTTTGGATGGTTTAGAAAATCCCCTGTGAGGCCATAGTTGGTTCTGCTTCATGTTTTTTCCTTGTCTGATCTTTTCACCTTTGTTTATTCCCGCCTACAGAGGCGACAGGAGGAAGGGTATTACAATCGTTTGGAAGCTGAAAGGCGCCGACAGCATGACGAGGCCGAGCGGAGGCTGCTGGAGCCTGATGAGCCCGGTCTGTACAGACCGCCACTTCCACGGGACTATGAACTCCCATCCCCACCCCCTTCATCTAATGCTCCTCCTCCCCCACCTCAACGAAACACCTCTTACCTCAAAACACAGGTCCTCTCCCCTGACACGGTATACACTGCCAAGTTTGTTGCATACAGTGATGAGGAGGAGGAGGAGGAGAACTCCAGTCTAGCAGGTCAGGATAAGTACTCCTGCACAAGAAAATCTTATGGGGACTTCCCTCCTGCCGCCCTTAAGCCACAGCAGCCCTCCTGTCAGCCGCGCCCAGTCTCCGATGGCATCTATCTTTCCAACTCATTCCAGCCACCCTTGGTCAATGCCAACAGTACTGCTTACAAAACAGGCCAGCCCCCTCCCCCACCAAAAAAACCAAGTTTCTACCATCCCAGCAGCTCAAAAGGTAGAGATAAGAAAGAAAGCTTAAAAACCAAATCTACTTCCTGTCTATATATTTGGAATCTTTCTGCATACTTTGCACTGTGATTATGTAGATATAGATGATCACTTATTTTGTGATTCTGATTTCACTTGATCACTGCTCTCAGCATGGTGATCTCCCTCTAACTTCAAATGTAATGTCTGTGTGGATTTTCCTTTTTGTAAATGTTTGAATTCTATCCAATTTCTTTTATACTTTAAAAATTCACATCTTTGATCAAATGAAAGCAATCGATCCTTCTCAGTTACTCCATAATCTGTTTGAAGTACTGTTGGTCTTGGCTTTGATTCTCTTCCTCTTTAAATAATCTTGATATTTGGTGAAATGAAGACCTTTTCCATGCATCTTGGTGACATAAAGATACACTTTCTGTTTGCCAGTATTGCAGACATTTGTATTAAGCTTTTCATTACTTCACTCAAGGTAGAAGGACTCTTCATTCTGGATGAAATGCCAGATGCATTTGGCCTACAAGTGAGTCTTGTATGCTTTTGAAAACTGGTGCATAAAATAGTGCCCTGGGATTTCCTCAGCATAGGGAGAGAGAGCACTTTTATTAGCTAGGTAAACGGTAGTCTTTCCCAACACTAATACAGGCTACTTCATGATAGGGGTCAGAAAACCTCTTCCTCATTGAAATGCTTTTCTTTCAACTAATTTCGTCCCTAACTTGCCTCTTCTCTGATTCATATCTTTTTATTCTTAGTACATGGCAGCAGTAATCACAAGATCTTACTAGAGATGTAGTTGCATTTATTATAACACTTGTAGTTGACTGTAGATCACTACGATACTTCTGACTGTACCAAGACTTGGAAGCTCTCGCACACACACATACAAAGTTTAGAGGAAAATTTTAAGTGTTTTGTATTCAAAATAGAACTTCAGTCTGACGGATTCAGACATCAGCTGTTAAATGTGGTTTTGCTACCTAAAGGAAATTGAGATTCTGATGATAAATTTACTTAAGATATGAAGAATTTTTCACATTCAGTAAGTTTTATGAGATTTTTCTGAATAGCATAATGCATTGGGACCCAATGTGAAGCCAGATAATTAACTTCAAAATTAAGAAATGTATTTCTGTTTTTAATTACCTCAGACATAGTTAATTTAATTCACTATAACTATGGCTTCTACTAATGTAAATCATTCTTGGCCAAATTCATCCTCAATTTTTCAGTTTTCTACTTGGATCCTACTTGAGGATTCAAAATGTAATCAAAATTGATTTTCAGGTATTTGAAGTATTTAAAATAAATCTTGTGGATTTTTAAAGTTCTTAACCTAACATACATATATGTAAAATTTTATACACATGCATTATATATAGAGATACACACACAAATGATAATATTTTAAACAGCAATACTAGATTCATCAGAAATTACAAACAAAATTGTGACTATTTTGTTAACACCACAGATTAATTTGAAGTTTTGGTACCACTTAAGGAATATTGTAGTTAGATTTCTCCTTTTAATCCTCTTAGCTTTTAGTCATACCACTAATCCTTATTTTATTTCACACTTAAAATATCACTTAGGCGCAGGTTCTGTCCTGCATCCGATTGCTCAAGCTTCTCTGAAGACTCCCTTCGTAAAGTACAGTCGCTTGCCCCAATGACAGAACGCCTTGTGCGCCCACCTTGTCACCTCTCCATCTCACTAATGTTGTCATGTTGCAGATCTCTGCAGTTGTCTTGTCTGTTACTTGAGCTCACTTTGCCAATGCATGCTTCTGCTGCTTGCCCTCAGTTCCTTCCACTGGATAGTTTGCAGAATGAGGATGTAAAGGAGGATTCCAACATAACAACTAAGAACTTCACTTCTGATTTTATTAATTGTGATTATTAGCTCCATAAATTGATTTGTGCCAAATACAGAATCACTTTGTATGTTCACCTTAGACCATGAAATGTGTTGTTATTTAAATGGAAGCTGAAAGTATTGAAGAATTGACATTTCTTTCAGTGGAAGAAACCAACATTGCTTCTCAATCAAGGCTCACAAGATATAACACAATATTCTGAAAAAGAAGTTACTTAGTTGAAACAAATTGGAAAGGTGACATTGGCATGGCATTCCTAACAATTTGTTGAAATGTGAGATAATCTAACCTTAATTGGTTTTAAAAATAGAGTATTTCAAATTGAATTGAGTCAGTGTTTAGTCTTTTGGGTCTTTGATGGTTTGAGGATGGTTTGCTACCCAGTAATTCTAAGTGAACTGAACTAAATCAGAAATGAAGATGCAGTGCTGAAAAACTGGTAATAATGGAAGAACTGAATTTTTCCCTGTCATAATACACTGGATAAGAATAACCAATGAATGTTCTGGCAAACTAGTCTCTTTTTTTTAAGGAGGCAATACATAACTAAAATTTCTCCACTTTTGCACAACACATCCAAACAGCGATACATTTAATTGAGAAAAATTTGGTGACATTTATTTGATATTTCATTTGTGGTTAATGCTGGATGTCTCAAGTATGACAGTTATGCAGGGTTCTGTTTTGCCTTGCCATTGTTTTCTTTTTCTTAATGTAGTTCTCATATTAATATTTTTGTTGGGATGCGCGCACACACAGAGGTACTACTATATACACACACACACATATACATACATACTGCATATAGTTAATTTTGTATAAAAGTACTTTATAAGGTCACTTTTATTAAGCGTCCTTTAAAACATACTTGTAATGTTGTGAAATGAGAAATTTGAGGTCACAGTATTTTAAAAGGTTTTTGTTTTTTTTTTCCTATGGATAGATAGCACTCAAAACCCTTTATCAATGTTATTATTAAGAACTTTGGTTGCCTGCACTTAATACGACGGATTATAAACACATGAAGTTGCTTCTCACAAATAGTTGAAGTGAATTTTTAGGAAAATTGTTTGGGTGTAGTACTTGGATTGTTCACATCACCAGAAGGTGTAAATTCTCATTGGATTATTCAAATGGGCCCCCTTTTTGTTCAGTAATTCCAAGATCTGGTTATTTCTCAAGCATTGCATCTTTATTATAAAAATTCGTTTGGGTTTTTTTTTTGGCAATAGTGTATATTTCTTAACCCTGCCATCTATGTGTTTATTTATCTCCCTTTGTGTTCATTTGCAAAAGGACCAAACTCTTACACTGGACCTACTGGAGCAGTTGTTGGTGTCCATGAGGTTTATAGGGATCCAAGAGAGAAACGATCTAAAAGGTAGGAAACTTCTGTGACATTAAGTATGATGTCCTTGAAATTCTCTCCCTCCATTTCTGTAAAGCTGACTGACTGAAATGTGAGATATAGCATTGATTCTGTTATCAAATTGATATTGCCCTTTGTGCATGTATTGTAATATCACAGAATGTTTCTTTTGCACTTTTGTTTTATTCATATAAATCTTTTCTTAAATCATATGTCAACTTAGGCAACAGGTAACGTTTACAAGTAACTGTGGACCAGTGAATCTCAACCTTCCTAATGCCCGTGACCCTTTAATACTCGTATGTGGGCATATCTGCATGTGGGTCGACCGGCCTGGAGACAGATAGAGGAGCGGTGTCTCAGTTCCTAAGATTGTTGGAAATGTGTTTTCCAATGGTCTTAGGCGACTCTTGTGATCTCTGTGAAAGGGTCATTCGACCCCCAAAAGGGTTTGCGACCCACAGGTTGAGAACCACTGCTGTAGACAGATTCTCATATCAGACTTCCGCAGAACTCTATCGGAAATTAAGTAGACGATAATAGTTCTCTCCGTTTACTCTAGAGCAGCAGTTCTCAACCTGTGGGTTATGTTCAATTTGTAACAATGAAAATACATCCTGCATATCAGATAGATTCATAACAGTAGCAAAATTACAGTTATGAAGTAGCAACGAAAATAATTTTATGGTTGGGGCTCACTACAACATGAGGAACTGTATTAAAGGGTCGCGGCATTAGGAAGGTTGAGAACCACTGACAAGAGGACTGCAACTAGTTATTGTCCAGATAAGATTGCCCCTGCTGTGTAACAGACAGAAAAACAGGTAGCATCAATATCATTGTCAAAGAAATTTAGACAACTGGTATTTGTTAAGTGCCTGTTTATGTGGCAGACACGAGGGATACAAAGAAAGGTGACAGCCCTCCTGGCTCTCAAGGGATTCACAGTCAAATGGGGCAGACAATATGTGAGTGATTATGTTCAAAGAAGCTATGGACAGGTTGAATTGGGGATAGACTCAGGGGAAAACTATTAGGATTAAGGAAGACAGGGAAAGGCTTCTTGCAAGAAGGTAAGACCTTGTCAGCCAAGCTGTGGAGAGAAGGAGGGAGGGAGGGAGAGAGCATGAGGACCAGACAGTGAAAATGCCAAGGGTCTGGAAGTGGGGTGTCCTGAGCAAGAAGCAGCAAGGAGGCCAGCGTCCCCACATGGCAGAGTATGTGGAGTTGAGAGTAAGTTCTAAGGAGACTGCAAAGATAGGAAGGGACTAGGTTCTGCGGGGCTTTCACAGATCTGGAATAACATTTTCTCCTTAGAGCCGTGCTCTTTTAAGCATACCAATGGGCAAGATAGGTGTACCTAGATTTAATCAGGGAAAGTCATAGATCGTATCCCTCTAGAAGGGAAGGGGGTTTCTTAGAAATTCACTCAAAGGTCATTTGGGATGTTATAAGTCATGTCTAATATATGATGTCTCTAAAGTCAAGCTTCTTAACCTTGCAGAGTTTACATAGTTGTTAAAAAAAATTAGTTACTTGACTTATTTGAAGAATAATTCCACATATAGTTCAGATTTACCTTCAGACTGGAGTGAAATAGTAATAGGGAACAATAAAACATCTTCAGTCTTTTTTTCTTTTCATGGGTTTAAATACAAGCTAAACAGTCTTCATTAGTATCATTTCCCAAACACTGAAAAGCTATTTACTTTGCAATAAAAATCAAAAGTTCTGCCTCCTTGAAATTCTACTTGGTCTACCAGAATTTAAATTCTTATCAGTAGTATTAAGAACTGAATCATTTTGATAAGTGGTACCTGAGGCTTAATATTATTTTTCTTCTTTTTTTAGCCAAGATGCAGATTTACCTGGAGTTTCTGGAGCCCCTGAAAATTTGACATTCAAGGAGCGTCAGCGTCTTTTTTCTCAGGGCCAAGATGTATCCAATAAAGTAAAGGCTTCTAGGAAATTAACGGAACTAGAAAATGAACTGAATACAAAATAAGAGGAGAGGAAAGGAGATAGAGGAGAGAGGGAGGGGGGAGACAGGCACCTTATTGGATTTAGCTGGAAGTTCTCCAAGTATACAGGATTTGCAGGAATGGGAAGGAGGACAAAAGAGGAAGGAGTCTTGTTTTTTGTAAATTAATTTTGTGATTCCTCTGTTTCTTAAACTGTTAATTGGGGATTAGAGATGTTGCAATACATGCAGGATTGATTATTTACCAAGAACCCTGTGGTTTATACTATCAAAGCACTGTAAAATTATATTTTAATGATATGAATCACATGAAGGTAACTATTTTTTTTAAAGAGGGAATAATTCTTCTCCCTACTCTCTTCTGTAACTGAACATGTAGCATATGTCAGAGAAGTCTGTTTTTTTTTCTCGGTCTTTCACAACACTTTGTTTTAGCTGCTGAGCAGAGAGAGAGAGAAGATAGCTTGAACTGCCCAAATTATTCTGTGCACTATCTCTTGAAGCTTACATGTTGTTTCACAGAATTTGTCTCTGATTTGATTTTATCTTAGAAGAGATAACATACTAGTGTTTAATGTATATCACATGCTATTTATGAGCTGCTACCCAGCATATCCTCTTAGTTGTATCTAAAGGACATAACTAGGGCAGCCTTAGCCCTTAATAGTCATTATTCTCTGTATAGTAATTTAAAATAAAGCAATTTTGTCTTAAAATTATTTCAAGCAAAATGAATGCACGCCTGAGAAAATCATTCCACCTCATGTCAAAGCAAATACCCCCTGGTGTATGCAAAGTATTTTATTTACAAGTGAAATCCAGAAATAAGAAAGTTGTAGAAATAGTCACTTGAAATATTTTCTTTTTAGTTTTATTTTTTTTTAAGTGTCAGAATAGTTTTGGAATGAGAAGCAAGAGATAGTAAATTGCTGTCATGGTATTCTCATAGCTTAGGACCAAAATTGTTTTTTAAGTTAAGTGAATGCTCCACAGGATATATAATAGGTGACAAGCATCAGTGTGCTTCCTGTGGCTAGGAATAAAGTGAACGAGAAGAAGGGAAGATTAAAGTGAAAAATTTCAAATACCAACTGTTGTTGGAAGAGTAAAAATTATGTAAATGAAAAGAATTTATTTTGTGTTTCTAGAAAACCATCACATAATCTGAGCAGGAAGAAAAGTAAATTGTCTTCATGTCTAGCACCTGTAGTATCTTATTACATAATTTTATGTACTGTAAAAACAAAAATAAGACACATTTTGGCAGTTCAAGCTATTTTTTCACACTGATAGCCTTATTTAATTTTTAAATTGTTATTGTATTTCATCACTGTCATTTCTTCAGCTATGGGATATATGGCTGATGTTGGGGATAAGGAATTTGTTTTTTCAATGTGTGATGTTAAAATGATATATATTGTTGTGATTCCAAACAAATTTTCTATATGACAGAACCCTGCTGTGGGTTTTATATGATTTTTCTGTACCATATTGTTTTCTTATAAATATGTGTTAGGGGGAAATGCACACTTCCATATTTAAAGGGTAGAGATTTTCACTGCCTTAGAAAATAAATCACTTAATAAGAGTTGTATGATAAATGAAAATGAATGAAAAATTTGGGTGTAAATATTTTTTACATCTCCCAGTTTCTTATTTTAAAGTGTGCTTTTGCCATTTCAATTGTTGAATATGAAGTAAGTAAGTAAACTGGTTCAAAGTGTTTATGAAGGATTTGTATGCTTATCCTGTCTGAAAAATCAGGAAAAGCAAGCCCCTCCCAAATATCTTGAGAACACTAGCAGCCTAACAATGACTAAAGATTCAGCACTTTTCTTTAAGGAAAAATTAATGCTATGGATGTATTAATTTTTCCTCCCAGTACCTAGAACAAGATTAGTGAAAATAACAACAAAACCACCTTAGAAATGTCTATTTATACATACTATAATAATAAAATTCTATATAAGTATGTATGTATCTAGAAACCATAAATGGTTCATTCAAAAGTGAATTTGGCCATCATTTTGCATTCAAATAAAATGTGACTATATGTGTAAAAGTGCTTTTCATCTTTGTTTATGCATTATCATGAAGAAAAGCATCGAAACTGCTGTAGTTTCCCATTTCTACTGTATTTCACTTGCAACCTATTTTTAATAAACTTTGTATATATTTAAGTGTCATATTTTATTAGATTCAGATTCTATTCAGAGTTTATATTCCCAGAACAGTCCTTCCAGCATTTTGTTGTAGCACAAGTGCTGCCACACGATACAGTAATCACTAACATTTGTATATAAAAAGCATTCTATGTAATTTAATTTCATTGAGTCCTCACAACACCTCTGTGGTATAAGTACCATGGGCAAATTTCCATTTTAAAGCTGAGTAAACTGAATTCCCAGAGAGTCTCTGATTTGTCCATGATTCAGTCAAATGCCACAGATGTTACCTACTATGATAAACCCTGAGGATATAGAGATAAAGAACCCGTGTTTTTCAGGAAGTAGCAAGGGAGAACAAGGTGGAGGGGGCGGTGTGTTTGTCCTTCATTTTCAAAGAGGACCATGGCATCGGAGAATGATGATATGACCTTGATTTAAGTGAGGGAGGGCTGTGCAAGGTCACCAGCCTCACTTTCTCCTCCAGAGCCATCTGGGTGCAGTGATCAGATATTCATCAGGATGACTGGAGATGACCCAGGATGCAGTAGATCATCTTATCCTTTGACTAACTTCTTAAAGAGGCCTGTTCACTTAATGGGCATTACCACTTAAAATGAGTACGGGAAAAGGCCTTAGCCTAAAAAGGGCCAGAGAGGGGGAGGTAAAACATCGCAAATAAATAAATTTGAGGAGGAAATATACTTTTTAAAAATTGGCTTTTTCTGGATTCTCTGTTCTATTCTCTTGATCTAATTCTATAGATCTAGAGACTTTGCCTGAGACAAGGAAACACTTTTAGTAAGATTCATGTGATAAATATAAATGAGGAAAAAAATTGGGAGGGGCAATTTTTTTTTTCTTACTATCTCACTACAGCTCTCTAAGGACTGCTAGTCCTTTGTCATCTGTCCTGCTGGTGATACTGTGTGTGTGGATGAACGGATACATGTGTATGCGTGTACGTGTGTGTGTGTGTGTTTGTGTGTGTTGTCCTCCCCTAATTTCCTTGAGACAAGGCTGTCTTGTTTTTCTTTTTGTATCCATCTCTGCACAGTACTTTTCCATTCCATTCTTTGTATACCCCTGTTTAATATACACTTTAGAACTGTAGTGCCAAACTACAACAGAAATGGGGGACCACTGCTCTGTACATAAGGATCCCTGCAGGTGTGTATGTTGACTTAGTTTTAAAGTGTAATGTTATATTTTAAACTGGATCAGGCTGGCACTGGGGAGTGTTGCAGCCTTATGGCTACAGGTTGCATATTTGACACCTGTGCTTTACACTATATTTTGACTTTTTTTTAGGTCAGGTGCTTCTAAGCCTTTCTTCTTTTTTATTTTTCCTGATATTCTTGCCAGTCTAATTGTTATTAACTTTGTCATTACTTGATTGTGAATTATTGAGGACAAAATTCAAAACTCCTTGCCTCTCCTGAGTCCATCTTACATATGGCATCAAGCCTTCCCTGCCCTCCATCCTCTGTCCTTTTCCTTCAGTGTCATGGACATGAAAAGTTTTCTTCCTCTGCATCATCCTGGAATCTGTTGAGAGTTGTGGGTGCTTTTTTCAATTAGCTCTTCCACTGCTGCTTCCTACAGTTTATCCTGAGGAGCTTTTTAAGTTGTACCTGTCATTACCCCTGGGATTCTCGGGAAAAAAAATGTGTGTTTTTTTTTTTTTTGTTTTTTGTTTTTGCTTTTTGGAGGGCAGTTGGGGTTAAACAACTTGCCCAAGGTCACAGGGCTAGTTTTTGTGTTAAGTGTCTGAGGTCACATTTGAACTCCAGTCCTCCTGACTCCAGGGCCAGTACTTTATTCACTGCACCACCTAGCTTCCCCAAACATGCACATTTTAAAGTAAGTTGTCTTCATGTAAGAGTGGATATGTAGGAATGAGTAGAGTAAAGAAATTGGTTTAAATAATGTTTTTCTGGTATCTCAAGAATACATTCCAATGACCAGATAGTCAGGGGTGGGAATTGAGCAAAGGAATTACCAGGTTAGGAATCACAGCCACGTAACAGTATAGAATTTCCAGAACACTTTCATTATAAATGTGAATGGAATTTTTATTTTTAATGCATGAAATTCTTCCCCAAAATTGAACTATAATTTTTTTTTCCCAGAGCAGTATCTTCGTAGAGATTAGACACAATAAACACTCGAAGGATTTGTTGAGCTTAATTTAACATCTGTGACCAATTCACAGTTTTGCCAGTAGGTTATTTCCTGTGCCTGTGTTTGTGCGGCCCCTCCAGTGGTGACTGAGTTTTCTGTCATCTTTGCCAATTTTCTGCATGTAATTTCGTCAATTTGATTTGCAGTTTTCATAGTGACTGAGTGATTTCATTTGCTTATTTATATTTCTGAAGAAAACATCTCTTGATCTCTGGAACATGGTTTTTGACCTTTAATTTTTGTTGTCAGTTTCCTATTCCTGGAAGTCAGAATTTCACTAATATTTAATAGTAATTTTTTTTACTCACCATTTTCTCTTATTCTCTAGGCATTGATTATATTTGTGTAAAATAAATTTTCTTTTGTCTTTCTAGCCTTTTTTCACATTCTTCCTTGACCCCATGCTCCAGCTACAGGTCAGAACCTATCTGAGATGGCCAGGTGATAAAAGCCCATCATGAGGAGCAGCCTTCCCCCTACCCCCACCTTGATTGCTCACAGAGCTTGGATAAGATGGGAGTCACCAATTCTATGTCTAACCCTAACCATTAGGTCTTACTAGCTGCCCTATCTCTGTATTCTCTGACATCTGTCTGTCCCTATCATTTTACCTACTAGAGTAACCAAAGGATTCAACTTGCCATTCTCTATGATGTGAACCCTTAAGATTTCAAAGTATTTCCAACTACCATGTAGCTGAATTTTCTTATATATGTTGTCTCCCCCAATTAGAATGTGCTCTTTGAGAGCAAGAACTGTCCCCTGGTTTAACACAGTGCCAGATGTTTAAACATAAGCACTTAATTAGTGGGGGGGGGGGGTGTTATTCATTTATTCACTTCTTTCTCTAGATATAGTCTTGAAACATACCTTCTTCCACTTTTATCATTTATTTTCATGTTGTGATCTTTAATGGTTCTGTTACTTACGTATTTTGAGCTTATTGTATCATATGGTATAAGGTGCTGGTTTAAGCCAGTTTTCTTCAACATTTAATTTTTCCAGCAATTCTTGTGAAATGTGGAGTCCCCCCCCCCAGAAATGTACATTTATGAATTTATCAAGACTATTGTTTTTTATTCTTTTTGTTCCATGTTTGTCTGGTCTGCTCCATTAATATACTTTTTCTATGTATTAATATAAAATAATTTTGATCATTACCCTAGTATAATATAGCTTAAAGTTTGGTAATGCTTCACTTTGGGGGTTGTTTTCATTATCTCTCTTCAGATTATAGATTTTTTTTTTTTTTGTTCCTCCAAATAAATTTTTATTACTTTGTCCAATTCTGTAAGGTTTCCTCTTGTTAGTTATTAGTCTAGCACTAAATAGTAAATTAATTTGGGTAACTTCATAATTGTTATTTGGGCACAGCATAATCATGAGCACAAGGATTTTTTTTTAACTTGCATTTTCTCATCAATTTGAAAAGCAGTAAACATGAACATTTCAATACATAAGGAATAGAAAATTTGCATCTGAAACTTTCTATTAAGTATAGTTTTTTAAAAGTGTATGTATTACATTTCACTTGACAGTAATATAAAACTGTGTTTCCTTCTGCTTTCTTCAATGTGCTTTAAAATTTTTTAAAATAATACTATTCTTTGTTTTCTTTTTTTCACATCACTATCATTACCCATCAACTCTTCCCCCTGCATATCCCACCCTCAAAGAAATGAGCCATTCCTTTTCACTATAGTATAGTCAAGTCAAATCCTCACGTTGACCACGTACAAAAATGCACATCTCATTTGACATACCTAGTTCATTCCTTTCCTTGTTAAAAGGTTGGGAGTATATCTCCTCATCTTTCTCCTAGTCATTGCTTTGATTATGGTCCTTAAATTTTTCAAAGTAATTTGCTTTTATATTATTGCAGTTACTATATAAATTGCCCTGGTTTTTCTCACTGTATTCTGGATCAGTTTCTACATGTTTCCAGGTTTCTTTGAATCAAGCATTTTTATCATTTCCTTTTTTTTTTCCTTTTAAATGACTTGTTTATTTACTTTTAATTTACAAGATTCAGTTCCACATTCACTTGAGTTTCAGATTTTCTCCCCTCCATTCCTCCCCCGCCTCCCCCGCATGGTGGTGTGCAATCATGTATAGGATCTGCAAATATTTTCACATTGTACAATAGTTTGGTTATATAGAAGGGTTGTAACCAATGAGTGATCACTGGGAAAAGGAAAAAAAAAGCAAAACCAAACATGAAAGAGAACGATAGCGTGTTTTGCTTCAGTCTCCATTTA